>JAQFVV010000025.1:0-600000 GCA_028023455.1 Epiperipatus broadwayi | reverse complement strand
AAACATTTACTCCTGGTGAATTATTTTTCTATAATTTAAATCAGCCTTAAATAATTTTGGATTGATTTGCATTTTAACAATCTTATTAAGTAATGATAAACTATTAATCATATCTGAATGTTTAAATATGAGTGATTTCAACAGCACATAAATAACTTTTATGTAATGTGTAGGATTATAATATCACAGAAAATATCATTCAAATATGATACTCAAAATTATTTGCAAGCAGACTTATAAGAATCATTTTAATAAACTGATAAACACTATTTTACTTTTCATTTATCGAGGCCCATTCATTCTGTCTGCTAAAAGGAGAATACCTCTTTCATCTGACCTCCAAACATATGTATTGTAAATAAGTCAACACTGATATTTGAAAATGCTGAAACTACTACTACCAGTACTACTTCTTTATTTTCTTCTCCTTTTTCTTAATTCTCATCTTATTAGTTTTAATAAATATGAATTAAATTATTATTATTATTATTATTATTATTATGATGATGATGATGATGATGACGACAATGATGATGATGTTTCAAAAGGCCTTTATTGTCTCAAAAGAATACAACATTAGTGGTTACATAGTAAATTAACTGCTACAAGTTGATTACAAATTTTAACATTTACATTGTCATTTTTGTTTGAGTTCTTTCTGAATTTACATAAGCTTAAAACATAGTTCTTGTCTACATATAATATACTGGATTGTCCATTCTTTATAACTTTGCTGTTTGTCTGAGCAGGGACCAAGTAGCTGCATAAATATCTGGGCTGGTGATCTGTTTGTCTCTAACTTGAATTTTAATTAACTTATTCTCAAATGTGGCTGGATGCCTTCTGGGGTTATTACCCAATACGAATGCACACCTAGTGCACTAAAGTGCATATAAGACAAACGTTGAGGCCCTTATGGCTGGTACAGACCTACCTTTGTAAGTTGACATAATTTGTATCATTGTAGTGTTTTGTTTTCTATATTTCCCCTGCAGAATGCATCTAGTCTGCTCCATGGCCTTGCAGTTGAAAATTATATGCTGTAAAGTCTCCTCAGCCATATGGCAAAGGCCACAGAAAGGATCAACTGACCTGTACATTCTTCTGTGATGTAAAAAATATTTAGTAGGTAAAGCATTCAAATTCATTTTGATTATAAAATCTAGGAACTTAGGTTCTAGTTGCCATCTTTTGTATTGCTTGATCAGATATTTGTTTCCTATTTCTAGTATTGATGGGATCTCCTCATTGAGATTATTTTGATGTATAAACTTATATATTTCCCAATATTTATACTTTTGTTCAAATTGATCCGGGATTGTTCTTTCTCTCCTGCATTGGTAGATGGTGACTGCCAAAAAACAATCTTTTGGAGGAGGCCTATCTGTAGGTGTTATCTGCTCTAAGTGTCTTAATTTAGGAAATTGAGTGAGTATAGCAATTATAGCATTCCTTGTTTTGAATGTTTGAAATGTTTGTAAGCTATGCAACCCCAGTCCATTTGCTATAAGAGGGCGATTGAGTTTTGCCATTGAAATTGCCACCATCTTTTTCCCCCAGATGAGCTTGCAACATATGGAATTAATGCATGCCATAAATTTTTTTGAAAATTCAACTACAGGCATGTAATATGTTATCTTGGTTATTATAAGCTTGTTAATCAGTTGCACCTTTGCATATATGGACAAATATGCCTTTGAGAGTGATTCAGCTATGCTTTTGACTTCTTCTTTGAGCTTGGCTTGGATCTGACATCTCATTCCAGTGGCTCCTAGAAAAAAAGGAAAGCCTAAAAATGGAGTAGGTTTTGCTTGATACATTTGGCCCACATGGCCTTCCAGTGAGTAGTGGCCATGCTGCAGTCTTTTCTAGGTTTATTCTCATTCTGTATTGTTTTGAGAATTGTTCAAGCACTGCCTGAAGCTGTGGTATTTGCTTCTTTGATGTCAAGAAGACTGTGATATAGTTCATGTATGCAAGACATGCAATCTTCTGTGTTATACCAGGTATTTGAACTCCAATGAATGTGCTATTGATTTTTTCAATAAGTTGTGATTGATATAATAAATAAACATTAATGCACTCAGAGGAGACCCCTGGGATAGTGATTGTGTTGGGATGAATGAGGGTGAATTTCTGCCATTCATAGTAACATAAAGTTTTCTGCTCAGTATCAAGTTTGCAGTCATATAGCAGAACTTTGGATATTTTAGGCTGCTTGAGCATATCCAGTAGCACAGGGATTCTCACAGAATCGAAAGCTGAAGCAATATCTATCTGCACCACCACTGTGCTGTATTTCTTCCTCACCCTAGTGATGGCATTATCATCATCATCATCATCATCATCATCATTATTATTATTATTATTATTATTATTATTATTATTATTATTATTATTATTATTATTATTATTATTATTATTATGTTTCAAAGTAAACTTTATTAGGCAAAAATAGGTTACATCATATCAGGTTGTACATTGTATAATATATTAACAAACTAGGAGATATCATTAATTACAGAAAGAAACACTTTTTTTTTCTATTAGAGTCTTTAGTACTTATTATTGTTTTCATAGTTTAGTTCTAACTGTTGGTTCATTCTGGATTTCCATTTTTTCTGAGGTTATGTTTTGTGTTTCCATGAAGAGAGACCAAGTGGCAGCAAAAATGTCTGGTGGTGCAAGAAGATTGTCCCTTTCTTTAAGTTTTTCTAGCTTGTTATGATATGTGTTAGGAGGTCTTCTTGTATTGTTTCCTAAGGTAAATGTACATCTGGTACACCATAAGGCATATAAGCTGAAAGTAGCTGCAGGGATTGTTGGTATTTTGTTTTCCTTGAATGTTTTCAGCATTGGATCAACATTTAGGTAGAATCTTCTGAAGCGAATGAAATGTGCTGTAGGTAATGCATTAAGATTCAATTTGAGAATGAAGTCAAAAAATTTTGGTTCTAGGTACCATCTTGTGTATTTTTTGAGTAGCTGGCTATTATCTATTCCCAGTACTGTTAGCTTATTATTATCTTCTCGGTTCTGAGATAGAAAATCATGTATTTGCCAATAAGTGTATTTAATAGTGCTCTTAAGTGTTATTTTATTTTTAATGCTTCCAATACTTACTAATAGTGTATTTATATAATTATCTATGGGAGGGGATCAGTTAGTGGGTATGATTTCTAGTTTTTGCTCTATGTTTGGAAACCGTCTAAATATGGCAATCAGTAGATTTACTGCTTTTTGTGTGTAGAAAGTTTGTATTGCATGCAGTCCAAGGCCATTCCATTTTGTTGGTTGGTTTAATTGCTTCATTGAGATTGCTACTACTTTCCTTTTCCATAGCAGCTTGTTGCACAATAAGTTAATTGCTGAAATAAATGCTTTTGTGAAATTTATTGTTGGCAAATAGTAAGTGATCTTTGTCATAATAAGCTGATTGTATAAAAATACTTTTGAGTAGATTGAGAGATAGGATTTTGAGAGTGATTCCATGATTTTCTCTGCCTCTGCTTTAAGTTTATTTTGTATTGACTTTCTCATTTGATTCGTGCCCAAGTGGAAAGGGAAACCCAGAAACATACTGGGCTTACCTTGATATATCTGTGTGTTTAATTTACCTGTAAATATTACCCATGTAGCCAATTTGTTGTTGATTTTTAGCCCGAAATTTGCTATATATTCTCTTATAATTTCCTGCAGTATAGGTAATGGTTTTTTTGATTTTAGAAATACTGTGACATCATCCATGTAAGCTATACATGATATGTATGTGTTGGTGTTTGTAATTAGAATTCCTTGGATTTTTTTTTTTTTTGTATTTGCTCTAACAGGGGGTTTATATATAATGTGAATAATAGTGTGCTGAGTGGAGATCCTTGTGGGATTGATTGGCTGGGGTAGAAGGATGATGAAGCTCTGCCATTGAGGGTGATGTGAATTTCTCTGTTTAGTAGCAGGTTGGCAATTGTATATAAGATTGTGCAAGGTATTTTTTTTTTTTTTAGTTGAATTAATAGTGTTTTGATTGGCACTGAATCAAGTGCGCTTTCAAAGTCTAGTTGCACGGCCATTGGAGCATATTTTTTCTTTTTAATTACTGAGTTAATGATTGTTTTGTATATTAGTGCTGCTCGACCTGTTGATGATCCCTTTTTTGTATACTGATGTTGTGATATTAGTTTTTATTATATATGGTTCAATTTTTTCTTTTAAAACTTTTTCCAGAATTTTTATTCCCAAAGGCTCCATTGAGATTGGCCTTAGATTGGAGACTGTGGTAATTGTTCTTTAATAAAGGGGACCATTGAAACTGGATATAGCCCTTGTATATTATATATATTTTGTGATAGTTGGTTTGCAAGCTGGCACAGGTATGTGTTTGTAAATCAGCTGAGATGTGACAAAACAAAGTGTGGGATTCCTGGTGGTCCTGGGTGGCATGTACCTGGAATCGATGCTAGAATGTGTGCAAACTGTTCTATTTCAAACTCTGTTTCTGGTTTTCCAAAAAAATTTTCTGTGGGTTTGAACTGTTTTTGCTTTGTTAGTTTTTCTTTGAAGTGCTGATATATTAGTTGTATCATATTTTGTCCAGCTGTGATTTTCCCATCCCATTCTAGTGCCATGGGAACTCTCTTTGTGGATGGATAGCCTAATGCCCAACAAATATATCCGCAGATCCATGTGTGCTTCTGGGTTAGACAAATTCTTTTTTTTTTAATTGCTAGATATTGCTTTAGTTTATTGCATGTTTGATTATATAGTTGCGTCAGCTTTATTATGTTTGCTTGATTGTGAGTGACTGGTTTTGACATGCTGATTCTTTTGTGTAACTCAGCTGCTAGCATGATTAGTTTAGAGGGGGTGTTTGATTTTTGAATAATATGATTGATATTAAATGAGAGTATGTGTGTATATGCTTGCATTAGATTGAGTTTATTTATCATGATATATGTTTCGGAGAAGAGGAACTCTGGAGTGTTGATTGGTAGAAGAATTCTTATTGTCTTTTGTATATTAGTGATTGGGTTGTGGTATGTGTTTAAATTTAATTCTATTATCTGTGCCATGTGATCAGAAAATGGGGAAGGGGAGAGACTTACGTCAATTGAGTGATGTAACATTGGAGAATAAAAAACAAGATCTATGAGAGTGCCGTGGCGATTGTTATAAAATGACACTGAATTCTGTGGGAGAAAACCATCGCCACTCATAAGCGGTATTGCAAGATGATTTATCCATTTTGCAACAAACCTTTGCTAGCTCATATTAAAATCCCCGGAAAGTATGGTGGGTAGGGATTAGATGCTAACATGGAGTTAATGGTTAAAATTATTCTGTTAATTACAATCGGACCGGGGGGAATGTATACAAATATTATGTTAATTGAAAAGCTTTTGTGACTAAATGTAGCTATCAAAAGATTGGAGTCTATGAAAATTATTTTAAATGATGTAAAAGGGCATTTTTGATTGATAAATATACCTGTCCCACTTGATGGTGATGATGTGTCTCTCGAGCATGCGCAAAAACCAAATTTGTTCATATATGTTGCTGGGTTGATTTGGGATCCGTTATATATTTTTGTTTCTAATAACCCCAGTATACTGGGTTGCATTGTCTGTATCCATTTATTAATTTATTGTATTTTTTTTTTGTGGAGTTTAAACCTCGAATGTTATGTGCCGCTATTTTTATTTTCATATTATTTAATGTTGTAGAAGGAGGGGGTTCGCAATTTTGCTTGAAGCAGGGTTAGAATTAGGGGGTTCGCAATTTTGCTTGAAGCAGGGTTAGAATTATTTATTGGTTCTGTAAATATTTGTTTAATCGAGAAACTGTCTCTGACTTTTTCAGATTCTTTTGATTCTTGAGAGGTTGATTCCATTTCCATATTTTCATCTATTAGTAGTTTTACTGAACTTAATTGGCTATATTCCAGATCATTTGTTTTAATCTTTTTATTTTCTCTAGTTTTTTTTTTGGTTTTGCTTGTTTTCTTTTACTTTCTGAGGTGTGTTTTCAATCGCTGGAAGGTACTGTGTGATGGTATCCATTATTTCAGTTGTCATTTTGTTTATAATTGTTTGCTCAGCTTGATTATTATCTCCGTTTGGCAGTTCTTTTGTTTCTTTTTGCATGTAATTATTTTCATTTTCTATTAACTTATCACTAAGTAATTTTGCCTGGGATTCAAAGTTTTCCTCTTCCTCATTCGTGTTTGTGTTAATTGTTATTTCCCTTGACTTGCTTGGGGGGTGGTCTATAGTTTTATTTTTATTAATTTTTGATATTATTGACTTGAGTGGGGGGAATTCTATGTTTTCCTGCTCCGTGGATTTGTGTACTCTATCTGGTTTCCCTTCTAATCTTTGTGAAGGGTGGTTATTCTCTTCCACTAGATTTACTTCTTCACTGCATTGCATTGCTATGTGGCCTCTTTTGTCACAGGCAAAACAACGTGGCTTTAGTCCTCGGATATATAAGTATAGCGTTGCCTCTTGGTCTGTTATGTGTGTTGGAATGTTTTCTGGGTCTATTTCTTTGTTTAGCTTGACTTTGTATTCAAAACTATTTGTGAATATGGGTACTGATGTTTCTTTGAGGTATATCTGCTGAAAAAAAAAAAAAAACCCTTTCTGAATGGATTCATCATTCTTTGGAAATGGTCAAAGCTATATCCAAAGTAGGCATTTTTTAATACTCCAGTAATATTTTTGTATCTGTTTTCATCAACTCGTACGATTGCAAAATTACCTAGAGTTTTAATATGATTTTTGAATTGATCCCTTTGTGCAGCTTCACAAAACTCAACCGCTACATATCTGCTATTTGGATGGTCGCCTATGCATTGTACTGTCTCCAGTAAATTATTTTTGTTTAGTGCTTCAATAAGTAGCTCCTTGGGGAAATGGTAGAGAGTGCAGTGATTGTCTGTTACCGCCAACACTATTGATTTTTCAGTAAAAAATCTTTTGAATGTTGAAAAAAGGGTTCTAGGTATCGTATTATTGAATCTGACCCCAATCTGTTCCAGCATTTCATCTGTACATTGTGTGTGGGGAGGCTCAATTTCATTTTGGTTTACTAGATCCAAGTCTTTAAGATCGTCTGATGTAGTTTTTCTAAGTCTGGGATTTTCCCCTGAGTTTACGTTATTTTGGTAAGTTTTTGCGATAGTTGCATATGTTTTTCTTGTGTGGTGTGAAGGACCAGCTTCTTGATCTGACGACTGGGCAGTCGCCATTTTATTATTTACGCAAGTAATTTTTCAACAAGGTAATGTTTTGTTTTGATTTTTTAAACTATTTTTTTAAATTTAAAACTTATTAACTTTTTTGCTATTTTTCCTTCTACTCTTTTTACTTTTTGTTTCTAAATAATGTTATTAATTATAATTGTTTGAATTGATGTCTATTCGCCATGCCGGAGAATTAATTACTACTCGTAGCTATTATTGATTTTTTTTATCATTGTTCACTAATTATTTTAGGACACGCACATTTCTTAAAACACTCGGGTAAGCATTGAGTATAGCATATTTAAATATTTAAGGGAAAAAATCCACTTTTATAGCTATTTAATTTGAAAAAAACTAGGAGACTTTTTTCTTACCTGCAACAATCTAAGTAACCAGGTGGCAGATGATATATTTTTGTGTGCAGAAAAAAGAGAAGATATGGAAGTTATGTTGAGGACATGTGCAAGGGTGGGTAAAGAGATGGGGATTAAATTTAGTGAAGAAAAATCAAATATAATGATGGTTAATACTGAGGAAAGAGAAGATGTAGAATTTTTATTGGGAGATATTAAGTTAAGTGTGGTGAATAGATATAGTTATTTGGGAATTATTTTAAGTAATCAGAAAAATTATTTGGATGAATGGGAGAAAAAATTGATAAATGAAGCAAAGAAAAGAAAGGGATTGATAAAGAAATTAACAGTATTTTCATATAATAAATATGATGTAGCTAGAATTATATGGAAAGGAGTTGCAGTAGCAGGGTTAACATATGGTAATGATGCATTATATGTTAGTAAAAAGATATTAGATTATTTAGAAAAAGCTCAAAGGGAAGTAGGAAGACATGCATTGGATGCAAAAGTATGGACAGCAAGGGAGGCAATTCAAGGAGAAATGGGATGGTCAAGTTTTCATATGAGAGATGCAAAAAGTAAAATGAAAATGTTTGGTAGATTGCAGTTTATGGATAATAAAAGAATAGCTAAAATAATATTTAATTGGGTTATGAGTAAAAGGCAGGTAACAAGATGGGTGAGAAAGGTAATGCGGTATGCAAAAGATTTGGATAAAGAATTTATATCAGTATATTTGTACAAAAGATGGGATGATTGTGTTAAGAGGATTATTGAGTGTTATAGTAGTAAGGAATGGGATAAAAGAATAAATTTATTAATAAAGACTAGGGAATTAGAGAGATGGAGAAATAGTATGGAGAGTAAAAAGAGTTTAAATATATATAGAAATAAACAGAATATTAGGTGTGAGTTAATATATGATAATAGTAAGGAAAGTAGTTTATTGTTTAAGGCTCAACGGGATCTTTAGCTACAAAAGAATATACATGTAAATGGAAAAATATGGGTGATTTATTTTGTAAATTATGTAAGGAAGGAATTGAAAATATTAGGCATTTGTTAATTGAATGTAAATGTTTGAAAACAGAAAGGGTACATATAATGAAGTTGTGGAAAAATAAATATGAAAAGAGTGATTATACAGAAAGTGAATTATTGGTTTTTATGCTGGGTTTGGGAAAAGATAAGGGGGATTTAGATATAAAGGTTATAGAGTTGACAAAAATTATGTTGTGGAAATGGGATAGAGCAGATTATGGGTAAATTTAGAGTGGGGAATGTAAAAGAAAGTGGCTAACAGGTTTATCTGAGCATAATTGCTGAGATATTCTTGACTTCGTTTAAGGAGAAGCCATAATACATCACATCACATCACATCACATCACAATTATTAAGAAATACGGCATATAATTATATTAATAATTAGTCATTTATATTTGTTTATGTATATTTGTTATGGTATAATTCTGTAATTAGCTTAATGCTGTAGTTTTGTATGGTAAATAAATTGAATTAGAATTGAATTGAATTATTATTATTATTTGAGGTCAGATAAAAGAATTTTTCTTGTATCAGACTGAATGAATGGACATTCATAAATGATAAGTAAAATTGTATTTGCAAGTTTATTAAAACGATTTTTTATGAGTCTGCTTGCAAATAATTCTGAGTAATATATTAAAATGAGAACGTTCTGTGATATGACTAAATGTTTAAAAAGAATAAATATCTTTTTAATAGCTCTTCGCTTATACTTTTCCAATATTAATTTCAAACTAAAAAATATAACCCACTATTAATCTTCTGAATTTTGGATTGTATAACCAAAAACATGTACTCAATGCCTGTAACTATATAAACAAATAACAACTGTCTTCCCCATTTTTAGTTTTATCTAATTTTATAATAAAAATGATAGACTGCAAATAACTTTAAAACTTCTTAATTTAATGTATAGATATTTTTTAATGTGTTTGCATTATAACCTTGATAATTGTGGACAAAATTTGTAATTTTTTCATTTAATTTTGTTGCCAATTCCTTACTGTGTCATACAATTTATTATCTAATCTTTTTGAATTTTTAAATTATCAACAATTTTGGTAGCACATTTGAAACATCAAGTTATTACATTCTTGAAATTGTTTAATAATTCTGAATAGAGTGGAGTTGTGACATCCACTTATTTTTGTTCCAATCCCCTCAACGCACACACATATATTGTGTATAAAGTTCGTTATGTTGATAATTTTTGATTACAATAAAATATGTATTGTTCATTGAACTGTAAATATACAATACTTTTTAATATATGTTTATATAACACATACACTTTTTCTTATACATATAGTACTCATATATATATAAAGTAAGATTATAGTATAAACAGCTCCACAAGTGAAAAGGTTTTATTATTTTTTACATATAAATTATTTTTTTTTAGACACAGCTGAGTACACTTTTGGTGTGGTGACCAGAATTGTACCTCTCACTGAGTGGCAAGGTACCCCACCCTATTGATTAAGGAATAATTGTAATAATTATTTAAATTAGAGTTTACGTATTACATTTGGCTGAAAGTTGAATACTGTTTTCTTTTTTATTAATGATGGGTTTGTTGTTGACAATAAATTATGCCTTCTTACGTTTCCTCTTCCTGTTGTCTCATTCCATGCAAACTAGGTTAACATTTTTTTAATCGAAGGCATGACCTAATTGCTGTTCATGCTACCAGAAGATAGATGATTTATATTCAGGATTATTTTTTGCTTGCTTATTTAGGTATTTAAGCCAATAAACATCACATGATCACCAATACTATAATGTATGGAGATTTTTACCTGTTTTAATATAGGTATATGTGTTGAACCACACTTGTAGTAATGTTTGCTCTTGATTCCCCATAATATTAAACTGTATAGGCAATGTTGCTGCTTTGAATTTTATATATGATCTGCAGTATATCTTCCAATAGCAGTTTATCTTTGGCATTGTTAATTAATCTTTTAATATTAGGGAAGATTCAGAAAGTGACATTAAATAATAAATTGAGGGAAACATTTACATATATATTTATTTACTGTGCATGTATTCACCCACTCACATTCACTCCAAAATTATAAAAAACTAAAGTACCATATCACAATTTTTTAAAAATAAAATGAATAGTGACATTTTGACTTTTATTGCAATTAAATACATTCTAAATGATATTCTATTTAGTTAAGAATCTCCCCCCCCCCCTATTTAAATATAAAAGCAGTCTTGTTTTCAGGAGATTATGTCCTCTCTAGTTGTTTTGGAATCCAAATTGTTTTTATGAATGTTCTTAAATTTCATAAAACTTTTACCATTATGCTAGAAAACACTTTATTAAACAAAATATTGTAAACAAATTTAAAAAGAATAATAAAGGAAGAATAAAATGTATGTGCTTTCATCACAAGCTGTAGCAATGTTATTAATAAACATGTATAACGATCCGGAGAGTTTGACTTAACATCATCTGCACTACAGGGTGCCATCTAGGCATTTGAACTTAGAAAAATTTATAAAGTAGACAGATACGTAAGTCAAAAAAAAAATAATTTTTTTTTGATTTAATATATTTTGATTCCGGTCGTTAGCCCATTGTCACTAGCTCAGGGAGTAGCAGAGATTTATATTTATAATAAATTCTTATCTAAGAATATATAAAAAAGAATAAAATAAGCCACTGCCAGTAATTAACACACAAACATTTATTTACGCACATATATAAAATTTAGCATTATTTTAGAATAACTTTTACTTTGGATTTTAACTTGATTTTAGAATTTAAATTTACATTTTAATTTTTATAATATTATAAGTTTACATTTTAATTTTTTATAAGTTCGCACAGATGGGTTTATAAAATGTGTTTTTAATGTTGAGTATAGATCGGTTACATAGATTACATGGTCAAAAAACATTTCAAAATAAACATAAACGATCAAAATACAAAATCATTGATACCGTCAATTGCATAGGGAATACAAGAAACCCAATGGTGTTCATCATAAGACACCGCATTGACACCAATAACTTAAAAGACATCCGACATAAATACATCTTAGATACTCACCGTAAGGTATCAGTATTTACCGAATGTCTATATATTTTGATCAAATATGAAAACCAAAAACATAATCAACCGGTAACGAACCCATGCAAGCGTCTATACCCAACTTAAATTTAATGCATTTTTATTTAGAGTGTCGAGTATGAATAGACTACATAGATTTGCATTTGAAAGAAAATATTCTATCCTTATTTAACCTTAGGCCAAAAGTTCACAGTCAAACCGGCTCCAATCCATCTGATACATTTATGTATTCAATGTAGCATGAAAATACGACAACACAAAATACTATACTGTCAGGAATGTACATCTGAACAGTAAGTAGAGTTAGAGAAGACATTGTCTCTCTACCAACAGGAATGCTACATCTGTTGGCGAGTAGAACAATAAACAAAAAACTCCATAGGAATGGACTGCGGTCCTTTGCCGACTTACAAACCCATCCATAGGCAAACAGAAGGTGTGTGGCATATATATGCAATCCTGCCCGTAGCGGATCTCATACTACATCTACTAATTACACCAATATATCCAATCCATTGACCCAATTTAACTACGAAACAAATAACCTAAGATTACCCTCCCCTAATATAACTTTACAAATCTATATAGCCATTCACGCCCGACTTAAGTTTAACATTTATATAATTTAATTTATCGCACAACAAAAATCATAAATAAACTTAAAGAACAAAAAAAAAAATGGAAATGATTTTACAAAAAAGAAATACATCAAATAAAATTATAACTAATTAATAAATAATTTAGTTTGGTCAGATAGGATTCTATTGCAATTATTTTAAATACGGAAAGTTTTTAATTTAATGTTCATTAATTATAAAGTTCTTACGGTTTTAAACAGTTCATTTTTATCTGTTGCTTGCCATTTGAACGTGAATTCCCATGTCGTCCTAAAGAGATTGGTTGAGTTAGCCATTGTTTTTTTATTTATCCGGAGGTCTTTTAGTTTAGCTGGTCCTTAATGTAGAAAAAAACGATATCATTTTTTTTTTAAACAAAACTGAAGGGATTGAAGAGTGCGTCTTTTCAGTCCCTTCTCCTTCAACTCTGCACTAACACATATAGAGTCACATCGTAATAACTAACTAATAATTTCCAAACTTTTCCTTTTATATTACCTTTAGGATCCAATGGACATTACATCATCGTTGATGATGATCCTTCCATTGAGGTCCAATTTCCCAATGGATTTCTCTCATTTGCTATTAGTTTCTATTGTTTTCCTATCTGACCGCTGCTTATACATTTAAATGCCCAAAGGCTAGTTCACTTTGACTAATTAAAATAATCATTTCCATTTCTGATTAATTAATGTGTTTTCCAAACTTAAAGATATATTTTTATCTCTAAATCTTTTTGTTGAAAGATTTAGTTTTTCTATTTTTAATAAAGTTTTATTTTAATAATTTTTTTTTTTATCTGTGCGATTTTATATATATACGAGTTTAAGATGATTTTTTAATTTTCAATTTTTAATTCTTAAAAAAAAAATTTTTATTTGCAAACTTTTATTTTTTTCATGTTTAATAATAAAACACAATGTAATGTCGTCTGTGCCCGTCACACATGATTGTGTTTAAGATACTCCGAGATGAAAAAATGGCTTCAATCATATTGTAAAATTTTATTAAATTTTACAAATTTTAATACAATTTTATCTATTTACATTTGTTTTTGGATAGCATGCAATTGAAGTAGTTTATATTGTTACAATTTCAGTATATCTTATAATATTGTAATTAAAAAAAACTAAATCTAATTACATGGGCTATACAGCTGTTTTATTATGTCAATTAGAAAACTGCATTTCTTCAGAAAATATAGCTAAATGATCTTTCCAAAAATTAAAAGTTACTTTCATCTCTGATAAAGCAAAAACTTCCTGTAGATCAGGAGTGGCCAAATGTTTAGATATTGGGGACAACTTTTTTGGTGAAAGTGTACCCGAGGGCAACTACATTTTTCAGGGCTTCAAACTGGATACTAGGAAAAAACATTATTTTGCCAGAACAAAAACTGGAATGGAAAAAAAACAACAGTTTAAAGTCCTGTTTTTTTTTAAATGTACTTATGAAATGGCATTTTTTTATAGGCTTCTTAGGTATTCACAAATATTGGTTATGTTTTTAAAAGATACTTATGAACTGATGAATGTTTTTTCTGTAAGATGTTGACTGTCAAAAATATTTTATTATGACTACTATTAAATTACCCCAGCTCCCTCTAGTATTACAATTTGTCCATGTTGCTTTATAAAATAATTATTAAATTACACATTAATAATTATTTTCTAGAGCTGGTCCTGAATTTGAAAAAAATTCAAGAAAATATAAAAAAAGGAGAAAATTATAGTTTTAGAATTGTATTAAAATAAATTAGATGCAAATATTATAAGAAAAAGAAATTATACAGTCATCTTCCAGAGTCCTTGCAGTCAACATCTTGACCATCTCTGCTATAGATTAATCAGCTTGTTTTATAGAAAGTAAGTAATTGAATCTTAATCTACTGTAACAAATATCTTACATATTTTTCTTGTGAAAAAAATTTTTAAATAAAACTTTTAAATACTTATTTAATTCATTTAAAAATATAATAATAATTAATTTACTAATTAAAAAATCACTTGTTCCATATATATTGTAACACTCTGGGTTACATGGCAGTTGTGTGTGCAAACATGCACACACACACACATATATATATATATGTATAAAGTAAAGGAAAAGTAGAAATAAAGACAAACATAAATTTGTAGATATTTTTTTTTACACAATCCTGGAATAATAAAGGATTAAATAACTCAGAATTTAAAATAAAATTCTATTATGAAATAAAGACTTTAAAAGGTCTAATATCTATTCTTTTTGAAAAATCTTTTAATTAAAAGTTGTATGAAATATCTTTTCCTAAGTAAAAACATGGAAGCACACTTTTGTAAAAATGCAAAGTTGCTTTCAAAAGGAGCTTTGGATTAAAAGGGATTTGAAAGAATCTTTTGAAAAGATAAGAAAAAGACTTTTTAATTAAATGTGTTATTATCACTCCAAACCAATTCTATAAAAGGGCTGATAAAAAATATCGGTTGTTTTACAATAGCACGTTGAAACCGTCGGAGGACGGGCTTTGTTTGTAAACAAAGATAAATATAATGTTTATGGGGCCGCCGCCGGGTTTGTTTATTATCACATTTCAAAATAAAGTAATATCAAATAAATTTTGGAATATGCAACAACAACAACAAATAATAAAAAAATATGCAGAAATCAAAAAATTGAATTTAAAAAAGTACTTAATTTTTTTTTTTTCGTTATTCTTTTCGTTACTTATATTTGGGGGGGGGGGCAGGAATTCTTTTTTTTTTTTATATGTATGTTTTTGATTTTGTTGATCACATTTAACCAAAACTACTATCTATCAAATAACAATTTTTGGAACGAAAACAAACAAACAAACAAAAAAAAAAGGGTACATCGATCGAAATGAATTTTAAAAAGTAGTTACTTTTTATTCTTTCTCATTACTTACATTTTTTGTTAACGGCGGCAGTCAGGTATTCTACGACAAAATCAGCTTCTTTTCTTTTTTATATTTTTGTTGTTTTATAATAAATTACAAATACCAAATCGATTTCCATTTAACAGTACCAAACATTTATAACCGAAAGGTCCAATTTTGGGAAAGGTGGTGGGGGTGAGTGGTTACAATTCCTAAGCGAACATAACGCTCTGACTCGAAGGTTGACCAACTTTTTACCGTAATTACCAAAACCCCCACATAAATATATTTATGGCAATTAAAAGCAACTTTTAGGGCTGTTCAGGAACAGCACCCATGCAGCTTCAAAGCTCTTTTGTTTGATAACCTGTTTCCAGCAGCAGCAGAAGCAGTCAGAGAATCTTTGACATTTGCAGCAAGTTTTCCGATTTCAGCCATTCAATGAAGCTCACCATTGTTCTTGCAGAAGCGGGACTTAGAGCGTGATTTGATCCGAATCATGCTGGAATCCTACACTTGCCGAATTTTTTGAGCAGGAAATGGGGGCTAGGGAAACATGAGACTCTGCTGATAATTGTTAGTAGACATTCCTAAAAGATGGAAGTTAGAGGGAGAGGTGGTGTTAATGAATATTAAAATAGTTTTGACAATCGAAATTCCAGACATCCTAACCCAATACTTTAGCCAAAAGTGAAATGTGATCACACATCGAAAATGCTTAGCACAAATCTGAGCTGTAAGCTGACACGATAGCTTTTGTGGCAGATTCAATGTCATGTTTCTGTGCATTAGCGTAGAAATAGACACTAAGCAGCCACCCCATACCGAACGAACTATTTCTAGGCTTACGCATTAGAAATAGAATGCTCGCTAGTGGTGCTAGGCCACCTAAATGGCATATTTCTGTGCACTATCACAGAAATAATGCCCTCCGGTGGTTTCAACATGCTATTGTAAAACAACCAAAATATCAGTTCAGTTTGAGAGCTAGCCACAAGAGTCTAGTTTTAATATTTTAAGCAGGTGGCAAAATTGGCAAGCTACAATGTTTGGATGTTAATTTTTTGACAGTTCTTGTCTTAATATTTTTGGTAAAGCAGTTAGCTAATAGCTAGCTGCAAAAGGTGGCTAAAATATTTTGTGAAGAATTAGCTGCAGTTTGTTGGTAACTGTATCAGAAAGGGGCCACAGTAAAGCTAGCTGCAGAGATGATAGAAGAATTATACAGAGGACTGCCATGAAGATATAAAAATGCAAGAAAGCAGTTGCTTTAATTTACTGCTGAAGTTTTGAATTATGAAGCAGACCCACTTCTGTATTCCCTAGTCTGCTTAAATATGGAGAAGACAGTTTGCTAGCCTGAAGCCTGTAAGTCTGAAACATAAGGAAATGTAAATCAAGACCAACTTACCTGGATTATAAATCCCTGATTATGACTTTCCTGGACTGGTCTCCATCAAGAGAAACCATCAGTTGATGAAGTAGTTATATGTATGCTGCTGTGCCTATATCCACAGAAGCACAGATAAATGTATGCATGTACAATGAATTGAATTTTTTTAAATATTCCTTAAACAGACATTTTAACTTAGTAACTTGAAGTAAAACAAATAAGTCATTTGCTTGAGTCAAACATCTAAAATCGAGATATATAATATAGAACAATTTTGTTTAAGCTCATTTGTTGAGAGAGCAAAAAGGACATTTTGAAATTTATATTTTAAAATAATTCTAAAAAAATGTTATAATCAGCTAAAGACTGATTTTATTTTTTTTGAAATAAAAGTAGAAATAAAAAAAAAAGCAAATCTTTTAGATTAATTTAAAATGCATTCATAATCAACCAACTGTCAAAAATTTGATAGTACTTATTTTAAAGAGAAAAAAAGGAAACTACACACAGCAAAGTAAAACTTATCATAAAAATATGTGAATATTATAATATAATTTCAACAAAGAATTTAATTGTGAAAATGTACATTTTAATAACTATTATTTTGACAAGTTAAAAGATATGGTATAAATGATAGCATGCACATACAATTCCATGTTTACACACATATATGTTAATAGATATCTGCATCATTAAAATGTAATAACTTAAAATTTTAATCATTTATTATTTTATGATGATTGAAATATAGGCATAAAATGTACTGCACTGTGTGTGTAGATATATCAAATGCATGTCAGATAGACACATTTAGGTAAAAATTAATGTAATTCTATTATTTTGATAAATTCAAATGTTATGTAAATCAGTTAATATATTCCATTGATATGTATATATGTATATGCATTTGTAGAAACATATTAAGAAGTAATGTAATCAATGTAATAATTTGTAATTTGCATATTAATCTTGTAAATCACAATGTGATAATTTGTTTTATTATTGTAAGTTAATCAAAATCAGAAGGCTTACTTTTATATGTATAGCTATATTTTTAGAGACTTTAATTTCAATTTTTTGTTATTGTTGTTAATAAACTTGTATTGAATTGTTAAAAATTGTTTACATCATCTCTTGGTCACAAACAGTAATAGAGCTTATGTTCGCTGAGCTATATTCAAGCACAGGATGAATATACAAATGGGGATGTATTTAGTGCTTTAGGAGCATTCCAGTATGGCATTGTCCTGGTTTTGGCACAAGGATTATATTCTTCAAAGCTCCTGCACTACATTTTGTTTTGGTTTAGTCTTACTAAAAATTCAAGTTTATAGTTGGCCAGTACATTAATGGTACTATGTGGCCAGAGCATTGATGGTGAACAGCATGTTTTAAATGTCCCAGCATTACTGTTTTTATGATTATGTATATTGATGGATTAGCTTTTAAAATGGTGCATCCAAATTATATTTAAACAATTGCCCCAAGGTGACAATGGCTCAGTAGTTAGCCTGGTCTGCAGAAGACCCATTTCCAATCCAGTCACCAGATTGACTGTTGATTTTATTCTGATGTAGTTTGATTGATTGAACATTCAGGATGAATGATTATTATTTTGAGTATTACTTATTTTTACTAATTATAATGCTGGTTTGTGAATTTATAATTATACTTGTAGTTGCACTTTTGAGTTAGCTGGCTGATCTCCCACAGAGATATATTGATCTTATGCTCTTTCTTTAATATATCTTGCTTATATATATTTTTTGATGGTAAACATTACTTAAAAATTTTTTTAAATAACATCTTACTATTATATTATATTACTTAAATATTATATTTTTTGTAAATTTTAAATTTAATTTACTTGGGAGTGACAATGATGTGCCATCACCCCAGATACACCTACCTGACTACTTCCTTTCCTAATATCTCCACCCAGATCCCCATCCTGTTACAATATACATATATAGGGTTCATCCATATATGATTTTTATTATAAATATATCGATATTTTAGCTTGATCACACAAACTCTTACTGAATGATTAATAGAATACTATAAAAATGGTTGTAGAGTCAATGTAAACATTGATTTATAACAATGTTAAACATCCACCAATGGAAAAAACAGGTATATTAAATTGAGAAAAAATAAATAAGTCAGAAACAATTCAGAATAATGTGTTTTTTAAAAAAATATTCCAAATAGGAGGAAGTTTGCATATGTCAGCACATTTGTCAATACATGTTGGTCTTTTTGCTATCTTAAGGGCTTCTCTGATCTTATATTGGTCAAAAGTGTCACATCTATGTACGATTCTGGTATTCAAGAAATAAATATTGTAGCATGAAACCATAGCATGAAATGAGAGGGCTGATGATGATGAATGTTGCTTAACTGCATTATCATGCTCATTTTTTAGTACTTATGCAATGATTGTTAATTCGCACATAAGAAGACCTACAAATGCCACATGAAATTACATAAACTCCATAAACACCCAAAGGGATTTTTAAAATAAATAGTATATATTATTTGTATCTATAACTTGTTAAAATCTTTCTACCAGCATATGACTTGCTTTATTGATTATTGAATTTGATATTTATATGGATTTTATTATATAGAAATGAGGAGATAATATCCATCAAGTAGCTTTCTGAGGTTAAATCCATATAAGAACTAGGGTTTAAAGTAAAAGAGGATCTCTCTTGCTTTAATGACTCTCAACAAAAGAGCAATTATGAGAAAAACTTGTTTTGCCTCAGGAATTGTCAATTAGTAGTAATTGATAGTTTCTTAGTAACATTAAAAGTCAAAGTGTTTTTTTTTAATGGATATTATCTCCTCATTTCTATATATATATGAATGTATGTGTATAAAAAATTTATGTATACAAAAATTTATACATGAACAAAAAAGTATTGTATATTACTATTAAACCACAAATATCAAAGAGAACATTATTACCATTATTAAATAATAAATAAATGTAAACTAATAAAAAATATTACATTAATAAACTAGGTAATTAAAAATGAATTAGTACTTATGTTTATCTTTACCATATGTTATAAAGTCTTAAATAAATAAATAAAATTTTTTGTTTGTTTTTCTTTTTAAAAGAAAAGTTGTTCTGTAATATGACCAGACTTAAGTCATCAATTGAGTGGTGAGGTAAACTGAATTGTTAAATACTTGTATATCCCCCCCCCCCCATAAAATGTCAAGTCTATGCTTAGCTATTTTAATATATAGACAGTTTGCCAATTTTCCTACATAATAGATCGAGCACTAAGCCCCAACCTATTATTATAGTAAGGGTTGTAAAAAAAATAAATTGATTATAATTTCTATCTATAATATAACTACATGTGGGTTTGATGATTATAAAGAACTCACATTTGATAACTCACATGATTAACATAAGACCTTAGACTATATATTGCTATTCATTATAAGTTTTGATTTTATCAGTGCATCACCTACCAATCTATTGTGATGATTTTTATGCCATCTAGTGTAAAATTTAGTAATTAATATATGCCATATGGTAATACTAATAAATTTTTATCCAATACTACTTTATATAAATATTCTCAAACTATCTGGCACCTACTGATTACTAATATTACATTAGATGACATAAAATAGAGAAATTTTTAATAAATAGCAATATATGGGCTATGGTCATGTGATATCTGGTTGGTCATGTGATGTCTTTATTATTTTGTGCAAATTCTGGCTAAAGAGTAGAGAAGCTTAATGTTAGAAAATAAACTAAAGTCCCCAAATATATAGAAATTGAATCTGCTTCAGATCTAAATAATTATGCAAACAAATAATCTTGGTTAGAAAAAAATTAACACATTTTCAATTTGAAGTGGTAGTTTGATATTATAATAAAAAGTAAAAAATGGCTGTTGGAGGAAAAATGCATTAGATCTAAAAAAGTTCCAAGTGCACTAGCAAAAAATAGAAAAAAGCTCCCTACTGGTGAAAGTTGTACACTAGAAACTAGTCTGGGTATAATTGCATAGGACAGCATTAGATAAAGATTTATTAAGCACCATTAGCTGGCATTTACTAATTACTAATGAAGCAGTCAGATCTGAGTTTGATCCTAGCTTCATGACATCTAGCCATAAGCCCACTTCAAACTCTAGTACTAATCTTAAATTTCCGATGCAATGGGGCTTTATACGTTCAATCCATGCTAATTTCCATAAAGAATAACTTATTTCATAAATGCATATTAAAATTAATTAGTTTCAGATTTAAATTGATCAATTCTATTAATAAATTCATGATAGAATTATTCATGAATTTATATATTATAACTGTGTATATATAATTGTTTGAAAGTTTCATTGCGTCTGGAATGTTTGATTTTATTTTTAAATAATTTGCTAAAGTTTTATTGATTAAAAGCTACATTCTTTCGATAAGCTTTCAGATTTTCCCTTTCCAAAAACAACAGTTAAAGTTTTATTAATTAGAAAAAAAGATAAGGATTTCCTAATTAAAATCATTTTCTGATTTTAAGAATTCATTTTCTAATTAGAAAATGAATTCAAGTTAATGAGTTTGAAAGCCTTATCGAAAGAATGTATCTAAAAACAACCAGTAAATCTAAAAACATTGATAATGAAAGAAGCGCTAGTCTGAAGGCATCAGAGGACAGATATATAGCTCTGAAAAGTTTGGAGAAAAAAAAAAGCCATCTTTGTTGTAGAGAAGTGCAGTCAACTCTGTGCATTTTTAAATTATAAAATCAAATAGTGTTTCGATCATGGTGAAGGGCTAAAATGTCAGGAATCTGGCTATTGTTCCTGAAGTCCCCTAAAAATCTTCAATGAAGCTGCTGAATCTTCTCCGGACCAATCATGCTGCTAAAATTATGAAAAGCCACTAAAATGCTGTTCCAGTAATCGACTAAATGCATGCCTATGTTTTTTACCAACTCGGACGTGTAACTTAAGGATACAGCCCGGAAGAAATGCGTAATATATATTTTTATAATGAACTTTAAACTTTCTGGCCAGTTCCAAACTTTACTTTACCCTCCCTTTAAGAGCTCTTCTCATTTATAATGTAATAATCTTTGTAAAACTCTTTTATTTATGCTTTTTAAATTAGTAATTCTCTCAATCTCTAATCTTTAAATTTAACTTTCCTTCATTACTATGGTGGTTCATTTACTATATTATATATATATCGTGTAATTTATTAATGCCATTATTTTTAATTATATGCCAATAATCTTTCGACTCGATGAGGTCCTTTGTTCTATTTGCCTCACACAAATAATATAATATTAATTCTAATAGTAGTTCTCACCCATTAGAACTAAATTTATAAGTTCTATCAATCATCGAGTCGAAAGAAATTATTACATGTTTACTATTTTTATAATTGGCTAATAATAAATTATTAGTTCCGTTTCTAATCTATGCCACTGCTATTTTCTCGTTTCACTAATATTTATTTATTTATTCATATATAATCTTAAAATGTTTTTTGCAAAGGGCCGATAAAGGAATCAAATAAATATATTCTAATTCAACTTTGTTATTTTCTATTAAGATTCAGGAAGGGCACGATGATTGGGGCATAATTAATATGATTTACAAATACTTTAAAATAATTTTAGCTAAAAGCTCGTTTGACTTTAATTAAATTGATCAAGTCATCACGTAGAGCATTCTATATGGGTTTTAGTATTCAAATGGTGACTAGTAAGTCATCATCTTCAACGTTGCTGACGGAGGGCAATCTTCCACTCCGTTAGGCTGGTCGGTGATAATACTTCTGTTATTTTAAATTATCGAGGAAGAAAGCACTTCCTCTCCCATTCATATTAGTCAAAAGGCATAAGACTTGTCAGATAAGCCACCATAGGACTTCGATTATCGACTAGCTATTATCTTTCAATTTCATTTTATAGCTCATAAATCGTCAGCACCGTTACCTCTCTGTTCCAGTAAAGCCCGCTCTGATGCTCGTAATTCATGATGAAGTGATTTAAATTAAAGTCCAACAAATTCTCAGTAAATAATTTTTCCAATAAAGATTAAAGTTATGCCCTAAAATACATATCTTGTTCTTCACGAATGGATTTGCGAATGTGAAATAAATATCACATTCTTTCGTATAAAATTAGAGTAATAATTTCCTTTACTAATGAATACCTTTATCTGCCTTTATTTTCTTGTTGGGGGCATAAACATAGAATTCCAAAATATTGCGTAATACTCATTGGTATATAATAAGGACCGCCATTCTTATTATAATTGTAAACTTTGTTTAAGGACTAGAATTAATTAATATAATCATTATTAAAATTAAAACAACAACTATTATTATTAAATATTTTCTAAACACACTTGGTTTCTTAGTGCTTAATTCCTTCATAATTATTTTAATGTTAATGCTTGCTGTCTGTGTTGGCAACTCAAACATATACATATGATTCGATTTTAAAAAGTATCTTAAGTTAATTAATTATCTGATATTAGTGTCAGTTCAGGGGTCTCTAATCCTCACCAACCATTGAGCTAGTTTCTTGGCACATAGCACTGTGCCATCGATTTATACTAATCTGAGCTGGTGAGTTGGGTTGGAATTCAATTTTGGTTCAGCTGAGTTTGAATCCGACTTGCGTTTAGTTGGTGGGTTTTTCGACTGGTACACTAAAGATTACACTAGATGGCATAAAAATAGTGATAACATTCAATAATTGTCTATGTTTCACACTGCAAAATAAAGCAATTGAAATCTGATTAATATCAGTAAGATTTAACCCAACCCTAATTTGCGGCTACTAATATTACAACTCTGAAATGCTGATGGAGTTACTCACTATTCAGAATTTGATTATTAAGCATCTTATATCTTAGTTAAATAATGAGCCATAGAGAGCACTTAAAGGCTCTCATTTTTTGAAGATTTGGATAAAGAAATATATCAGTGTACTTGTACAAGAGGTGGGGTGATTGTGTTTGGAGGATTGTTGAGTGTTATAGTGGTAAGGAATGGGATAAAAGAATAGTTGCATTAATAGAGAATAGGGAGTTGGAGAGATCGAGAACTAGTATGGAGAGTAAAAAGAGTTTAAATATACATAGAAGTAAATGGAACATTGGATGTGAGTTAATTTATGATAATAGCAAGGAAAGTAGTTTACTGTTTAAGGCTCAAATGGGATGTTTAGCAATAAGGGAATATATATGTAAACGGAAAAATATGGTGATTTAGTCTGCAAGTTGTGTAAGGAAGGCATAGAAAATATTAGGCATCTGTTGATTCAATGTGAATGCTTGAAAGCAGAAAGGGTACAAATAATGAAGTTATCAAAGTCTAAATATAAACAAAGAGATTATACAGAAAGTGGGTTATTGGTTTTTATGCTGGGTTTGGGAACAGATAAGGGGGATTTAGAGATGAAGGCCATGGAGTTGACAAAGATTAGGTTGTGGAAATGGGACAGAACAGGATGTGGGGAAACAGGATGGGGAATGGAATAAAGTGGCTAACAGGTTTCTCTGGACATAGTTGCTGAGAGATTTCTGACTCCATATAAGGAGAAGTCACAGTGCATCACATCACAATAAAACAGCAGCTAAGTACATATTTTTTGTCCAGTATCTTTTTCTGCATTCGTTTTTTTAAATTAAATTACATAATAAAGAATTATATAAGAATAAGTGTGAATGGAAAGGTTTCACTATCATTATTATTACTCTTTTATATTAGACTATTAAATATGATATTTCCACAGCATTTAATATGTGCCCTCTATAGTTTAATCCACTAGTGGATGCTCAGACTCTGAAATATAAGGCTTCAGATCAATTCCAGCTCTATCTCTTCAATATTCAAACTTCTTATGAACTTCCAAGCAATAAAGACATTCGATGGTTTATTTTGCTCTTACTGCACATCTCTTTGATGAAATTTTAATAGAAACAGATTATTTTGTAATATTTATGTAGTGTAATTTTCACTACATGACTCTCGTGTAATGTAGGAATAGATTTTTATCCACTTTTAATACTTTGTGTGTGGAGGGGGGCGGGGGGTTAATCATAATCGTATGAGCAAAGACATGTGAAAAAGATGTTTGATCTCCAATATGTCCATTTCACAATGAACCAGCACTCATCTGTTGACCCAGATCACGATCACTTTATCATTCTTCAGTATATATAGATAGCAATCACCATAATTTAATCAATGGGTGCCAAACTTATTGCCCTCACAACTTTGATACAAATCATTGACCAACTGATGAGTGCTGGTTTGGTATGAAATACGTATATTGGTGATTGTTTATTTTTTTTTAATATGTGTGTGATCAAAATGTATCAGCGGTATGAGATAGCATGGATAGTTGAGGGTCATGTGAGAGCCTGAGTTCAAACCCCCTATATATTACATATAGAAGTGCAGGTATGGAAAAGCCTGTACTGTAGAAAAAATTCATATTTTAAAAGTACATGAATAATTTTTATTAGTCATTTATTAAACAAGAGATTATCCACTTAATGAATAATATTTCTGTAATGTAATTTTCGCTAAAACACTCTCATGCAAGATAAGGATTAAAACAGGCAAAACTCTTCATACAGTAGTGCCACCCTGTGCTAACCAGAGCAATCAATGGATGCCAGAAGGATTGTGCATACAATCCCCATCTCTTATGTGCTAGCATAAGAGATGGTGATCATGTGAAGACAAGGATTAGTTTTTATCTTCTTTTAATCCTCCACGAAGTATTAAAAGTGAATAAAAGTCAGTCCTTACCCCGTGTGGAGTGGTGCCGTGGAATTTACACTACAGAAATATTATTCATTAAATGGATAATCTATAGTTTGATGAATGACTAATAAAAACAGATTAGTTTTGTTTCTGTATTTTTCATCTAAGTTTATTTTATATTATTACTACTAGCAACATTTTTTCCATTTTCACTTTATTTGCTCTTCGGTTTCTCTTCAATTTCCAGCTAAAATTGTCCGTCAACTTCGTATAAATATCCGAATTTGAATTCCCCCGTGATATTTTTTATATCTACACTAATCAAGCAAGCATTCTTATTAATAATTTTTCAGCCTTTTTTATCTCAAACAATGACATTATCTTAATTAAAAAACATTAATATGAACTTCAATGTAACAATTTTACAATTAATAATAATTAAATATGAAAGAGAAAGGAATATGCAACAAAAGTTTTAAAATTAAATATTTACGGATATCAAATTTTATTTACAACAACTTTCAAAAGATGTCGCTATATTAGCCACCTCTATATTCAAACAGTTAAACGACATTCCAAGATTTAAATAAATTATTATATAAATGTTCTCAAATAGAAATAGATTAAATGCGAAGTTTAGCTAAAAGAAATTGTAAATTATGTCGGATAATAAAATGATTTCACCAAGTAATTATTAATAGGTTAAAGTTAATAAAATGGCAAATGAAATAAAAGATAAAAAAGATAGAATGAATAAATAAAGCGAATAAAAGAGCTCTTTAATTCCATCTAATTGCTAAACGTATCTATTATACATTTATCAAGGAAGAAAGAGAAACTTTTTAACCGTGAATTTTGCGATAGTGTGTGCGAACTTCGCTGCCATAAAAGGCGAATTAATATCAAAGACTCATTTAGAAAATCTTATGATAAACTCAATTAGACTCAATGGCAAATGGGTTGGATCTTTTTATTTCAGACTTCAATACCTTATTAATATCATCATCATCATCATCATCAGTCAGTTGTAAATGAGTACGGTCATATCAACTCTAAAAAAAAGATTTAAAAAAAGCTACTTTATGAAGGAGTTTACAATGATTAAACAAATCAATCTGTGAAACGCAAATACGTCCACATATAGAGAATGCTGGAATCTTTTCTATTAATTTGCTATTTTGTAATATTAATAATTTTTATTAGGTATTCATTATATTAGACATTATCTACTTAATGAATCACTACATCACTCTCATGCAAGGTGGGGACTGGTTTTTACCCGCTTTTAACACTTTGTGAAAGAGTGTAATCAAAAACATATGAAAATAGGCAAAAACTCTCCATATAGTAGTGCCGCCTTGTGCTAACCAGAGTAATCAATGGATGCCAGAAGGCTCATGCATAAAATCCCTATCTAGTGCCTACTCATCCAGAGATGGTGATCATGTGATGTTTAGTGCAAAAACATATGACCAAAGATCTGTCATGGGGATATATGATTGCCAAGATGCACATTTTGTACTGAATCAGCACTCATCAATTAGCCCAGATCACAATCTCTTACACATATATTTACTATTGTTCACAAAAAAGACAGCCAATTACTACAGTTTAGTTGATAAGCGCGGAACTTACCACCATCACAACTTTGACACAAACCACTTGGTGAAAGTATATTAATAATTTTTATTAGGCATTCATTAGACTAACGATTATCTACCTAACGAATATTATTTCTGTAATGTTCTTGATTTGTGTCAAAGTTGTGAGAGCGGTAAGTTTGACAGTTATCAACAAAATAATAAGAATCACTAGGGATCATCCATTACACATGTGCTGTAAACTAATAAACACTTTTAAAAAATACTCTCCTTTACAAACATGTCTTTTGAACAGATAAAATGAATCGCTCTAACTTCTTAACCTAAACATGTATGTATAGAAAAATGTTAAACATTTGGAAATAAGAGCGTGAACATATTAATTAATCACTTTTAATTCCATTTGCTACGTACATAATGGGTTATTTATTTATATAGCACTATATATTCACTCTATCTTTTCAAAAAACTAACTTGTGTTTGGAAAGGAGAATATTTATTAAAAGTATTTTTTAGTTTACAGTGCATGTGTAGTGGATAATCCCTAAAGATTAAAACATAGCTTTATAAAATATAAGTTGCATTATATATAGGTTTAACTGATGAGTTCTGGTTCAGCATGAAATGTGCATCTTGATGATTGTGCATCTTTTTCGCATGTCTTTGGTCATATCTTTATGATTACACCCTTCCAGTAAATAAACTAAATGAGGGAGATAAAAAATTGAAAAGTGGAAAGGCAAGAGGTTTGGATGGATGGACAGCAGAGATAGTAATGAATTTAGGGCATAGGGCAAAATTAAAAATATCATGTTTTAATAAGATGGCACAGAAGAGAGATTTTATGGATAGTTGGAATAATACAAGAAGAGTAGGGCTACTGTCCAAAGGAAAGGGTAAAGATCATAGAAAGATAAGCAATTAGAGACCAATAGCAGGAACATCAATGTTGTATAAAGTTTTTGCATATATGGTGGCTTGAAGGGTTTCAAAATGGATGGAAGAAAATAATATAGTGGGAGAAATACAGAGAAATTTACGATCAGATAGGTGTATAGGAGATAGTTTATTTGTAACTATCCAGCTTATAGATATGAGTAGAAATACAAGTAGACAGTTATTTATGGTTTTTATAGATATAGAGAAGGCATATGATAGTGTAAATAGAAATAGATCATGGGTAAGTTTAGTAAATTTGGGAATGGATGGAGCTTTAGTGGATATTATTAAGAGATTATATGAAAAATAATTACTATACATATCAATTAGGGAATAAGTTAAAATGGGGTGGGACTAAGACAAGGATGCCCTATGTCACCTATTTTGTTTTTGTTGTATTTGAGAGAAATGAAGAGGGCAATAGAAAGACTAGGAAGAGGGGTAGAGATATCATTAAGAAGTGGCAAGGGAGTATATACATTATTGGGTCTTTTATTTATGGATGATGTCTTCTTGTGCACAGAAAGAAGGGAAGATATGGAAGTTATGCTGAGGACATAAGCAATGGTGGGTAGAGAAATGGGGATTAAATTTAATAAGTAAAAGTAATGATTAATATTGGAGAAAGAGAAGACAAAGAATTTGTATTGGGGGATATAAATGTAAGTGTGGTGAATAAGTATAATTATGTGGAGATCATCTTAAGTAATCAGAGAAATTGTTTGGATGAATGTTAGAAAAAATTGATAAATGAAAAGCAAAAAAAAGAAAGGAATTGATAAAGAAATTAACAGTGTTTTCATATAATAAGTATGATATAGCTAGAATTGTATGGAAGAAAGTGGCAATACCAGGATTAACATATGGTAATGATGCATTATGGGTTAGTAAAGGAGTATTAGATAACTTAGAAAAAGTACAAAGAGAAGTATGAAGACATGCATTAGATGGAGACATGGGTGGCAAAGAAAGTAATTCAAAGAGAAATGGGATTGTCAAGTTTTTATATGAGAGATGCAAAAAACACAATGAAAATGTTAGGTAGATTGCAGTTTATAGATAACAAGAGAGTAGCCAAAATAGTATTTAATTGGCTTATGTGTAAAGAGCAAGCAACAGGATGGGTGAGAAAGATAGTACAATATGCAGAAGATTTGGAGAAAAAATATATCAGTATAGCTATACAAAAGATGGGATGATTGTGTTAAAGGAATTGCTGAGTGTTATAGTGATAAGGAATGGAATAGAAGAATAGATGCATTAATAAAGAATAGGGAGTTGGAGAGACAAAGAACTAGTATGGAGAGTAAAAAGAGTTTAAATGTATATAGAAGTAAACAAAATATTGGGTGTGATTTTTAGTAACAAAGGAATATACACATAAATGGAAGATGTGGGTGATTTAGTCTGCAAGTTGTGAAAGGAAGACAGAGAAAATATTAGGCATCTGTTATTTGAATGTAAATGCTTAAAAGCAGAAAAGGGTACAAATAATGAAGTTGTGGAAGAATAAATATAAACAGAGTGATTACACAGAAAATGGGTTATTGTTTTTTATGCTGGGTTATGGAAAAGATAAGGACGATTTAGATATAAAGGCTATGAAGTTGACAAAGATTATGTTGTGGAAATGGTAGGAGCAGGATATAGAAGAATATGGGAGAACTTAGGGCAGGGAACATAAAGGGAGGGTAAATTGGATAACAGGTTTCTGTGGGCATAGTGACTGAGAAATTTCTGACTTTATATAAGGAAAAGTCACAGTGTATCACATCACATCACAATATTATTTTTAAATAGATTCAAGATTGATCTTTTATAAAGCTGTCAACACTCATTTCTTTGACATTTTCCGATGCTTTTTATTCAATTATTTAACAATTTTGACTACTTCAAGTAATATTTTTCTATTAATATCTATGAGGTTACAATCTAGCAGCTGTACAATTTATAAAATAATATAAATTGATGCACAAGTGTTAATAAATAACTTAATTTGTTTATATATTCTGAATAATATTAGAATTAGTAGTTTAACTGGTAACTGGCTAGCTAAAAACAATAAACAATATTGATCACAGAACAGTTCATATATATATTTGTATGTAGATAAATAAATAATATCTCTCTAATTAGATCTCATTTCTAACTCCATGAATTACTCAAGTCTTCATTTCCATAACTATATGTTTTCTTTAACTCCCATAATTTTTTCAGATAGTCATTTAGTAACAATTTCTAGTAAGCACCTTACTGCTCACACCCATTTCCAAATCTGTCTAAATAGAATTGACTGGAACTCTTTCTTCTGCTATTAAAGTCTGTAACTGCATTATCAGCTTTTCTCTTTGCACTTCAAATACTAATCTGATTTTCACTTTACTTTTATTCTTTCTTCATTCTATGCCATTTTACATTTAATCTCTCATTCATATTATTAACTTTACTAATTTGCATACTGTTAGATTTTATTACATTGCAAATTAGAATGTTGTTACTTACCATTAGTTTAATTATTTTTTTTGCATATAATTATTTCTAGAATTACTCAACATTGCCTGTATTAAACATTCTGTACACATAGATATGTATGTGTATAACTTTATTAATAAATTATATAACAAGTGGAGACAAAACTTCTGTAAATAAGAAGAATAAATTGATGAATAACAGTTTTGAAAAAGACTGCTATCCACTTGAAATTCCAGATGAATGAATTGAACGAAGAACATTGTAACAAGAGCAGAGATGAAGTGAATTGTAAGAAATTTCTTTAATATAAAACTTTTTAACAAAATAGTCAAATTCTATCTTCTATTAATTTAAAGATATTTATTTAATATTCCTTTACTAAATGAAAGTTGCTCCTTTTTGTTTTTAAGTTTTATATTTTAATTGTTTTAGTTCTTTTTATTAAAACAAGGGATAGTTCTTATCAGTATAAATCATTCCTTTTTTTTTTTTTTAGCAAGGTCCACAATAACTCTTACAGCATTTAAATGCTCAATAGGCTGATAATTATATTGGACTTTTGGTACAAAGAAATGTAAAGGAATAGAAAACATTATATATTTTACTTTACCTTTTCATTATTAGACAGCAGGGGTACCGGTACAGTTCAAATGTTAAATTGCTGAACTCAAATTACTCAAAATGGCAGTGCTTAGTTATATTTTATTTGTAAAGTAGAAAAAATTCAAACATTTTTGACAACTGGTCACCCCTTTGTTCTTTCATTTATTAACATCACATGCACTGAACAGAATGACTTTAAATAAAAAATTAAAGAAGCATGGAATTCCTCAGGTGATAAAAACTATATCACTAGAAAAGAATCATGTATGCCCCTCTCAAAAAGATGGTCTATTTTCCCAAATTAATGTTCATTTTTAAAATTTATGTAAATTAGCAATAACAGCATATATAATATATACACCCATTCTAAATTTCAGTTTATGCTATATCTATGACTTGTATAGTCAAAAGTTGGCTAAGTGTATACTGTTAGAAAAAAAAGAACTTTATGAAAGCTTTTCTCTATACGGTTTTCATATATTTATGATTATATTAGTCTGAGTTAAAGCGTATACTTTTATAATGTTACAAGTTTGTTTTTTTTAATTGAAAGATGTTTTTATTTAATAAATATAAAATAATATTTTTTTTAGTGATTTTTTGCGTTTTCATTTTTCATAGATTTCAGAGATTTGCATTCCTCACCTCAGGCACTTTAAATTTCAATTTATCCAGCGATTTTTGGATTGTAATTTTTCATAGATTTCAGCGATTTTGCTTTTCTTATCTCAGGCATTTTAAATTTCAATTTCAGCGATTTTGAGCTTTTTTTGTATAGAAATTTATCACTTACAGGCTTCTTGGTGGTTCTACAGTGTCACCTGGTTGCTTGTCCAGTGGGTGAAAAAAGTACCATTTTGTATTATACAATGATTTTGAGAGAATTTAAACATTTATCAGTGGAAAACAAAAAAAAAAACTTCCAGTTAATGTAAAAATAACATTCGTTTCTTTATTTTTAAATAAAAATTTATTTATTTTTTTCATTTTATTAGTTTCATTTAAATTTAATTGTATAAATAGTTAGAATAAAATAATTTTTGATGTTATAAATTGATAAAAGTTTATTCAAAACACTGAAAGAGTGGACACTACCATCAGCTTAGCTGGTAAGACCTTTCATGATTTACTCCAAGATTAAGAATAGTTGAATATGATTTTCTGACCAACAGACCACCTAATTTTCTGACACAACTATGAGTCATCGTTTAAAAAAATTCCTTAACTATTTAAAATAATTTTCAATTTCTGTCCAATGGACGTTGTCATCAATACAGTTGGTGATGCCTTTTGTAATTTCCAGATTAACCATAGTTGAGCATTGATTTTCTGGCCAACAGTCAACCTAACTTGTAGACATGATTATAAGTTTATCATGTAAAAAAACTATAAAAATTCTTGAACTATCTAAAATATTTTTCAAACTCTATCTGGATTGAATTTGTGGATTTTGGAAATAGTAAGAAAATGAATGGACTTTTATAACACCAGCTTTCATACAATAATTAAGAATACTCATAAGTATATATAAAGTTATACAAATAATCATCATTATATTTTAAATATAGTTTATACATATCTCAGTTATATTTGTAAGATCATCCAATTTTGTTACTTTAGCATAGACTAATATCATATTGTTACATTTTGATTTATAAGTGTCAAATTTACTCCATCCACAACTTTGATTACATCAATTCTAGATAAATACAGTAATGATTATTGCTAATCATTATGAAACTAGATATTGTCTCTAGCTCAAGTGTAAACTTTAAACTTCAGTTAAAGATTAAGGAATGTAAATAACTTTAATTAAAAAAATCAGATTAATCAATCTTCAATTGAAGTTTAAAATTTACATGTGGGCTAGAGACAATCTCTAGTTTTAATGATGTGGTAATCATTACTATATTTACCTAAAGTGAATGGTGTCAAAGTTGTGGATGGAGTAAGTTTGACATTTGTAAATCAAAATGTAATCATTTATTATTGATAAATATTGTATGCAGAATAAAGATATATATGAGAGATGGTGATGGGTGCTGGTTCAGCATGAAATGCATCTTGGGAGTCATTAGTTTTTTATTGAATTTTTATGCATATGATTTTAAAACACGTGTAATGGTATGGAAATTATTTAATATATTTATAGACATAGTGAATAGATAGACAGAGATTAATGGTGATTGATTTGAGTTGTTGAAAGTCTCAGTAGACAAATATAATTGAATGGTTTATAGCTCTGGAGTTCAAAAGAACTTCAAACACCAGTAGTCTAGAAATAACACAGTTGGTGTCACCAACCATAAATCTTGTGTGCTAGAGTTTACCACTAATGAGATATTGGTTTTGTTTTAATTTGTAATGAGAAAAAACATATTATTTACTCTATGTATATATTTTTCAAAATTTTGTTAAAAGCATAATTTGGAAATCAAAATATCAACTTGACAAATGAAAAAAGAAAAAGAAATAGATAATCAAAGCAAAAAACACTGATTTTAGCCTTTAGGGACAAAAGAGTATTTCAATAAAAAAATTATTCTTTACTAAATGTGTATCTTTAAGACCAATTCAGGTAAAGCTTGTTATATTGCTAAAAGAGATGATAATAGATGGATAGTTAAAGTCTTAAAGTATGTATTAAGAGATTCAAAAGATCTAGAAAGAGAGTAGATGTTAGATATTAGATGAAATAAGGAAGTTTATTTTGGTATGATGTGAAGAAGTGAAGTCATGAATCATAGAAACTGGGTTTTTGCAATGGATTGAAAATAGTTGAAAATGCAGAAGATGATCAGAGTTGATGGTGAAGAAAGATAGAGTGGAATTTAGGAGAAAATGTGCATTAAGATATTGAGAAAGAATGAATTGAGTAGTGAGTGTTCTTAGAAGCAGTGGAATGTGATAAGTATTTAGAAAAACTGATAATGGTAACATCTATAAAAGAGATGATCACAGTTCAGAAAGCAATAAGAGACTGATTGAAAAAAACTAAATTAAGACTGACTAGGTGTTTGTAGTGCCCTGATTTGGTGATTTATAAGTAATCAAGTGTAGAAATTATCGTGCTCCATCCCAGATATGAAGAAGAGAAAATATATGCAGCACAAAGGTAATTTTTAGCTCTATATAAAAGCATTGATTTTTAAAATAGAAGAGAGATAATCATATCAAGATATGTCAGAAGAACAAATGACAGTTAATATTAAAAAGTGAGTATTTTTTGAAAAATTATAAATATTAAAAAAAGAAAAAACAAAACAGCTATTAGAATTTGAAAAAAATTGTTTGTCAGAGGAAACTTTAAATGATTACTAAAACTTACACTAGGTGGCTCTAATGTGATGAGAGAAAAAGTATTAGGTGCTGAACAGCATGATGCAAATAGGGATCATGTGATGTCTTACTGGTGTTACACCAAAGCATATGATCTTTCACAATTATTATGATACATATCTCTGATAATGAAGCTATTTCTTTATATTTATCATTATGATTGTAAAAAATCAAACGCATTGATATAAAACCAACGAGACTTCACGTGATCCCCGTTTACATAATGCAGTTCATCACCAAATACTTTCTCTCTCACAATATACTGCCATCTAGTGTAAGTTTTAGTAATCAATTAAAGCTTACTCTAGTTGACAAGAATATGGTTAGGAAAAAGAGTTTGCTGCTGAATCCAACTGTAATAATGCAAATATTAGTAGTTAGTAATATTGCAAGTAAATGGTTTGAAGTCAGTTTTAATATACTTGGAAATGTTTTTAAATAACCAAGAATTTCACAAACTAGACATAAATTTTATATTTTTCAGAAAGTCAACTTATGATCAATCCTCGCATTTAATTACTAATAAGTAATTGAGTATTTAGTTGTTTTAACTAGAGAATAAAGAGAGGAAAAACGTAAAACCATTACTAACTAGCTAATGTTTAATTTGCATATTTTTCTATTCTCAGTATTTTTATCCCAACTAGTGAAAGCTTTAGCAATCAATAGATTCCAGATGTTCAATTGAATCGGTAGTGTTTTCTCAACTATATGTTAACACTGTGGAAGGATACTAGAAAGGTTCATGCATTGGATGAGCTATATGAGAATGTTTTATCTTTTACTTTCTAATTACTGCAATTAATGAATAAAACCAAATGATCACCAGTTCTATTTGAAACGTTTTTCAGGTTCTAAAGAACTTTATTTTCTTTTTAGGTAGGTTGCTAATCATTTACTTATTTATGTGTGAAATCTGTGTGTAAAAAAAATATTTGATTTTATTGGCTATAGTTTGTCATATACTATCATGATTTTAATATATTTTCCTTCTAATATCTCAATTTTGGACTACTATAAACTTGAATTTTTTATCATGATCATCATCATCAGTTATTATGGATCCACTACAAGATAAAGATATCTCCAAATTCAATCCATTTTCTAAAATTTTCTAGCCTTTTTTTCCCACACCAACCACCATATTTCCTTATTTCATCCATCCATCCATCCATCCATCCATCCATCCATCCATCCATCTCACATGTGGCCTCTTTCTATGTTTCTTATAATCTGTTGGAATCTGGTTTAAGATTTCAATTGTCCATATATTATCATCTATTTTAGCAATATGTTCATCCTGGTTCCACTTAGTTCTTTCAATGATGGCCATAATACATGTTTGTTCTCTTATCCATGTATTGCTTTTCTTTTAAGTATCTACATGTTTGATAAGAACATATTTTAATAAATGTGTTTAATAAATGTGACACATTTATTAACCAATAAATGAATGTTGGATTATTTCAAGAGGACCAGAGATTAAAAACAACAACAAAAACATCATTGACCCATAATTGAATTGTGCCATTCTGCTGACCAATACTACAAGGAAATGCAGAAAAGACCCAGAAGCTGATTACTTTAAAACTATTTTATCTCTTAGTTATGATTTCCAGTAATCAAACACAGTATGGATGTGAAAGTGGAAGCCAATTTTTTAAAAAAATAATGTTATTCCAATTAACTCAGCCTGGCATTTTGGTTAATAGAGGGAAAATGTTAGCATTGGCTTTTAATCACCATTTCATCTACTTTCCAAAGCAACAAAGCATTTCAGTTTAGTTATGGTTAATTTAGTCAGGCCAGGTGTGAACCACAGCAGTTATTTAATTAATTATTTATTCTTTTCCTTTAAAGAAAAAAATTAATCTCATTTTAAATGGGAAATCTCTACTTATTTTATGAGTATTTATACAATACAATTACATATTTATACTATATACAATATTATACACACACCTGCTATTGTTGGCAACGGATAGCTTCTAGCTGCCATGAAATTAGAAAGAATGAACTTCAGGTGCCTTTATACCTTACCTCTTCCAGCAGTACTTTGACAGCCTGCCTTATGAGTAGTTCTGGTGACACTTCCAGCTGGTCTATGACACCTTGCCTTATGTCTGATTTAGATTTCAGAAACTTCAACACTTCACTGCGTTAAGTATACAGTGAATGACCAGCCTATTGATATTCCGCTTTGACAGTTGTCTGATCTTACCTTCAAATGGATTGACTACTTATGATCAGATCCCTATCCATGATGGGGACAATCAGATTTAGTGAGCATTATTTCCTATTGGACCATGCTTGCCATTGCATGTATATTATTTATTTGTATATGCATTGGTCCGTGGTGGTGAATACTTAATCCGATCAATATAGGATGGAATTTGGACTAGTTCTTTATTTGAAGGCAAGGTGAGGCATAATAATTTTTTTAAAATTTATGTCTATTTTAGAATTTATCCCAGTTAAACACTGGAGTTTCGTTTCTTTGCCAATCAGGCTATTCTGATCAGTAGGATAATCATAAACTTTCATTATTTGAGGTAAGGATTCACTAATACTATTTTATTAATTGCTTTTTGAAAAGAGGTATAGAATATAATGATGGAATATTGTATTTAGAATACTTCAGTTGCTTTATGGATATCCCCACTCCTTTTTATCCCAGATTAATTTCATACAGAGTGATTTTTTTAAGTGAAAGAAATGGTAAATTTAATAACAGCTACACTGCATGTATTCCTGAGATAAATACGAATATTTTAAAAACAAACATTAGAATGCATTGATATATCAGTTTTGGGGACCATCAATAAATTTTTTGTATTAAAGTTAAAAAAAAAATTCTATATTAGTAAATCATAATGTATTAAAGGAAAGATCGATTAGAAAGCCCAAGGAGTTTGAAACAGCCATGTATGAAAAAAATATCATTATTAGGCTACACAGAGAATGGTATGAGTTTAATCTTTATCAAAATTTAGAGAGTATTCTCTAGTGGTAGTATTTAGATTTGGAAAAATATATTCATGGGGTTAACACTTGCAAAAGTAATGAAATTTGCTTTTTATTATAATCACAGTTCCACTTTTAATGTCAATGTGTCAATACTCATCAGACAATCCAGAAAAAATGGAATCTCTATCTTTTAGCTAAATATTAGATAGATACAAATTTCCCAACCAATACAGGATGGATGGCTGAGTTTGGTTATGATTAGACTACTTGGAACTTCTAAGCAAACTTACAATAGTGTCAACAACCTTAAGAAAACTAAACAACCAATATGTTATTCTGCAAAAATGGTATTTTTTATGTTCACAAAAATTAGCATTAGACCTTATAATGCCTAACCTTCAAAAATCTTCTGACAGGATGTTGAGAGTTTAAAGTTAATTATGAAGTTGTTAAGGTGTCTTTTACTGATTTAGATATATTTAAAACCCCAATTCCACCATATATTCTTCAAATATATGAATAAAAAGATTTTAAAAAGGGGAATATCCCCCTCATGGGCTCATGCTACACCAGCATTGTTCAGTCTTCCCAGGTTATCATCTTTTATACATGTTACACTTTGATCTAGAAATATCAAACTTGCCGCACTCATAACTTCGACTCTACCAACTTCAGATAAATATATAAATGATTATTATTAATCATTTATCAAATTAAAGATGATCTCTAACGAAATACAAACCTTAAATCTCAATTAAAGATTAATTATCTGTTTTTCATTGTATTCCAACACTTGGAATAATTCTTCATTTCTTTTCTTCCAAGAATATTTTTTTAAGATATACTTGAAATTTCCTCTCCGTCACACATCCATCTGAAAATGTGAAAGATTCTCGTGATGAATTTCTGACTAAACCAATTGTTTTTAATTGGCCCTGGCCACAATTTCCTACACGTGACTTCATTATTTGGTCAGTATTTTTCAACAATTTATTACAATTTGATTAATAAAGAGTCAAACTTTTTGCACTCCAACTTTATATATCTACATTTTAGTCGAATATAAATGGATGGAATAACTAATCCACTTTCCAACTCTCTTTTTCCATGTGTAATATTTATTTTCAACTCCACCATAATTTTTTTAAAAACATTTGAATAATGATATCTGAGAAAAAAAAAAGATCCTAAGATGCATTTCATGCTGAACCAGCATTTTTCAGTTGGCCCAGGACAAAATATCACACATTATTGTTTGTTTGGTGTTTATTAAAGCCAAATTATTATACTTTGATAGTTATTAAATTTTTTGCACTCACAATTTGGGCAACATCTACTTCAGATAAATAAACTAATGATTATATATTATTTTTTTTATCAACTCCTCTTCTACACTTTTTTATAAGCCTTTCTTTATTTTGTTTACAGTTTCAACTATCTTGCAGTCTTCATCAGAGCTCTATAAGTTTCACTTCTCTCCTTATAATTGTAACTAAAAAATTTTAAGGAGAAAAGTGAAATTTATAGAGAGCTCTGATGAAGACTGCAGAACAGTTGAAGTTGTAAGCAAAATAAAGGAATTATAAAAAAAGATTACATTAAAGTGTATAAGAGATGTTACATTTTTTTAATATATATAAATATATAAAGAGAAATTCAAAAAAAGTAAAGGAGAGGATATAAAAATAAACTAAGGACTATTGCTAATCATTTATTAAGCTAAAGATTATTATATTATTCCTAGTCCAGATATAAACTTCAAACCTCAGTTAAAGATTAATTAATTAACTGTCTGCTTCAAGTATACTTGCTGATGGTTTAACTCACTCTAGAACTGTCAATTTTTACATTATTGTAGTGAATTTATGCTCATTTTAAAGCCTAAAAAGTACCATAAGATGCTGCTCTCTCTAGAATTATTTTATAAGTAAAAAAATCAATAACATGTAGATTTGAAGGTACAACAATGGGAGAAGGCAGAATTTTCTAGATGCTGATTGGTTGGTTTTCATTTTGAACAAAAGAAGAGTGCCTGCCAATAATTTTCACCAGTTCAATTTCTTTGTTTTGATTTTAAAAATGAAAATTAATGTTTTAGAGTGATTTTTAGTATGTTTTTTTACATATTATAAATTATTTTGATAAAATATGTTGAAAATAAAAATATTTTAGAAAAATAATTCAGATTTAAAAAAAAAAAATTAACTTTTCCATGAACGTAAATTGAAAAAAAAATCGACGCTTGCCAACAATTTTCACTGCCCCAAGCTTTTTATTTGATTTTTAAATGAAAATGAATGTTTTAAAATATTTTTTTTATACATATTATAAATCATTTTGATAAAATATGCTGAAAATATAATTATTTTAAAAAAATAGTAAGATTTTAGTAAAATATTCTTTACTTTTACATGACCATAAATTGAGAAAAAAAATCACTGACATACTCAACATTTTCTAATAGGTTATGAACCTTCTTTTGAGGTTCTCCACTATAATATATTTTTATAATTATAAACAGAAATTTATTTTTGAACAAACTTAAATTCACTTTCATATTCTGACAAATTATTAATTTGATTTTTACAAATGAAAGTGAAATGAATATAATATTAAAAGATGAATATGTTATTACTGCTGATTCTGTAATTGACCAATCAAAAGTTTAGAACTTTAATTCATTAGGCCAAAGGGATTTGTACCAGGTAAAGAGTTAATATGGCTACTTTTTAATTAAACAGAAAAAATGGAATAACTACTCCAACTGCATTTCTCTTTTTCCATTAATGCATTCTTGAACATAAAAAAACAAATACCCTCCAAGAAGCACTTCATATTAAATCAATATTGTTCAGTTGGACAAAATAATCTCTAACACATGACTTTATTTATTCAATGTTTATCAATAAAAAATTGGATATATTTTGATTTATAATATTAGTTTTTCTGCATCCCCAATGTTGACTATCCATTTTGTTCATGTTTAAAATATTGCAGTATGTTCAACTGAAGAATAGGAATTCAACAAGAAATGGATTTTAGGAGATGGAATTAAATGATGTTATGAATTTAAAGTGTATGTCTGAGCTAATAATAATATGATAATCCCTAGGCTAATTAATGATTAGTAAGAAGCATTAATTTGTTGATCTACAATGGATGGTGCCCAAGTTATAAGTGCAGAAAGGTTGATACTTGTAAATCTAATTATACTAATTTAATTTTGATAAATACTGTACAAATAATGAAGGCTAATATAAGATATTATAACATAGGCCAACTGAAGAATACTAGTTTAATATGAAATGTAACATGAAGAGTATTTTTTTCAGATTTTTTTATTTATACAATTCAAGAATATGTAATGGAATGGATCTTATAAAAAAATTAGATAAAGTTAAATGATACCATGGATTTAAAGAATGTATCTGGATTAAAAGTGATATGATAATCTATAATCAAATAAATTATTAATAATAATCATTAATATATTTATCAACAATGGATGGTATCAAAGTTGGAAGTGAAATAAGTTCCACACTTTTAAATCAAAATTATATTAATTTAATATTGATAAATATTATGCAAATGGTGAATGCATATGTAAAAGATTGTGACATGGACAGGAGTCCTGCTGGTTTAGCATGAAATGTGCATTTTGGATATCATTTGTCTTTTTGAGATGCCTTTATTTATGTTTCAAGAAGGTGCGATGAAGTGTAAGATTTAATTATATTTAAAAAGTATATTGTGCATGAAAAAAGAGAAAAGTTTTTGTTTAATTGAAAAACAGATCTATCAAACTTTTACTGAGGTATAAAATTTATATCTGGGCTAAGGATAATCTCTAGATTAATAAACGATTGATAATAATCATTAATGTACTTATTTAAAGTAGATGGTGTAAAAGATGTGAATTCAGAAAATTTGACACTTATAGATCAAAGATCACGTGGCGCAGTCGTGTGATATAGATCAATTTGTAACAATTTGGCAATTTGGTTATTATTAAGAAAGTAAAAATAAAGTTATGTAATCACTTCTACTTTAAATTTACGTATTTAAATAATAATAAAAAAACGATATATAAATAAAGCTTTTAAGTGATTATATTGTGTTATTTGTTGTTTTGATTCTGTTTTTATCAATATATTGATTTTTTCTTCCTTTTCATTTTTATGGTATTATTGTTGAAGAATTTTTATGGTATGATTTTGTTTTTACAAATTTTCTAATGGAGATTAGGTAAAATAATAATAATAATAATTGAATTGTGTTTGTAAACTAAGTTAAAATTGCTAATTGACAAAATATAAAATCAATACTTTTATGTTTAAATATTATCACTTTAAAAGCGAAGTCAATTAAACAACAAACAGGTTATTATTTAATGGAGTTAGAAATACTCACAAATTAGTAATAAAACCTTTACTAATTATCTTTATAGATTAACCAGTTATATATAGAAAGTAAGAAAGGCGTTAATGCAATATCCCCCTCTCCACTTGCAAGAGAAAATCCTAAATCCCTGTTTAAGTATAGTCTTCATAGTTTCCAGTACGGACAATTTTACTTTCTATTATATTGTTTAGTACAATACATTTTCTGTAAAAATTAAAAGCAAATAAATACAAAAAAAAAAAAAAGATCCCTATAACAACTACCCATGAGGAGGCAGTACTTGTCAGGACTGTCAATTATTTGGGGTTGAAGGTTTTCTATCCTTATTTTACACTTCATAAAAGGATAGTTAGTCGCTAATCAATGATCATTGTTTGGCTGGGTTGATTGTGGGCCAGTTACCTGGAAAAAAATTCTAAGATATTTAAAGAGAAGTTCACTTGACCTAGGTTTGAATCCTTGGTTGTTGACATGATAGGTGGATTAATTATTTTGGTACCATGAGGCTCTTGACCATCGCATTAGTAAATAAATTACTTTTTCCAGAAACAATTATGTTCACTCTATTTTAATGCCATCTATTGTAAGATTGGGCAATCAATGGAAACCAATTAACGTAATACTATTCTTAGAAGCATATTGTTGGTATTTATTACTGTACTACTTTTATTAATACACACATATATATATATATTTTAAATCTAAAATAATTATTCATATATATTTTAATAATTTTGTCTCATATCAATTTCTGTTCTAAAACAATGATCAATTTATTAATAAAATAAGAATCAATTTAATTAAGCTTTTATAAAATCTAATTCATTGCTATTGAAATACCAGTTAAACCTTTGATATTCTAAAAGTAACTCAATTCGTATGTTTGAAGAAACAACAAAATGTTAAAAAATTATTAAATCTGAAAATTTGGAAGAAATCAAATATTTATGGAGCCAAACAGTAGAATGTATAACAAAAACAATAAATTTATGAAAGTTTTGTAAATGCAGTTTCAATTTAAACAATCAAAACATCACATGATCGCCATTTTGCTTACACATGCTGTTAATAAGAGTACCAAACTCTTCATGCACTAATGCCACCAAGTGCAAGCCTTTGTAATCAATGGATGCAGGAAAGTTTGTGCATAAAATCTCTATCTAGTGTGTATTCATCCAACATTCACAGACTAGTTTGTAGCTTGTAGCTTTCATTAGTGAGGAGCCTTGGATTGAGAACACTGTACCTAGATCTTAGAATCTAACACAATCCTCCAGAAACTGCCTTTTACCTATTTGGTTAACTATAAAGCTAGGAATCAGATCCTAAGATCTAGATGCAGTGCTCTCAATCCAAGGCTCCACACTAATGAAAGCCACAAGCTAGAAACTAGTGTGGGGGTGTTGAATGAGTATGCACTAAATGTAGATTTTATGCACAAATCTTCCTGCATCTATTGACTACAGAAGCTTACACTTGGTGGCACTACTGTGTGAAGAGTTTTGTACTCTTCTAGTTTTATAATATATATGGTATATGAGTACAGACTTTCACATGACCCACCACTCTCCACACTATCTCATAATACTGATACACCCAAACACATATATGTTGAAAAGATATGTATTTCATGCTAAGCCAGCAATCATCAGTTGGTCCAGATTACCATCTCTACACATATATGCTATAAGTGCTCAAATATATATTAAAATAGCCAAACCTCACACTTTAATGGACAGGCTTCAATCTACTCCACACTGCAATTCTTCAATCTTCCATCCAATTGAAAATCTGATGATGTAATGCTCAAAGACCACCCTGAGGCCGAGATTCTTGTTATATACCCTATATATTACATATATAAACACAGGTATATAATAAGCCTGTGTGTTTCAGTTCTTCTAGTTTTAGTTAACTTATTAATGAATTTATCAAATATTGTCCATATCATGAATGAAATTTTCCCAAAATGGTCTTGATAATTGGTACTAATCAAAAACACCTCATTGATGTAATGATAAAGTTCAATGTTAATAAAATGCCTTCTAATAAAAGCTCCACACTCTTGGATGATTTCCAATAGAGAAATAATTAGTTTAGAAAGAATTCAAGATTGTGTATTGCATTACCATGTTATTTTACCTATATATAAATAAATTAATTAAGGTAATATTAAATTTTCATGCACTGCTTTGCAAGTTTTTTATATTTATATGTCACCCATTGGTAAAAAAATCAGCCAATCTATGTACTGCACTCAATTTGATATTAGAACTTATCAGATGAGGATGGATCCTGAAGTATGTATTATGCAGAGATGGCTTTTAGCTCCCCTCTCTTATTAGGAAGCATACATTTAGAAAATTTTATAGGTACATGAAGATTCTTTGCCCACCTCTGGATATGGAGGTCTATGAATCATGGCTGATCCTGTTACTTTTAAGACTTATACTGTTTATGAAAGACTAAAAAATTAATTATTCAGGTTTTTTGCAGGATTATCAAATAGAAAAAAAATAAAGTATGGATAATCTTTATTTAGCCACCAAGATAGAAATATATATTTATTTGCATGTTCCATACAAGATTTGGGTATTTACATATTAGTCCTGCAATGCAGAGATGGTACACCTTTTTACATCCATGATAAATCTGTAACCTTGCGATCATGTCAAATAAACACTGCAAGCTGATCCGATCTTGTTCAACGACATGTTTTTTTGTGATAATTTTACACTTTCAATTATTGTCCATATTTTATTCTGACAAGATGTTCAGTGCTGTCAATTGCATTTTAAACTATTTTTTACTTCATTTGTATTCATAGTTTTGATTCAAAGATTTTTGCTTTCATTTCTATTTGTGGTTTTGATTCAAAGATTTTTTATTCGCCATTGAAATGAATGCTGTTTTATATTTTCAAAAAAAAAAAAAAAAAAAAAACAACGTAAAATTGGTGGCCCTAACAAAATTGATGGCAGTCTTTTCAAAAGCAAGCAGGATGAAATTTGGAAGAGGGATTGATGATTTATTCTGACTGTTGGAAGGTCTATAAAAGTGGTGAATTACAAAGTGCCGATGAGTGTTTTATCATGACAATTAATGGTAGAACAGTGGCAATTCTTATGGAAACAGGCAAACAAAATGTGGAAGAGAGACCGACAATTTATTCTGACTGTTGGAAGGCCTATAAAAGTTTTGAATTACGAAGTGCTGATTATGATCATTTTCACGTGAAACATAAATAAAACCACATGTGGGCATTTTGGGAAAAAAATAAAAATTTTACTTTTAGTCACACTTTCTGGAAAAAAAAAAACCCACTTAAAGTAAAGTAGAACCAGCAAATAGACTGTTTCATTGTGACAATTCCTATACCATATTACACAAATATGTACCATATGTGTATATTTTATGGTTTTTTGCAATATTTTAGGGTATATTCTGGCTGTCAGTGCTGAATTACTAACGGCCAGTTACGATCATTTTTGTGTGAGTGTGAACCACCATGTGTTAAGTAGGTGCATTTTGAGAAAAATAAAAATTTTGCTTTTAGTCTCCATTTGGGGGGGGGGGGATTATGTACTTAAAGTAAATTGATTGTTTCAGCTTGATAATTCCTGTTATATATTACAGTAAAAACTGTATGTATATATTTTACGGTTTTTTGATAATATTTTAGACTATTTTTATAATTTAGTGATTGTTTTGTCTGTATTTTTGGGTGAAATTAATATTTTTAGTATATTGTTAGAAATTAATATTCTGCATCATATTAATTTTATTATTTATTTATTCTAATGTTGTATCCTGTGTTACTATCTTAGCAGCATGTATGTATATGTGTGAGTATGTATTGTAGCTCAGGCCATCCAGGAGCGAAGCGCCACCTATGTCTGGGCATCATTTTCCATACCTGTAGTTTTCAATTTAAAAATAAACACCACCATTTTCTTTTAACATTAATTCATAATTGTGAAACTCACAATGTTTACTTTTGGATTGGAAAACTACAATTGATCTGTATAGAAAACAGTGCCTGGATACAGACAGAGCTTCACTCCTGGGAGACCTGGGCCATAACACATACCCACACATATACATACATAATGCTAAGATAATAACACTGAATACAATATTGTCTTTTTGGTAATATTTTAGAGTATTTTTGTAATTTAGTAATTGTTTTTGTATTAGATCTGCTGTACCTTTTTACATATGTATTGAGACAGGTGATAACTTTGTAAATCTTGCAAAAATATCATGTACACTTGGTCTGTTTTGACAAATTTATTATTTAAGTTTGTAGAAGATCCATGTGTACATGTTATGCAGATCAAAATATTAAAAGTTGTCAGCGGATTTATATGAATGTAAAAAGGCGTTGCAGGTCTAATATGTAAATACCTCATACCAACCATGAAACAATGGTAATAAAAAGTAAAACACCTCACTGTTCCATCTAACAAAGGTAGTATTTCATTATTTTATATTTAAAAAACAGGCCTCCATGGATTAATGTTGTAATAAAGTATTCGATTCTGGAGTATAAAGACAGCAGATTAATCCCAGTTCCCGGACTTCTTGGGATCTTCTGAGAAATAAAGTCATTCAATTATTTATTTATTTTTATTAAAACCACAAATGTAAGTTTGTGTTGATTTGTTTGTTTTACTGCAAAAATTTTACTTCACTTTAAAGATCATGTTATAATAAAGAAATAAAAATCAAATGCCTTTATAGATTGGGAGTTTATTAAAAATTCAAGAACAGGAAATATCAAAGCTTCATGAAGTTGAGATCCATAATGTGCCACTGTGCCAACCCACATTTTTATAATAAGACTAAATGATCACTATAGTATTATTATTATCATCAGACCTAATTGATAGTTTACAAAAATCTTCAGGCTTTGATAAATTAAGATCACCTAAAATAATATTTCAGCTTTTATACCTTTAATCTTTCTTTATCTGTTGGTGTATTTCCTGAATGTTTAAATGTTAGTGTTATTATATCCATTTTTTAAAAAAGATGATCCATTAATTATTAGCAATTATAGACCTATTTCAGTCATTTCTGTTATTGCTAAGTTATATGAGATGATAATTAAGGATAAGGTGATATCATTTTTGAATATATATAAAATGATTTCTGCATGCCAATTTGATTTAGTTGCTGAAGAGAGTACTTTGGATGCTCTTTATAATTATGTGTAAAATTTAACATTATCATTGGGGAAGGCATTCAAGGCAGCAGCTATTCATTTGGATTTATCCAAAGCATTTGACTCTGTTAATCATACAATTCTTATAGATAACTTGTGTTCATATAATTTTTGAGAAAATTAAATCAAGTAAATCAATAGAATGACTAGATAAAGTGGCCACAACATCCTTATAATTATTGGATGACAATTCTACTAATATGGATACCACATTCTTCTTAGGTGTAAAAACTTTTTTAACAGACAAAACTCTCATTTAAATTAATGACTTCAATTTTCCATTAAATTAAAATTAAATATAAATAATGGTAGCGTATTGTAAATGAAATTACAGCAGTTGTTATTATAAACCTTAATGAGCTACATACTGAAGTCTCATTAATATACAGAATACACACACTATGTTGTAACACATCAATAAATTGAATACTAAAATATAACTCAAGATAGTCTCAAACTGTTTATTTATTCACCGATTTGTATTAATTTATGCATAGCTTATCATGTCAGAGTGACTTAAGGTCAACATGGGTATGACAATAATATTGGTATGAATATGTGAAGAGTTGGAGAGGATAGAGGATTGAAGCCCACCCGTTAAAGTTTGTAGATTTCCTATCTTAATATAAACCAAATACGGATTATATATGTGTGTGTGGAAGATAATGATCCAGACCAACTGATGAGTGCTGGTTCAGACAAAATGCATATATTGGAGATCATTTATCTTTTTCATATGTATGTAGTCATATAGCGCTCACATAAAATGGAGTGGATGACTAAAGGAAGGTTGAAAGTCTGTGTTCAAATTCTCTTGACTATAGAATAATAAGCTGTTGTATATATTAGCCTAAAAGGGTGATTTTGTATTATTTGTTTATTTTCATTTTACACAAAACTTCTTCTAAGTAGATAAAAGATATTCTGGAAGTAAGTACTATATTTTAAAATTCTAGACAGTATTCATTACTAATTGTTTAATAATTGATTTTATTAATCAACATTGGAAAATTGATCTTCTAAAAAGTTTCTAAAATTCTTAAATATACCACCCCCTCCCCCCAAAAATATTAATTTTCTTGACAGAATTCAGTGGCGGAAAATGATCATCATAGTAGAGCCAAAATTTTATACACCACAGCGTTCAGCTCTCTCCTATTTTACTAACATTTTCATTAATGATCTTCCACATACAGAATGCACAAAATTCATTTATACTGATGATATTGTTTTGAGTTCCGGAAAAAAAAATCTTTTTTTAAAATAGTAAAGTCTCATTTCTAATCCAGCGGAGAAAATATGCTAAATTGCTCATCAAAACAACAGAAAATGATCTAGTAATCTGAATACAACCATTAGCAATAATGGATTGAAACACAATTCTACCCCATGTCACTTAAGAATAACATTGGATTGCAGTCTAACTTATTTTCATAAATTATTTAATATTAATCAAAATAAATTTCGAGGAATAATGAATTGCTAACTGGCACTACTTAGAGTTATTGATACTTTACAAACAGTTTCCTTAGAACTTGCTTACTCTGCCAGCCCCTGTGCTCCTGACCGGAGAAAAAGTTCATATTCTATTCAATTTTACCATGATGAATATTAATGACATATTTGTCTATTTTTGTGAATTGACTTCCAGTTTTTATATATATATATATTACTCCTCCAGAAATCAGAAGAGAAGCTGCTTCACAGAAAATATATAAGCAACTGTTAAGGAGACTCAATCAAAATCCTCCTTTTGGATTTTCAACCATGAATGTACAATTGAAAAATTGTGGCATGAAAATAGAATTCTTATGAGATCCCAAACAAATTTCTATATCCAGATTTAATAGGAAGACCATCTGGATTTGATCTTTCTAGACCCTCAGCAAGAAATTTAGAACAACTTATAATCACTGAACTCCTTTGATTTATAAATGGAATTTTATAACCATTGACCTATGCAAATGTGGATGAGTACAAACTATGAACTGCATAGTTAATGATCATTTCACATGAAGAATTGAAGGCTTTAATAAAACCACTACTGAATTTATTTCTCTTGGAATCTCCACAGATTCTTTTCTAATATTTTGTTAATAATTAAATTATCTAAAAAACAAGCCATATATTAAATAAATAAATAATTATTCAGGAAATAGTTTATAAAAAAGGTAATGTGATAAATACAGCAATGAAATGTGTTATGGTTTCTTCTTTATAGAAGTCAGAAATCTGTCAGCCACTATGTCCAGAGAAACTTCCCTTTCTATTCCCCACTCTGTGTTTTTCCATATTTTTCTCTATCTTGCTCCATCCCATTTCCACATCATCTTTGTCCACTCTGTGGTCTTTATATCTAGATCCAGCTTATTTTTTTTCAAACCCAGCATAAAAACCAAGAACCCAATTTTTTGTATAATCACTTTGTTTAAAATTATTTTTCCACAACTTCATTATTTGTACCCTTTCTGCTTGTAAGCATATACATTTAATTAACAGATGTCTAATATCTTCTATGACTTCCTTACATAACTTGCAGACTAAATTACCGACATTTTTCCATTTATGTGTATATTCCCTTGTTGATAATGATATTGTTCAAGTCTTAAACAGTAAACTACTGTCCTTGCTATTATTATAAATTAATTTGGATCCAATGTTCTGTTTACTACTATATATGTATTTAAACTCTTTTTACTCTACATACTAGTTCTCCATCTCTCCAACTCTCTATTTTTTATTAATGCATCTATTCTTCTATCCCATTCCTTACCACTATAATACTTAACAATTCTCCTAACACAATCATCCCACCTTTTGTATAAGTATACTGACATAAATTCTTTATCCAAATCTTTTGCATTCCATACTATCTTTTTCACCCATCTTGTTGTCTGTCCTTTATTCGTAACCCAATTAAATATTATATCTCTTACTATCCGTAAATTACAATCTACCAAACAAAGTCCATATTGTAGTGCCACCTAGTGTAAGCTGTATCAATCAACTTAAATAACAAAATGTCACAGTAATTTATAAATAGATTTATCAAGATGTACAAATAGAGGTATAACATTTTTCTAATACTAATTAGAATTTGGAATGCAAATCAGATTCCAGACTACAATAAAAATATTCTCAGAGATGAAAAGCATTTGCTTTCTGAGGGAGAGCAGATGAATGCATGCAATCGGAAGTATACACACGGAAAACAGATAAAAGCCTGACCTAGTGGAGCAAATTGATAAAACATATGCAAGCAAGGAAATAATTGCAATATAGATGAGGTATTTGTAACATGATTGGATAAACTGCGTGTGTCTAATAGAATACCTAATTACTCTAGTAATTTTTTGCAACTATACATACTAACATGGACCTAGGGAATAATGCAGGGCATACTTGCTTTATTTGTGAATTCCTAAGGATTTAGCTAATGTAAACAATTTTCCAATACTACCAAATAATGTATGTATTATTAGTTTCACAAATACTTATATATTCTATTTAAATATATATTTTGATAATTTATTCCCATATTTATTGCACGTTTAAAATCTCTTTAATTCTATATATATATATTAGTAATTGATCAAATACTGGAACCGGTCATTATTTAATAAAATCATTTGTCTTTAGGGTCGTTAATTTCGTATCTTTTCAACTGGATCTTTCCATCTGGAAATTATATTTTGAAATAATTTATTTATACTAGCTTATATGGATTCGAATTATTATTGCCTTTCTAGGCATAGGGTTCGAATGTAACGTCCCGTAACGTAGCGTAGCTCCAGTTATTATAATGAGAGTAAAACAACTTTTGAAAAAACAACAAATATATTTGAAGAATTTTTTGCAAATTATTTTTTAAAGATAAATTTTGAAAATTTTAATTTATTTTTCAAATATATTATTTCCGAACAAAATTTTAATTGACTTTATTGCTTCAAATATTACAAATTGCTATTAATGTGGCAAATATTTTTATTTTTCCCCCAAAGTTTTAGCCGATTTGGAGGCCCTTAAATTGGGAACTCAATTACTTCTTTGGAATGATGATTCCGAACATACATTTAATTCATTGCACGAAATGTTGACAATTTTTATAATAATAATAATTTCATTTATTTGCAGGAGTGAAAATACCCACCATGTTTTGCTACTATATGTATATTTTCATAATTTTTGATATGTCATTTTCATAATTTTATTACATTGTGTTATTAAATTTACCGTAATATTGTTATGTCAATATTTGCCTGACCTCTAGTGGACAATTGATAAACAATAATTATGGATTGATATTACATTTTAATAAAATTCATTCTATATTTTTAAGTGAATGAAATCAACAAAAAATACCCACCTGCCACTTATATTTTATATAACTTTTTTATAATTTATTTAATTATTATTATTATTATTTTTTTTTTTACACAAAAGCAGAAAAAAAAAGTTGCTGAATGCTGCCACCTATAGGAAACAAAATAAACTAAAAATAAAAATGAATTCAAATACATGAATGGGCTTATAAAAATAGTTGTATTTAACATTTTTCATAATTTTTTTCTCTGAATTAAAAATTTCATTTAAATTATATATATTAGGGTAAAACTTATTAAATAATAACAATAATAATAGTTAGCAATAAATTCAAGAAATTGATGCTTTTTTTTTTCTCATGTGTCATAGCATCGACCGGGAAGCGAACCCACAACCCGGACAACTGCTTGTAAGGCAGTCGCGCCGACCTCTCGACCACCAATGCTTGTATCATAATATTTCACATATTTTGAGTTTCTGATTCTAAGTTTTGTTTCATATTCACATATTTTTATATTTGACAGTCTTCACATAAAACACTGCATTTTGATCATGAAGAAAGTTAGGGGAAAAATAATCATATAGATTCATTAATTAAAATTTATTTCACATTATCTATAAAGAATTATGACATAAAAAATGAAATTCTTATGATGTTCCAAACAAATTTATTTCTCCAAAAGTGTCACCACCAGAATAAACCATGATCTCTATTCTCATCCGCTTCTTAAATGGAATTTAACAGTCGCTGACCTATATAGATTTGGACAAAAACAAATTTAGTTAGTGATTATCAAATCTATGGTTGCATGACAGAATTGAAAATCTTAATATAGTCACTGATCAATTTATTTCCTGATTGAAATCTCTAAAGATTCCTTTCCAAGATTTTAATAGTTAAATTATACATTCATATACAAACATAAATAAATGTGCTATGGTAATTAAGTAGATAATTGATGTTTTAGTCCAAACAAGTAGATGTAAGTTCATGTATAAAAGTATTCTCAAAGCGAGTTTGAAAATGTGACGTTGCATAAATTATATATGCTAAAGTAATAAAGAATTCTTAAGATTCCATTTAATTTCAATTTGTCTGCAGCAATCTATTTCACATCTCATTACTACTGAAAGATTCTTGAGGTTTAAAATATTAGGATATTTCACTAACAGATCCATTAGCTTAATAGTAAAGTAGGAGTATTTGCTTGGTAGCTACTGTCCAAAACAATGATTTTTTAACTGAGGAAGGTCAATATCTGGAGACTAATCTGGAATCTATTGCTCATGCTTGCATGGAGATCTCTGGAGTCAAATCATATAAATTCAATTAATGTTGTCAAATCCAAAAGTAAATAATTTAGTGTTAAGTTTACTTTTAAAGTGAAGAATTGTTTCAGTTATTGAGTAAAGTTCATAATAAAAGATTGCATGCTTCATGCATACATTTTTGAATGGTGCTAATAATAAGTCAGACAAGACATGAAAAAAAAATGAAGCTCCTTGACAGACTTGCAGCAAAGAAACCATGAGGTTGTTTAGATTAGAAGAGTATTTTTATGCATCTTTATTGTCTGACTGCATAAATCTTGTAACTCAATGTTCAATCTCTTTCCAGTTTCCAATCTAGTTGAAACTTTACATATATATGTATTTCAAAGAACAACATTTTCTTTTAAAGTTTCAAACAATTTTAGCCAATTTTTAATTTTAGATGTAACATTAAATGTTAGCAGTATCTAGCAGCACTTCTTGTAATTTGTATGAGAGATTCGTTGAAAACTGGATCAAATATTTTTTTTAGTAATTATATATTGAATTATTTTTATCATCTAATATTAATTACTGGACAAATTTATTTAACTATTAGTAATAAATCACAGTTTATATTTCTCTCTTTTTTAGATGTCACAGGATTATTGTGTAACAGCATTAATATGGGAATCAAAAGATTCATGGCTATTGAATTTAAGCCATGTTCTGACTATCTAGGCTATTCTGTCATATGCAACCTCAGTAGAAATTTCATATACTTATCTCTGAGAGTTCTCCTGATTTTATGAATATAAATGAACAGAATATGCTCCCATGATACTACTGCTCCTGCAGCACCTGAAGAAAGGAGGAGAATAATAAGATTTGAAATGATGTGCTACATACTAACCTATTTGTTATTATGATCAATTTAATTAGAGTGGATTTGAGTGCTGGTTTAGCACAAAATACATATATGAGTGATCATTTATCTTTTTCACATGTATGTGGTCATGTGAATCAGTTATATAAGATGGAGAGAATGACTGAAGGGAGGTTGAAAGTCTGGATTCAAATCTGGCTTAAGTATATATACTATACTTGTATTTAAATATCACTAACAATTTAATGTATTTGAAAAGCTTAAATAAAGTTTAAATTTTTCTAGATGTTTAAAAATAATATTAAATGATGGAAATAGTCCACCATATAATATATTATATGCTTTTATTTAAATTACTCTATGTTTTTATTTTCAGATAAATTCACCTAAGTTTAGTAATTTAGAATTACACTAGCTGTATTCACATTAGTGGAACAATAATAATAAAAAGTATAAAAGAACACAATGTATTTGATAACTAAAATATATTTTGAATTTACCTATAAGGCTATACTCTGAGCACTTAAAACTTTTTAATGTTTTAATATCTAAATTCAATTTTTAATATATTAAATATCAAATAAAGATTTCTGTCACTGTTTTTCACCATTTTTTTTTAACTTTAAAGTCACATTATTTGAAAGTTTGACAATTAAAATATATTAACATATTCCATTTTCAATATATAGAATACTAAATAAAAATTTCCCTCACTAATTCTCTCCATTTCTATAGCTGTACCCTAGTGTTAGTAGTAAGTTTGATAAGTGAAATGTATTTATGTAATGTATCACAAAAATATACCTTTTATTAAATACAATAAATTATAATTTTAAAGTAAATTATTTTATATTTTTCACATGATAATTTTTTAAATGACTATGAAATTTTAACATTTTGCTATATGCCAAGACATACATTAAATAAATCCAAATGAAATTTAATTAACGAAAAATATATTTAGGCAATAAAATTTTGCCTCTGATTACCCCAAACAATAACTTTTCTCTAGAATGGATTTCAATACAGGTCACAACATTTTCCAATGTCGGTAATCTCTTAATCAGTGTTGCCCTGCTTTTGCATTTTTATGATATCATTAGAAAGTGATCGCGATTCCAACATGTTTTTATAAAATTAAAAACAGTTAAGTACCATGAAGTAAAAATTCATAGCCAAAAAGAATTCTCCATAAAATAAGAAAGAAAATCATGCAAGCTTCATCAAGATTGGTGGAATATTTATTAAGTTATAGAGTAACAAATACTCACATTTATATGGTAATATAGATATATAAAACTTAAAAGTAGCAAGTTAAAAATGTAATTTTATTTTAAATCCTTGTAATTACATAAGTGCACTAAAAAGTAAAAAAGTATTTTTCTGATTTCATAAATAAAAACAAATACATACTTCATATATATGAAAATTAGATATATTCCTTTCCTAAACATAATATCAAAATAACAAAGAACATTAAGTTAAAAATATTAATTGTAATTTTTTTTTACAAGCCAATAAAAATTGGTAGAACACCCCACATTTTTGTTTATGAAAACTTAAGAAAATGTATTTTTTAAGTTTCTAGTGCTTTTAGGAAAATGGATTAAAAAATTTTTAAGAATATTTCTTATTATCTATTGTGAAGTGGAAGAGATAAGTAACTTTTTAGAATTACATAAATTGACAGTTTTTATTTAGAAAATTTCTACCCAAACTCTTGTAATATTGACATTTCACTTGCAGTTATATGTTGGACTATTTTTTTCTCATGTGTCATAGCATCAGCTGGGACACAAACCCGCTAACCTGGGACAACTGCTTGTAAAGCAGTTGCCACTGACCCCTCGACCACCAAAGGCTCAAACTTTATTTACACTTTTTTAAATACATTTATTTATTAATAATAGGATATAAGTTAATTAAAAAAAAACAAGGTTTTGAGTAGTGGTTTTCTCCTCTTGTCTTTAGGTATTTGGTGATTTGTCAGGTCACAATGCTAAGATGATAGGTAAATGAGTAATTTTTAGATTCTAAAATATTGAATTTAAAATGCCTTAACTAATTATGCTGTCGACTTAAAAGCAATAGTTCATAAAAATCTAATATATTTATCTATAAGTATCCTTCTTCCATGTTTTTAAGAGCAAAGGAAATTAGTATTTTCTGAAGATTATGGATGACAATGGATTGGCTTATGATGTTATTTGCTATTATTACACAAGCAACTATTTAAATTTTCAACTTTTTTGTCTTTGCCAAATATTCTTTTTTTTCCTAATTGAACTTATTGCTAGTCACATCTGTTCTTTCCTCACATTATTATTTTATGTTTTAATCGTTTTTTATGTAGAGGCCATCAATTGATATATGTTCTTCTATATTTGCAAATAATTTTACACAACCAGTTTTTAATTTTGAAAATTTCAAGTTTAGGTTTTGTAGAAGTTAGAATTCCTTGTAGTGTGTCATGATTTAGAATATTGTTCTGATAAAATTGTCAAATAAGCAAAAGTCACTTTAAATCTGCATATGTAATTACACTTCATATTGATCTTAGGAAAAACATTACTTTAAAAATGACATGGATTTTTTTTTACTTTGGGAAATAATATTATGGATACAATATTTTTGAGTGCCAGACCCTCTATAACACAACTACAAATAAAAGCTGGACAAATCAATTGTTTTCTATTAAAAGTTCTAATAATGTCATAATGATAATTTTCCCATTTGCATAATTGCTATTTGATGGAGTAATATGCAAATGTGGTTATTTTGTTTATGAAAATCCAAATAATGGATTAATATGAACATTATTATTGTTATGTTAAGATGCTTATACATGAATGAAAACAATTAATGATCACATTGACTTTATTATTGCTGATTACAGACATTAAATTGAGTGTAGTCATCCATAGCATTTTGTTTACTCTGCTATTGTTACTAAGTAATATTTACTTTAGTAATAATCACTCATTCAGTTTAACTTTCAGATACATAACAATTTGTTGTTTTTTTAAATTAATTTACATTTCAGTTTTTGCTTTTGTACATAGATGTCATTTCTGATCAAGGAAAAAAGCAAAATTTTAGTTCAATCAGATTTGTCATTGTGCAATGGAGACTTTTTTTCATTTTGCTTGTCAAGAAGCAAGGTAAGTTTTAAATTTAATTCCAAAGCTTATTTTAATCATTTACTTAAACAGTATTTATATTAATATAAATATAATATTTTAATTTTTATATGTTTTAAAGTTTTTTAAAGATTAAAATTCTGTGTGGAGAGAAAAAAAAACATATACTGAAAATTCAAACCTTAAACTTTTTGATTTCTTGATATAAATTAATGAACTACAACAACATTTCATGTTTTCATATACTTTTATTAATTTTTAAAATATTAATTAGAATAGAAAATTATTTAATTTGCCTACAACTTAAATTGCAATTGAATGTTTTAAGCCTCATCTTATGTTTAATCTGCTATAACAAAGTTAATCCATGTCAAGAAACATAATACAGACACATTTGTTCATTTAATCTGCATGTTTTCATAATTGTAATACAGTATAACATTTAAAATATTTCAAATTTTTTTTTTTGATTTTTGATTGCAATTTGAATATACAAGGGGAACACAAAAATAACCAGAATTTTATAATAAAAAAATTTCCTTTATTTATCTTCAAGTGTTATAAATTTAACCTCATTCAAAGTACAGTCTATTTAATACAAAATACCAGCCTAAATCTATTTTTAACTCTTCAAATTGAAGTACTTTAATGCCTGTATCATGTTTTAACCACTTTTAAGTCAGGAAAAAATAAATAAATTGGAGTATTTTTTCATTCAAGACTAAAAAGAAGTCACATGTTATTATAGAGTTCAAGCAAATATGACCAATAGATAAGCTGAAGTGTGTTGAAAAATTTCTCTCTTTGCCACAAAATGGGACATTTACATTTTACCAAATCACACAAACATTTCCGAACTTGTAGATAAAATATCTGACCAGTAAGACATAATTTTGAGAAAAAAATACCACTTGTGACAATAAAAAAATAGGATTATCTTGTCATTAGATTTTATTTGCCATGTTTTTTTGGGATATGGTGAATTTGACAATTTCATTAAAATCATATGTAAACTTACTGCTTGTAACCTGTTTCAAGCATTACAAATATTTTCTCTGCTGTTTTCACTAAAAAAAAACGAATTTCATATTATTCCAACTTTTCAGCCATTACAAATGATCGCTAAATATACCTTACAAAAAATGTGCTATGGCACCATGATTATTAGTAATGAAATTTGTCATATTGATGCAAAAAGATCCCTGAAAGAGATATGTAATAGAAGAATCATGCACAATAACAGGTGACTTTACCAGAAAACAATTCCAGTTATTTTTGGGTCATCTCCCTTTGTATATAATTAAAAGGAGAAAATCCATTTTTCTTCAGGATATATATATATATATATGAGTGTGTGTATACATGGTTTTAAAGATGGTCAAGTATAAAAAAGCAATGATAGTTTATACTATATAATTAAAAATACCAGGAAACACTTGGAAGCAACCTCATATCACTTTACTCATTAATACAAGACCTTGAGTTTTGTTGATCATGCAAATATAAGAGTTGATATCAAGAAAATGAGTATCAAAATATCTTACTAAAGAATGTATATAGGATTAAAAGTAGAATGAGTTAAAAATATCTTGCAGCTGTATTGCAGACTCCACGATGTAGAGGTTTCTCAATAGATTTTGTTTCCTGTATTTGCACTGGCTGAGGTGACCTCCCAAATGACGGTTCCTGAATGAATGGAAAGCAGCAATTTCACCTCCAAGAAAATCAATATCCAAAATGTGATCATTAGGATGGACTTCCATAACATGCCACAATCTGGAGGATTCATCAAGACTTACTAGGAAGTATAAACTTTTATATGCAATAAGAACTTTTAAATAGATATCTTAAACAAACCTTCAATTCATAACCTAAGCATAACTTCTAAATAAACTCTTACGTGATGAAAAAAATAACTCAATTAATTATTAATATTTCTCTCTTATGAATAACATTAGCTATCAATAATTTCCATTTTTGTTAACTAAATTATTAAATTTAAAGTTAAGTGTAGATAGCTGCCTAGATTCATTAAGTTTAGATTAGATTATGTGGGATTAATTTTGGACTATTTGTTTTATAGTTGAATCGATGTTGGTGGAAGAATGTAAGGCATTTTATATCAGTGTGATATGAAGAGACCCATTATCTCTTGTGCTGCATTAGCATAGAGGGCATAGTACCCAAATGAATGCATGGCCCAAAAAAGGAAACCATCACATTGTTATTGGTGATAGAGGTATTCCCTACACCATTAGATTTCTTATGCTCTATGGATATGGACTATAAGTCAGCAAGAATGGCTCTTCCTCCATATGAAGCATTTCATTTTCTCAACATTTTTATATGATTCCTTTTCCAGACAGATATACATTCCTGTACTGGATGAGGGTCACTTCTTTAATAATATCATGCTACAGACACACATTCCTGTCAGCATGGTTTTATGCTAACATCTTTATGTTGCATTGGTTACATCTGCATATCAGGAAGCTAGCTTTGGTTTAACTGCAAAATTTTAGCTTGAGGTTAAACAATTTGAAAGTTTTTAAATGTGTATTCTATGTATGCTTAACACCATAAAATATTAAATTATACAAGAACTTCCATCTGTGGATATTAAGATAAATATGATTTAAATCTATCTAATTATGTTAAATAATATAATCCTCAAGTCTGTTTTATATATGTTATGCATGTAATAAATGTTTGTCTTATTAGTACAGGCAGTGACTTATTATTTTATCTTGAAATAATACTTTAAAATATATAATGAAAAAATAAGTTTAAAATGTTTTATAAAACTCATCTTCTCCATGAGTTAGTGGCTAAAGCTATCGGTCAATAAAAGTGGAATCTTACTCATACATATCTGCCTACTTTATAAAATTTTCTGACGAGATGTGATGTGATGCACTATGGCTTCTCCTTATAAGAAGTCAGGAATCTCTCAGCAACTATGTCCAGAGAAACCTGTTAGCAACATTACCTTCCTTTTTCATTCCCCACCCTAGGATTCCCCCAAACCTGCTCCATCCCATTTTCACAACATAATTTTTGTCAACTCCATAGCTTTGATATCCAAATCCCTCTTATCTGTTCCCAAACCCAGCATAAAAACAAATAACCCACTTTCTGTATAATCACTTTGTTTATATTTAGTCTTTCATAACTTTATTATTTATACTTTTTCTGTTTTCAAACATTTACATTGAATTAACAGATGGCTAATATTTTCTATGACTTCCTAACACAACTTGCAGACTAAATCACCATTATTTTTCCATTTATGTGTATATTCCCTTGTTGCTAAAGATTCCATTTGAGCTTTAAACAATGAACTACTTTCCCTATTATTATCATAAATTAATTCACAACCAATGTTCTGTTTACTTCTATATATATTTAAACTCTTTTTACTCTTCATACTAGTTCTCCATCTATTCAACTCCCTATTCTTTATTAATGCATCTATTCTTCTATCCTATTCCTTACCACTATAACACTCAACAATTCTCATAATGCAATCATCCTACCTCTTGTACAATTATATTGATATAAATTCTTTATCCAAATCTTCTGCATACCACATTAGTTTTCTCACCATCTTATTGCCTGCACTTAATTCATAACCCAATTAAACACTATTTTGGCTATTCTTTTATTATCCATAAACTATAATCTACCAAACATTTTCATTTTGCTTTTTGCATCTCTCATATAAAAACTTGACCATCTCATTTCTCATAGAATTGCCTCATTTGCTGCCTACACATCTGCATCTAATCCATGTCTTTCTACTTCCCTTTGTACTTTTCCTAAGCAATCTAATACCCCTTTACTAACACATAATGCATCATTATCATATGTTAACCTTGCAATTGCACTCTCTTACATACAATTCTAGATACATCATATTTATTATATGAAAACACTGTTAATTTCTTTATCAATCCCTTTCTTTTTTTGCTTCATTTATTATTTTTTTTCTCCCATTCATCCAAGAAATTTTTTTGATTACTTAAGATGGTTCCAAAATAACTATATCTATTCACCACACATAACTTTATATCCCCAATAAAAGTTCTTTGTCTTCTTTTTCCCTAGCATTAACCATCATTGTATTTGATTTTTCTTTACTAAATTTAATCCCCATCTCTTTACACATCCTTGTACATATCCTCAGCTCAACTTCCTTATCTTCTCTTTTTTCTACACACAAAAAAACATCATCCACAAAAAAGACCTGACAAAGTATATACTCTCTTGCTACCTATTAATGGTATCTCTATCCCTCTTCCTAGTCTTTCTATTGCTCTCTCCATTTCACTCAAATACAACAAAAACAAAATAGATGACATAGGGCATCCTTGCCTTAGTCCCACCCAATTTTTAAATTTAACTGATTCTAATGTTTTTAATAAAATTAACACAGGAAGTGATCACCGATTAGTAAGATGTAAGATACATGTTAATGCAAAACTAGAGAGACAAAAATTATTAAGAAAAATAATATTTACAGTTGATATTCCTAATCTTCAGAAACATTCTAATGAATTTAAATTAGAACTTACAAATCAGTTTAAAGTATTCATAGATTTTGAACATGATTCAGATTTGAATGATATTAATAGGAAAATAAGTGATACACTTTTAAAAACTGCAACAAAGATAGCTGGTAGAAAAAAGCAGCAATTGACCAGTAAAATTTCTACTGAGACTAGAGAATTTATGAAGAAAAGAAGGAATATGAGGATATACAACAATGATGCATTCAAAAAGATTGAATATCTTGAATTTTGTAGAATGGTGCAGAAAAGAATTGAAAATGATATAAGAAAGTATAATTGTGAACTAGCAAGGAAAACTGTAGAAGAGAATAAAAGTTTCAAGAGTGTAAAACAACATTTTGATATTGGTAGGAAATTTATATCTGCAATAAGAAAAAAAGATGGCATTATTACTAAAAAGAGAGATGACATCATAAAATGTGTAGAAGACTTTTATCAAGAATTATATAGTAATAAAGAACAAGTGCCTCCTATACATATTATATCTTCCGAATTACCCAGAATTTTAAATGAGGAAGTGAGACATGCAATTAAATTTATGAAGAAAGGGAAGGCTCCAGGTAATGATGGCATTGTAATTGATATATTAAAAGAAGCAGGTGAAGAAATAGAATTTTTTTTTTAGCAAAGTTATATACCAAATGTCTAAATGATGAAGATGTACCAGATAATTGGAAGAATGCAGTATTCATAATAATATTTAAAAAAGGTGATAAAGAAGATATTAGAAATTACAGACCTATTAGTCTTTTATCAGTTTTATACAAAATTTTTACTAAGATAATTACGACTCGTGTACAGAAAACACTGGATTTCCACCAACCAAGAGAATAAGCTGGATTTAAAAGTGGTTTTAGTACAGTAGATCATATCCAGGTATTGAGAAAAATTATAGAAAGGACAAATGAATATGAGTTGCCATTATGTTTAGGATTTGTAGACTATGAAAAGGTATTTGATTCTATAAAAATTTCTTCAGTGATTAAAGCATTGGATCATCAAGGTATAGATCCAGGATATTATCATATTTTGAAATATTTATAAAATGCAACAGCAACAATTAGATTACATAATGATAGTAGTAAAATCAACATTGAAAAGGGTGTAAGACAGGGTGACTCCATATCTCCAAAACTTTTTACAGCAGTGCTGCAAGAAGTATTTTGTGGATTAAAATGGGAAGGTAAAGGAGTGAAAGTAAATGGAGATTATTTAAGTCATTTAGATTTTGCAGATGATGTAGTTGCTTTTGCAAATAATGCTTTAGAGCTACAGGAAATGTTGCAGGAGCTATCAGATTAAAGTAGGACTAAAGATAAATGTTAAAAAGTCTAAAGTAATGTTTAATAGATTTTATCAAAATATGAAAATAAAGATTGATTATGATGAGTTAGAAAAAGTTAACAGTTACAAATACCTTGGCCAGATTATTAATACAGATGGAAATATAATGGATGAAATTAATCATAGAATTAAACTTGGTTGGAGTGCTTTTGGTAGAAATAACTTGATACTAAAAGGAAATATGCCTATATGTTTTGCCAGTTCTTACTTATGGATCTGAGACTTGGACACTTAATAGAAGAGCAATACAGAGACTTCAGACCACTCAAAGAAGTATGGAGAGATGCATGTTGGGAGTAACAAGAAGGGATCAAAAATGCAATGTATGGGTAAGAGAACAAACAGGTGTTACTGACCTCATTGAAAAAATTAAAAGACTGGAGTTGGGCTGGATATATTGTTAGAAGAGATGATAACAGATCGACAATTGAAATTTTAAACTGGATTCCAAGAGATTGTAAAAGGCCCAGAAAGAGACCACATGTGAGATGGATGGATGAAATAAGAAAGTGTGCAGGGGTGATGTGGAGAAGAGAAACTAAAGATAGGAAAAGATAGATTGAACTTGGAGAGATCTTCATCCTGCAGTGGATTGATAATGGTTTTGATGATGATGATGATATACCCTAATTGATATGTATAGTAATTATTTTCATATAATTTCTTAATAATATCCACTAAAGCTTCATTCATTCCCAAATTTGTTAAACTTATTCATAATCTTTTTCTATTTATTCTATCATATGCCTTCTCTATATCAATAAAACTTATATATAACTAACTGTCCACCTCAATTCCTACTCATATCCACAAATTGTGTAACTACAAATAAACTACTATATGCTTATCTGACCTAAAACCTTCTTGCCTTCCCCCCACTACATTATTTTCTTCTATCCATTTTGCAACTCTTCCAGCCACCATATAGAAAAAACTTTATATAAAACTGATGTTACTACTATCAGTCTATAATTGTTTAACTTTCTATGATCATTACCCTTTCCTTTAAATAATAATCTTACTCTTGTATTACTCCAACCATCTGGAAAAACTCTCTTCTTTGCCATCTTATTTACTTTTGCTCTATGCCATATCTCTGCTGCCCATCCATCTAAATCTCTTGCATTTCCACTTTTTCAATTTCTTTTCTGCCTCATTCAGTTCATTTTCTGTAAACCTAATGTTCCCATTACTATATGCTTTTGTATTTTCTATCCCTCTGGCCTTCACATCTAACATCTTTTCTATATCCATTATATACCTATTCAAGATTCTCTCTAATTCTTCTCTAGAGCTATACTTTTTCCCCTCATCATCTAGTAATACTATCTCTCTCTTCCCTAAATTTCTCCTTTTAATGTAATTCCCAATTTTTTTTATTCCTATCTGTTCTACTTTTATTAATATCCTTCAACAATTTACTATTCAATTTCATTTTCTCTCTATAATTATCTATTTTAGCTAACTTCTTTTTTCCCAAATACTTTTCCCACTTAGCATTAATATCTTTTTCATTTTCTTTGTTCTTAATAGCACACTTATATTCTCTGCATGCTTTTCCCTCTCTTTTACACTTTTACAAACTCACATTTTTTATTACCTTTATTCTTCTGAATATTATCATCTAAAATCCTACTTGTCACTCTTTCTATTTCATCACACCAGTTCTTATACTCATCCCCAACCAACTCTTCCATGGTTTCTTCAACTTGTATTTTACACTCTTCCAACTTATTCTTATCATTCACTCTCCATCCACATCTTTCACAATTGTTTCTACTTTATTTCTATTCTCCATCACATTACTAATCATTTTGATTACAAAGAAGTTATCATCACTATTACACACTATCTATTCATTATCAAACACCTTAGTTTTCAATGCTTTATTCATTCCCTCTTTCTCTACCAATACATAATCTATTGTGTGGAATATATTATTTCTAGACCATGTGTATTGTTCATCATAAATATTTGATACATTTCCAATCCTCAAATTCACTCTCTGACAAAATTTCTTCAAAAGCTGTCCATTCTTATTATCTACATCATCAATTTCTTCAATATGCCCATCTATATCTCCTATAACCATTATTCTCTTCCCCTTTTCTTTAAAACTCTGTATATCCTTAACTAGGCATTTATATATGCAACTGTTCCATTCCATTATAGTTTGACTGTATCCACTAGCTATATAAACTATAGCCACCATCCATTCTTGTCTTTCCAACCTTATTTCAAAGCACAAATGTTTTTAGCATTTAACAGTATTTAAATATTTTTTTGATATAACATCTGTACCACCACCCCTTTTGTCTTTCTCTTTTGTATTTATACCCTGCCATTCCAAATTTTCCAAAATAGGTTATTCTTCTCTTAGATGTGTTACTACTACTGATAATATCTCAAGCTCTTCATTTTCAATTACTTTGTTTAATTCCAGCCATTTTTCTGGTCTCCTACCATTCCCTCTCCATATCTACACTTATATCTAAATCAGCTACCCTTTGCTTACTTCTTACATCCCATCCATTCTTTTCCTTTTTGATAGTACTGCAATTTACAACCCCATCCCACTTTATAAGTTTCCCGAATTATATTCTTTATAAATCAGACTCCCTAAAACATCACTTCCTTGTTTTCCTAAGTGCAATCCATCTTTACTATATAACTCCCTCTTTCCAATAAATCAATCCCACACATCCACAAACATAACATCATTTCTTTCACACAATTTTTCAATGTCTCATTTATAGAACATGCCCTATCTAACAAATGTCTCTTGTCAAATCATGGTAATAATCCAACCATCTCTACTATTCCTTTAATCTTACTCAAATTCCTAATCAATTATATAAATTCCGCAATTACTATCTCTGATGGTTCTAATAGTCTAGTGGCACCCTGGTATGGCAGATAGCTGCCCGACCATTATAATACTGACTCTTCAAACTTTTGTTTTAAATTAAAAAATCAATAAAATCAGTCCTGCAGAAATTGCTCTTTTAAAAACCCAAGGCTAATACCACTTACGATGATGGTAAAATCGTATCATGCTTTTTCAAAAGCAAACAGGTCATGTTTTCTAATAAACCTAGTTAATTATTTTTAAATAAACATTTTGTGCTGATATAAATATAAAACGTCTTCTGTATTTTAAAATATTAAAGTATAATTAATAAAATAAATTTATACAATTAACAAAAAGTATTTTAAATAATTGTGATAACTCTATCACTAAAATATAGTAAATTAAAATTAATATTAATTATCATACACTCAGAAAAAGCATTAAAACATAAATACAATCTTGAGGTCTTTTCAGTGTTGGTCATTCTTGTCAAATATGCAAATATTATACTCAAATCAACACAAATGTAAATACAAAATTATATAAGTGCACACATTCCAAAACGTACTCAACTGAACACTATTGGATTCTATGTTTAATGTTGAGTTCAGGTTATTAATAATGACACTTCTTTTTTCTGTCACAATATTCTGTACAAACCATATGTATTTCTTTGGTTATTAAAATAATAACAAATATTATTTCATGTTCTATAAACACTGGTGATTTAATATAAAATCTATAAAAATTAAAATTAATATTTATTTAAATTTTGATAGAGTTTGCATTTATAATAAAGAGAAAAAGATCTTATTGTTGAAGTCTAAAAAATGTGCAGATCATAAAAAAAACAACAACTTGGAACCAGGAATTTGGAATTATAGCAGCATAATTTTTCACCAGTTCTATCCCATTTATAATAATCTTTAGGAAATAATAATAGATGCCAAATCTCTGCTGTCCTATCCAATATTTTCAGGCTAGTTTCAAGCTTATGGCTTTCATCAGTGAGAAGCTTTGGATCTTGGATCAGACAGAGTCCATGGAGTCAGATGAATTTTAAATTAACAATAGTCCAATTAATTTCTTTATATGGTAGCACCATCTGTAATAAATTTTGTAAACACAGAGTAATTATGGATGTAAATTTATGACCCATTTTAATTGACTCTTTGTGCAATCTGATGCACAATGATTTCATTTGTTGACCAGCTTTTGCTTCTAGCTACTCTTCAAACTACTGGCTTAAACTTCAAACATCCTAAGATATTGAACCTAAGACAATGTTACAGTTTTTTTAAAAGTTATTACTTTAAATTTGAAATAATATGATATTTTTATATTGTATTTTTTGATGAATAATAACTAATAAGAAAATAGAGTATTATACCTAAGATCTAACACTTTATTATTATTATCAGCCATTGATTGTCTTTCCCTGCTGTTTCCTTAATACATATTTATTATGGGATTTGAATATTGAGAGCTATAATGTAATCTTTTTACATCATCAACTCACATATTATTGTTACATAATGTCCAAAGCTGTTTCATTTTTACTGTTTTGTTTCTATTAAATCTTTTTTAAAAATACATTTCTTTTAATGTGATCTTCATAATGCTTTATTTTTTGAAATATTTTTTACCAAATCATCTTTGAAATTACAAACTAATATTTTTTTTGTTAGTTTGTATTTTGAAAACAGATTGGTGAAAGATATTCCAAAATACCTGAAGAAGACTGTTTAGGTGGCTGAAATTGTATTAAATTAAATAAAGCATTATCAAAAATTGTATTAGCATTGTTAGCTGAGAGGTCATCACAGCAGCCTTGCAAGCAAGTAGTTGTTTGCAGACGGTTGTGGGTTTACATCCCGGCCGGTGCTATGACACATGGAAAAAAAATTGTATTAAGAAAAGTGTGATTTTTAAAAATATATTATTATTATTATTATTATTATTATTATTATTATTATTATTATTATTATTATTATTATTATTATTATTATTATTATTATTATTATTATTATTATTATTATTATTATTATTATTATTATTATTATTATTATTATTATTATTATTATTATTATTATTATTATTATTATTATTATTATTATTATTATTATTATTATTATTATTATTATTATTATTATTATTATTATTATTATTATTATTATTATTATTATTATTATTATTATTATTATTATTATTATTATTATTATTATTATTATTATTATTATTATTATTATTATTATTATTATTATTATTATTATTATTATTATTATTATTATTATTATTATTATTATTATTATTATTATTATTATAAGATAGTCAAAACATTACAACACAATACAGCAATAAAAACAAGTTTAAAATAAAATGTGAAAGCAAGATAACATTTAAACACTTGAAAGACCTTCATAGAAATTAAATTTTTATTTAACAATTTTTTTCACCACCTTTGCACATAAAAGTAAAATAAAATCCCATACCCTTAAGGTATGGTTTTCACCAACAGTTGTAAAGCATGTATCATATTACAGTGTCTGTTTGTAAAATGACTGCATCAATACATGATCTGACCAATATGAATTAATTTGAGACCTTAATAATGATATAATAGCAGATAGATATCCAATTACCAACTATAGTAAGATTGTTCTATGCTGAATATACATTGGCTATCTGAAAAAAAGAAATTAATGTGAACTAAAACAAATTGCTAAAGTTTAAATGAAGGACTTGAACGCCAAGTAATAGACATGATAGATAATACAACAACAGTTTATTTGTACCATCTATTTGTCAGGCAGATAAAAATTATTTTACATGTATTGGATACTATTTCCATACATCAAAACATATAAAATGAATGATGGCAAATGAATAGAATGCGTTGCCTGTGGAAAATAGAAAGTGTACTGGTAGAATATTATATTTTTGGTAGCTTTAATTTAAAAACAGTATTGAAACTAATGAGGCCATGCAGTAATTCCTCAATAATATACTACATCCATTGATTTTACAGCATCAATGACTTTGAAGTTTTACATGCAATGATAGAGTTGAATCTTGAACCTGTGACCTTTAGTATTTGAGGCCAGCACTTTATCATTGTGCTAAATTAATGAAGGGCTATAGGCTGTGAGGCTATTTAAGTCCTAAAAAGCTTTTGCTTTTAATACACATCAGATATATAGTGAATTTTAAAAAAAGGTAAAATTTAAAGATCATTCAAATAACACAATTTAATCACAATAAGAGTCATAGATCACATGACCCAATTCTCTTAAGCTTGTAAGATATAATCAATAAGGATTGCCAATTCCTCAACAAGCTTTGTGATAAATGCTTAATCAGAGCCAGCATTTAAAATATCTCTGTCAGGATCCCCCCCCTCCAAATCTCTGACCATGGTTTCATGCTTTGGCACTCCTCAGAGAGATGCTAGAGTAGCTTGTTGAGGAATTGGTGATTCTCATTGATTATTAATGCAATTTAATTTCTTTTTTTTTAGTTAGTATAATTTATTTATTTAATAAGGTTCAATGAAAGTTATTTTTGTGTTTCCTTATTATCTAATTAATTAAAAATAAAACTTAAAATTGGAGGGAATAGTAATACATGCAGATTACTAATTCAGATAAATAAAAAGAAAGAAATTCCAAGCGCAAGAGATTACAATCAAAGTTTTAATGCTAATTAAAGATGATGAAATAATTTATATATATAAAACAACTTTGTAGTTAAAAATACAAGATAAATGTACAAGATTGTTAACTCATATTTTGGTAACAAAACAAAAAATAATCATCATCATCATCATCAACCATTATCAATCCACTGCAGGATGAAGGTCTCTCCAAGTTCAATCCATCTTTTCCTATCTTTAGCTTCTCTTCTCCACATCACCCCTGCACACTTTCTTATTTCATCCATCCATCTCACATGTGGTCTCTTTCTGGGTCTTTTACAATCTCTTGGAATCCAGTTTAAAATTTCAATTGTCCATCTATTATCATCTCTTCTAACAATATGTCCAGCCCAACTCCACTTCAGTCTTTTAATTTTTTCAATGAGATAAAAAAATAATATATGTCTGGAAATCTCAAAACTGGATCTAAAGTATAAAGAGAATACAATTTCAATCAGGGTCTCATGTCTTTTTCTTAGCAAGCAGTTTCCATGGGTTGGGATAGGGCATTTTCTCTATCCTGGACTATTCATATGCAGGACTACTACAATCTACTGAAGTAAGTTATCATGTGGAAGTGGAACCAATGTGTTTGTGGATATCTTTCATCATAGAGATCATTCTGAAAAACTTTCAAGTCTAGCCTTAAGACAGACCAGGAAAGTAAAAGATGTTGACAAGGAATAAACTCAAAGGCCACAAGCTCTTCAACCCAAGAAGTACATGTATGCTACAATCTACATAATTTTGCAAAATTTATCAGGAAGATTAGTCTTATCCTGATTATGACTAATTAAATGGTTGCAAACTAACTTTAAATATGAAGCTTGTAATAACAATAAATACATTCACCTAGAAGAAACTTAAGGGTAATTTGAACTGTTTTAATTATTTGAACAATGTTATTATCTGGGCAAGAGTGTATGTTCTTTTCTATTTTATTAATAATTTATCATTTAAATATTTTAATTGATCTTGATAAAATATTTACCATTAATATAACACTTTCATTGGTATGTTCTTAATTTTGATTGTTAACTTTGTTATTAAGTTTTAAATGTATAAATTACTTTTTGCCAATATGCTTGTTTGGTTAAGCTTCCAAAAAATTCATATAAAATATTAAAAAGACAAGAAATCAAAATCCTAATCTTTTAATTATTTGCTTCATAAGCTATGATGTGCTTCAAACAGAATCAGTGAGTTTACTGACTCTGGTGTCCTCTGAAATAAATACAAAACTGATTCTGCCTGCAATTTAAATTGTAAATAATATTAGGTCCATTAATCATGAAATATAACTATTTTCTTAAAATATTCAAACTTATAAATTAACTGGATTTTTTTTTCTATAGTTTAATTAACTTGCACTTTATGGTGCATAAAATATAAGGTCTAAATCCAACCATGAACATAAAATCGACTGTGAATGGTATAATAGATAGCCACAATTTTCTTAACAAAGTACGGGATGACTATTTTTATAATAATTTTTTTGTATTCTCTATAAAATAGAATTCATCATTTTCTAGTAACTAACATCATCATCAGTCTCCCATAAATGAGTATTAGCATTCTAACTGCAAGAAAAAACTAATCTGGTAGTGTTTAGCTATTATTATGCAAACCAATATGTGAACCATAATTACAACCACATCTACAGTTATTCATTATATTAAAGATTATCCACTTAATCAATAATATTTCTGTAGTGTAATTTTCACTCCATAACTCACATGCAGGATGGAATCACAAATATTAATCAGTAAGTGGATAATCTCTAGTCTAATGAATGAGTGATAAAAATTATTAAAATGTACTTCTATTAAGTGGTTTGTGTCAAAGTTATGGGGGCAGAAAGTTTGACACATTAATTAAACCATAGTAATTGGCTGTCTATATATACTGAATAATGATTAACATATGTGTAAGAGATTGAAATCTGGCTTTATTAATGAGGGCTGGTTTAGCATGAAATATGCATGTTGGATATCATACATCTTTTTCACATGTCTTTGGTAATATGTTTATGATTACACCCCTCTACAAGGTTTTAAAAGCAGATAGAAAACAGTCCCCATCTTGTATGAGAGTTCTGTAGTGGAGGTATGGGTAAGCGACTGTGGTTTGGTCCAACTGATGAGTGCCGATTCAGCACAAAATGTGCATCTTGGGGAATAATGTGCCTTTTTCATGTGTTTGGTCATAAGTTTATGATTACAACCCTCCACATGGTGTTAAAAGAGATAGAACTTGGTCTCTGTCTTGTGTGAGAGTGGTATAGTGAAAATGACATTCCTGAAATATTATCCCACTGCATAATTGTACTAAGTAGAAAGAAAAAAATAGGAAATTATGATTGACGATGATGAAGCTTCATATACTGCTTACTCATAATCTATCCATGCCTAATCCATGATCCATATTTTAGGCTAATAACTTAACACACATACAGAAATACGTAAGAAAATGTTATATGCCATTATGTTTTTTTTTTTTTTGAAAAGCATCAACTGTTTGAACCTCTGCCATTTATAATACAACATCGCGTGGCCAAGGCAGCTGTTACTATAAATCATATAAAATGGCTTACTTAATGTTTTGTTTGTGGGATGGGGAGCGTTAAACTTTTTTTTTTAAACTTAGTAAATTCTCATTTTTATTTTTTTTTGCTATAAATTAAAGGTAAACAGATACTTTTCAGAACGCAGTAAAAACAATGCACTTAGTCGGTGGGAGACAAAGATAAATAACTACAGACCTGAATTAATAAATCGTTTTTCTTTTTATTTTCTACATTCAATTGTAACATTATTTATTAAGACATTGACAGACAATTTATTCGGAAACTATGATTTATCTATTTCATAACCATCACAAATAATAGCGTGGCGGTGCTGCCGGCGAAGAAGAAATGCTTTTCCTAAGGTTAGAGAGTGGCTTCGGAAAAAAAACAAAAACATTAGACGCCTGGAAATGTATCAGGAGAAATGGACATATTTTCAGCATTTAAAATAATGTAAAGTGCTAAAATGTAAAGTAAATGCTATAGTCAAGATGAAAATGGATAAAAGAAGCAATATATAAAATTTAAATAAAACCGTATTAGATCAACATGCTACCTTAGTAATGCATTTTAGTCTGCACTCTGTATTTACATACTTAATTGTAACCGGATAAAAATAATTAAATGTTAATGTGGAGGTGTAAGAATTAGAAACGGGAAAACAGATATATACTATTTGTTGCTTAAAACACAATTTAATAATGCCAACAATATTTATACATTTAATGTAGTATAAATACATAAAGTAAATTAATATACATATGACAAGTACTTATATATATTATATATTACTTAAAGTCAAATGTTTTCCTACATACATACTAATAAATAATAAATCACAATTAACCCTATTTTATAATTTCAGAACTGGGTTTCTGGGTTACGCCTCCCGCAATAATTTTCTACTGCTTTTAATGAAATTAAAGTGGCCTATTAAATAAGTGAGTCTCCTGTTTTCCTATTCTATATCTTTTATAATTTCGGATGTATTGTTTTTTTTTAAGAGTCAAACTGACTAATCAGGCTATAGTTGCGGGAAAGAGAATCATCATTATCAACAACCATTATCAATCCACTGCAGGATGAAGGTCTCTCCAAGTTCAAACCATCTCCGATCTTTAGCTTCTCTTCTCTCATCACTTGTGCACACTATTTAATTTCATCCTTTCATCTCACATGTGGTCTATTTCTGGGTCTTTTGAACCTCTTGGAATTCAGTTTAAGATTTCAATTGTCCATCTATTATCGTCTCTTCTATCAATATGCCCAGCCCAACTCCAGTCTTTTAATTTTTTCAATGAGGTCAGTAATACCTGTTTATTCTCTTACCCATATATTGCATTTTCAATCTTTTCTTGTTACTCTTAACATGCATCTGAGTGGTCCGAAGTCTCTGTATTGCTCTTCTATTAAGTGTTCAAATCTCAAATCCATAAGTTAGAACTGATAAAAGACATTTATTAAAAACCTTTCTTTTCAACCACATAGGCATATTCCCTTTTAGTATCAAGTTATTTTTACCAAAAGCACTCCAACCAAGTTTAATTCTACGATTAATTTCATCCATTATGTTTCCATCTGTATTAATAATCTGACCAAGGTATTTGTAGCTGTTAACTTCTTCTAACTCATCATAATCAATCTTTATTTTCATATTTTAAAAAAATCCATTAAACATTACTTTAGTCTTTTTAACATTTATCTTTAGTCCTACTTTCTTATCTGATAACTCATGCAGTATTTCCTGCAGTTCTAAAGTATTATTTGCAAAAAAAAAAAACTAATCTAAATGAATAATTTCCATTTACTTTCACTCCTTTAGCTTCCCATTTTAATCCACAAAATACTTCTTGCAGCATTTCTGTAAAAAGTTTTGACACTCTTCTCAATGTTAACTTTCCTAGTATCATTATGTAATCTAATTGTTGCTTTTGCATTTTTATAAATATTCTTTAAAATCTGACAATATCCTGGATCTATATCTTGATGATTCAATGCTTTAATCACCGAAGACATGTTTATAGAATCAAATGCCTTTTCATAATCTACAAATTCTAAGCATAATGACAGCTCATATTTATTTGTCCTTTCTATAACTTCTCTCAATACCTGCATATGATCTAAGGTAATAAAACCACTTTTAAATCCAGCTTGTTCTCTTGGTTGGTAGATATCCAATGTTCTTTGTAGACGAATTGTAATTATCTTGGTAAAAATTTTGTATAAAAAACGATAAAAGGCTGATAGATCTGTAATTTGTAATTCTTCCAATTATATTAAGCTTATCTTAATTTAATTAAGAAAGTTTAGTTTTCTCTAATTAGCCTTTTTTTTTTTTTACATTTTGATGAACTTTCCCTGGATTAACTTTTATCGATAAACATGTATGTTATATTACTGAAACCATATTGAGAATTATTTAATCAACTATGATATATATATATAATTTAATTATTTATAACAACTTATTTCTAATTATTATTTATTCTTTAAATTAAAGCATTTCTCAATATTTATACATACTTTAAATATTTGTATTTAATATTTGGGTAATTATGAAATCCACAGATCACATGATAATGTGAAAGCAGTTGAAGAATGTGATAATGTGATGCAATGCGATGCATAGTGACTTCTCCCTATATGGAGCCAGGAATCTCTCAGCCACTATGTCAGAGAAGGCTGTTAGCCACTTTACCTTTCCTTTCCCCGTCCTAAGTTTTCCCATATTCTTCTCTATCCTGCTCCATCCTATTTCCACAATATAATCTTTGTCAATTCCATGGCCTTTATATCTAAATCCCCCTTATCTTTTCCCAAATCCAGCATAGAAACCAATAACCCAGTTTCTGTATAATCACTTTGTTTTATATTTATTTTCCCACAACTTCATTATTTGTACTCTTTCTGCTTTCAGGTATTTACATTTAATTTAACACATGCCTAACAGTTTTTATACCTTCCTTATACAATTTGCAGACTATAATACACATTAGTGCCATATTTTTTCCAACTCAAGAATCGAAAATGGAAGAAATGAATACTAGATGGTAGTTGCAACCAAATTTTTTTTACAAGCTTCTAGAAAAAATAGCCTAAAATAGACTAGTATTTTAGATGTATTTTTTATTCAAAACAAATAGCTTGAAAATTCAGGATTTGAACACAGCCAAACAGACACTATTTTTATATAGGTGACATTAGGGGCACAACCATATGAGTTAGTTATTTCAAAACAATTTTTGCAAGTGGATACAAAAAAAAGAAACATGATTAAATGACTTCCTATCCAGCTGAAATAATAGACACTTATTATATCTGTATTCCAACTACAGCATCCACATTGAAGAATTAATGTCTAGTTTTCTGTTAACAAATATTGTCCTGCTAGGAAGCATTCTATATTTAGTCAATTGGCTAGAAACTGTACAGGTCCAGCAGACAGATGCTATCAGTTAATGTAGGCTTAAGGGAAGCAATACATAAGTATTTAGTGATTTTATACAACTATTAATTCTACTTTTCATTCAGGCATAGGTCCAACACCTGAGATTTGTTGAGTGATGGCCCTTTATCGAGAGATTTTGCTAAATTATTTTTCCTCAGTATTAAAATTCACATATACATATTTTTTTAATATTTTAACTTCAAAAAATTTCTAAAGATGTTAGAATATTTGAAAATGTGAGAATTTCAAAGCTTACAAAATTCCACAGTGATGGGTGTTCTTTATGTTCTTAGAGGTCGAACATTGCAATATTATTTTGAGAAAAGATTATGAATGACTACAAACTTGATTTTTGGGAAAGTTTATGATTATTTTTGCACAATAATTGTGTAATATTATTAAAAATCAAGAATATATATATATTACTATATATTTATTTTCTACAGAAATGTTCTATTTTTAAATGTAAAAGGTTATATTTTTGGAGTAATGTTAATATGGAAATTATTGTGGCAGCAAATACAATCAGTTTAGAATATTTCTTCACTAACTGTCAGAAAATATAGTAATATTGTAAAAAAATTTCAAACGTTTAAAGCATAAGTTGATAGGTTTAATTATTTATTCACATTTTAAATACAAATGCCAAACTTAAGAAGATTTCATTCAAATTGCAGATTTGCTCTGCTTATCCGAATAACAAAATGGTGCTTTGTTTTGATTAAAATCTAATTTTTAAAATAATTGCGTAAGTCGAATGTTATTTTTTAAAAATTTATCTAATTTCTAAACAAAAATATCTATTAAATAAAATAAAATGTATTATATTCTGATATATAATAAATATTTAATATTAAACTGAAAGTTGAAACTTACAGCAAATGAAAACAAAGAAACCAGTCAGAGTATGGGAGAGTTAAATTAGTTCCATTTAAATTATAATTATTTAAAAATTAATACATATGTAATATGACTTTCTACAAAATAACTTCACTGACTCTGTAAGAGTTTCTTGGCAAAAGGCTTTTAATAATATTTAGTCTTCATTAGTGGTAACCACAATTATTTTCAGTATGCTTTACTAAACTTAATATTGTAATTAATAATTTGTAAAGTGAATACTCATTATGTAAGTAATATATATTAAGGCTATAACCTTAAGACTATGCACTTAAAATACAACAGTAAGGACCTCTTGTAAAAAAATTTGAGATTTATTTATAAATTTACTTCTTCTGTGCAAAGAAATATTATATAGTTAGTTGCAATGGAGGTAATATGCTGTTTCAGCATTCAAATGGCAGCCTGAATTGAGCAGTTTATTAGTCAAATTGAAATTTGTATTTTTCATAGAGGAAATAAATTTAAATATTTAGCTGTTCACAATTTTTTTAACAGCTCCTAGTGGCTGGTTAAATTGAAATTCTAAGTTTTCATTTGATCAAGTTTGTTTTGCTCTTTATAAAACCTTCAGAATTGTTGAATTATTTGTTATAAATATGTGTTTACAAATGAAAGGAAAAAAACTAAAATACACAATAGTCACAATTAATTTATTTGTTATAGGATAATCACTACATCAATATAAAGATATTGAATTAAAGAAATTAGATTTGTTTTAACTCAGTTTTTAAAGTGCAATAAATTATTATTCAGATTACATAAGCTAACAAAATTTATTTAAAATTTTACTTCTAATTACTAAAATAATGACAAAAAGAATTTGCTTCAATCAATATAAATGTATTGTTTTTTAGCCAATTATAAATAGTGGCTGTACTTATTGATTTATCTTCTTCTAAAAGTAAATAAATATTTTTGAATAAAATCAGAATGCGATCACATTATTCTTTTCAAAAAATAAATGTTGCACAAACATTTTAAAAAAATAATCATAAATATGAATACAAATTACTGAAAGTGTATGTGATGTGATGTGATGCACTGTGACTTCTCCTTAAATGGAGTCAGGAATCTCTCAGCAGCTATGCTCAGAGAAACCTGTTAGCCACTTTACCTTCCATTTCCATTGTCCACCCTTCCCATAATCTGCTCCATCCCATTTCCACAACATAATCTTTGTCAACTCCATAACCTTCATATCTAAATCCCCTTATCTTTTCCCAAACCTAGCATAAAAACCAATAACTCACTTTCTGTATAATCACTTTGTTCATATTTAATCTTCCATAACTTCATTATTTGTAACCTTTCTGCTTCCAAACATTTACATTGAAGTAACAGATGCCTAATATTTTCTATGCCTTCCTTACACAACTGGCAGACTAAATCACCCATATTTTCCCATTTACGTGTATATTCCCTTGTTGCTAAAGATCCCGTTCGAGCCTTAAACAATAAACTACTTTCCTTACTATTATCATAAATTAACTCACACCCAATGTTCTGTTTACTTCTATATATATTTAAACTCGTTTTACTCTCCATACTAGTTCTCCATCTCTCCAACTCTCTATTCTTTATTAATGCATCTATTCTTATCCAAATTTGCATACCGCATTACCTTTCTCACCCATCTTGTTGCCTGCCCTTTATTTGTAACCCAATTAAATACTATTTTGGCTATTCTTTTATGATCCATAAACTGCAATCTACCAAACATTTTCAATTTGCTTTTTGCATCCCTCATATAAAAACTTGACCATCCCATTTCTTCTTGAATTGCCTCCTTTGCTGTCCACACCTCAGCATCTAATGCATGTCTTCTTACTTCCCTTTGTACTTTTTCTAAGCAATCTAAAACCCCTTTACTAACACATAACGCATCATTGCCATACGTTAACCCTGCTACTACCACTCCCTTCCATACAATTCTAGCTACATCATATTTATTATATGAAAACACTGTTAATTTCTTTATCAATCCCTTTCTTTTTTTTGCTTCATTTATCTTTTTTTTCCCCATTCATCCAAGAAATTTTTCTTATTACTCAAGATGATTCCCAAATAACTATATCTATTCACCACACTTAACTTTATATCCCCCAATATACTCTTAAAAATTCACATATGCCCTCATGTGATGGAAACAAGAAACTACCAATTATCATTTTATTTCTTACTTAAAAAAGGTGTGTATGACATTAATATAATAAAAAAATACATTTTCAAAACAACAACAAATGTATTAATAAATTATATGTGGAAACCCACACAGAAAGAGTGAAAAAATCTATGCACGGGAGAAACAACTTGAGTTAATGTAATATTAAACTAAAAGATTAACTGCATATTTTTGTCAAAGTTTAAATGATGGATATATCATTAAAATCATTTAAATATTCTTGCATTCTTATTCAAAGATAATCAAAATATTCCTGTCTAATTCAATTCATCACCATTGTTAGTGCTATCCACTAATTAAATATGATTATATTATCTCTTTTCTGGTTCCTAAGTTGCATTCTAAACATCAAATAATATAATGCATCCATGAACAACAAATAACTATATCAACTTAGCAGCTTGATCTAACAATCATTTCGATGTCTTCTAATTGGTTGTTGGATTTCTGTCTTAAAATTTTCACATTGCTCAATGACTTCATATTCATTTTATTATTCAGTTAAGCAAAAGTAGTCACACTTCTTTTCAATTAATCTATTAAAAATATAATTGTTGACAAAAAATTAATCGGAATTATTATTTTCTATGAAAACAAGAAAAAAACTTAGTACAATCACAATTTATTTTTTGTCCTGCAAAATTTGGACCAGTGATAAAGAGTCTCAAAATTCTTATAAAATTTCTGAGCAATAACCTTATTTTTTTTTTTTTTTTTACAACAGAAACTTTAAAAAATTCAATGTCATGACAAGATTAAAATCCGTACTGACAATTTTACTATTTTACATAGCCATTGAAACTTAGCATGAAAAATAGTCATTTCCAAAGACCAAATGTTAGATTATCTACTTATTTTTTAATGCAATTGGAGTATAACAGTCTATGAACTATAATAACTTTTTGCTGTAAGTACTCTTATAATATTGACATTTTTTGCATTCCAACTTCTAATGATAATGTTAACCCAAAGATGCCATTGTTTTGTGTGTGAATATATTCAACTTCTCTAATGATGAACTGTTCATGATAGTCATTTTATTATCATCATCATCATTGTCATTTTTAACCATTATCAATCTTCTTCAGATGATCACTCCAAGTTTAATTTAGTCTTCCCAGTTTTTATTTTTCTCCATTGTTCCAGTAAATATCCTTATTTCATCCATCCATTTCACAAGTGATCTCTTTCTAAGTCTTTAAAAATTTCTTGCAATTCAGTTCAAGACTTTAACTGACCATATATTTTAGAAATATTCCCAGACTAGATTCATTTTAGTCTTTTAATTTATTCAATGATACCAATAATAAATGTTTGTTCTCTAATTCATATATTTGATGTTAGGTCTATCCTTGTTACTCTTATTATACATCTCTCCATACTTCACTACATTGTCTAAAATCTTTGGATTAGTTTTTAATTAATGTACCAATTAAAATGCTTTCATTTTAAACACAGTCATATTTACTTTAAATGCTATAATATTTGTACCAAAAACATTCTACTCATATATTATTAAAATGTTATAAGCAACAGACAATTTTAATTCACATACCATATTGAAAATTAACGCTTATAGATGGTGATTCCACTATATTCCAGTTGTGGAGTCCATCAGTATCCTAAGTATAGTACATGATACTAGGCTATGTAACAAGTTGAATAATATATTGAAGCAGTCAGATCTGAGTTCGATCCTAGCTTCATGACTCTAGCTATAAGCCCACTTCAAACCCAGTTTTCTTAAAGAAAAACTATTTTATAAATGTGTATTAAAATTAATTAGTTTAAGGTTTAAATTAATTGATGCTATTAATAAATTCATGATAAAATTATTCATGAACTTATATATATTACAACTGTGTGAATTGTGCATATATATTTATAAATATTTAAATATATATAATTGTTCGAAAGTTTCATTGCATCAGGAATGTTTTGATTTTACTTTCAAATAATTTGTTAAAATTTTAGTGATTAAAAGCTACATTCTTTCGATAAGCTTTCAGATTTTCCCTTTCCAAAACAATGGGTAAAGTTTTATTAATTAGAAAAAAAGATAAGTATTTAAAATGTAAGGATTTCCTAATTAAAATCGTTTTTAGATTTAAAAATTCATTTTCTAATTAGAAAATGAATTCAAGTTAATGAGTTTGAAAGCCTTATCGAAGGAATGTATCTAAAATCAATTAGTAAAAACTTGTAACATTGAAAATGAAAAAAGCGCTAGCCCGAAGGCATCAGATACAGTATATATAGCTCTGAAAAGTTTGGAGAAAAAGAGAAGCTATCTTTGTTGGAGAAAAGTGCCATTAAATTCTGTGCATTTTAAAATCATGAATTCAAATAGTGTTCCTATCATGGTGAGGGGCTAAATGTCAGGAATATGGCTACGGTTCCTGAAGTCCCCTGAAAATTTTCAATGAAGCTGCTAAATCTTTTCCAAACCAATCGTGCTGCCAAAATCATGACAAATCAATCAAAATGCTGTTCACATAATACCAAATGCATGCCTATGTTTTACCAACCCAGACGTGTAAACTAAGGAACCAGCCCCAGAAGAAATGGTAATATATTTTCATAATGAGCCATAACCTTTTGGCCAGTTTCCGAACTTTACTTTACACTCTCTTTAAGAGCTCTTTTCATTCTTTAATGTAAATCTGTACAAAACTTTCTTTTATTTATGCTTTTTAAATTCATAGTAATTCTCTCAACCTCTAGTCTTTAAATTTAACTTTCCTTTCTTACGATGGTGGTTCATTTACTATATTATATATATTTATTGTGTGATTTATTAATGTCGTTTATTTTTAATTATGTGCCAATAATCATTTGACTTGATGAGCTCCTTTGTTCCATTTGCTTTGTGCAAATAATATAATATTAATTCGGATAGTAATTCTCACCCATTAGAACTAGGTTTATACAGTTCTATTAATCATCGAGTCGAAATAAATTATTACATATTTGTTATTTTTATAATTGGCTAATAATAAATTATTAGCTCCATCTCTAATCTATGTCCCAGCTATTTTCTCATTTCACCAATATCTATTTACTCATATATAATGTTAAAATATTTTGCAAAAGAGGATCGATAAAGGAATCAACTAAATATACTGTATTCTAATTCAAATTTCTGTTACTTTCTATGATGATTCAAAGAAGGCACGATGTTTGGGGCACAACTAATATAATTTTATAAATGCTTTAAAATAATTTTAGTTAAAAGCTCGTTTGACTTTAATTAATTTGATCAAGTCATCATGTAGAGCATTCTATAATAAATTGGGTTTTATTATTCAAATGGTGACTATCAAGTCATCATCTTCGAAAGTTGCTGATGCAGGGCAATCTTCCACTCCATAGGCTTGTTGGTGGTGATATTACTGATATTTTAAATTATAGAGGAAGAAAGCACTTTCTCCCCCGCTCATGTTATATTTAGAACACCAAAGGTTCGTAGCTATGACTCGGCCTGGTTTTTCCCATGTTCCATGTCTCCTTAAAGGGCAGTAAGACTTGTCAAACACAAGCTGCCATACTACTTAAACCACCAACCAGTTATTATCTTTCCTTCAGCACCGTTACCTCTCTTTTCCAGTAAAGCCCGCTCTTATGCTCATAATTTGTGATGAAGTGATTTCAATTAAAGTCGAACAAATTCTCAGTTATCTCAAATTAAGTACGTTTTCTAATAAAGGTTAAAGTTATGCCCTAAATACGTATCTTTCTCTTTATGAATGGATTTGCGAATATGAAATAAATCTCACATTCTTTCGTATAAAATCAGAATAATAATTTCCTTTACAACTGAATACCTTTATCTGCCTTTATATTTCTTGTTGGGGGCATAGGCATATAGACTTTCATAATATTGTGTAATACTCATTGGCATATAATAGGAACTGCCATCCTTATAATAATAAAACTCTGTTTAAGGCTAGAGGTGATCAATATAATCATCATTTAAAATTGAACAAAACTATTACTAGTATTATTAAATATTTTATTAACACACTTGGTTTCTTAATTCTTTTATTCAATAATTATTTTAATGTTAATGCTCACTGTCTGTGTTGGCAACCCAAACATATACATATGACTCGATTTAAAATTATCTTTAGTCAGTTTATCATCCAATATTAACATCAGTTCAGGGGTCTCTAATCATCATTAACCATTGAGCTAGTTCCTTGGTGCATAGCACTGTGCCGTCAATTTAGATCATCCACTAATCTAAGCTGGTGAGTTTGGTTTGAATTCAGTTTGGTTTGGCTGAGTTTGGATCCGACTTGCAGTTTAGATGGTGGAGATTTTTCGACCGGTACAATATATATTTTATAAAAAAAACTTTTATTTAATTTGATGAATAATATATAAAAACAAAAAAAATATTTTTTTTCAACTATAATTCCAATTTTTATAATTAAATTAAATACAAGTGCAGGTCATCTATGAATTAATTAATTCAATCATTAGTTCTAAAGTTAGTGACTGAATTAATTAACACAATGGACATAGTCTGGTTTAATCATATAAGTTCTACAAACAGTATCTGATATTGCTGCTAAGAAGAATATTTATTTTAAATATATATTTCAAATTTGATTTTTTAAAAAATAAGAATTATTTACAATATATATTAAAATGTTTCTATAAAATAATTAAAAAATATAACTGTAAAATCACAAAAATGATGAACAAAATTATTTTTGTTTAACTGGAGTCAATTGCTTGCTTGCTTATAATCAGTTATTATAATGAAATAAATTTGTTTTTTATTATTGTTGCCATCAGTACAATAAATTTTATATTTGCTTGAAAAAGTAGCAAAAAAAAAACCTGGTCATTTAAAAAAGGTGAAAAGAATTTACAGCTATTAAGACTACAAATGGTATAAGATAACACTCTACTTAAAAGGGAAGCATAAAATGTAAACTATATGAGCTAAATTCAAATTCATTTGACTTTTGCAAAATAAATACATATTTAGGAAGATGTTGAGAGGTACATCCATTCAATTTATACAATAATATAAAATAAGGGCATTTAAAAATTGATAGTAATATTACATACTGCTTGTAGCCATTGCAAGCTAATTTAAAACCAGTCATTGAATTAATTAATTTATGGATGTCCTAACTTTTATTTTAAATTAGATATAACAACCAAAGATGGGTTGAAGACAAAATATATTTTATTTTTAGTATTAGGATATTTTGCAACAGACATTTTGTAACTATTCATATTCAAATCATGCATGTTAAAAATGGTTCTGAAGATTTTATGACTATGGACACAACTTTTTTTAAAAAGTATGTTTTTGTTAAACAATCAAGGTAGATTAAGACTTCATCATTTCTTTTTTTATACTTAATTAACTGTAAATGCTTTTTAATGAATTGGTAATGAAATTATTTTTTAAAAATATACTGCTATCTACTGGGCATCACTGAAAACATATTGAATTGATCTCAATGTGGTTTGAAATTCAACCTGCGAACACTGCTAGACTGGCCAACTCTAAAATATTGCATTATCATTGGTACCTAACATGTGTACAAAATTTGAAAACAGTCCATTTGATAGAAATATGTTAATAATTTATTACAAGATTTGATCCAAATAAACAAACATTGTCTTGGGGATTATATCTTTTTCACATGACCCTGGTCATATGTTTATGATTACATCTCTCCTCAAATTGTTAAAAGTGGATAGAAACCAGACTTTACTTGTGTGAGAGTGGTGTAGCAAAATTACACTACATACTATTATTCATTAGTGGATAATCTCTAGTCTAATGAATGACTAATAAAAATTATTAATGTACCTCCATTAAGTGGTGTGTGTCAAATTTATGAAGGCAGTCAGCTTGACCTATCAATTAACCTGTAATAACTATATATATACTGAACAATGATAAAGATATGGGGAAGAGATTGTGATTTGGGCCAACTGGTTCAGCATGGAAGTGCATTTTGGGAATGATACATCTTTTTCACGTCTTTGGTCATATATTTAAAATTACATCCCATCGCAAGGTGTTAAAGATGGATAGAAACCAATCCCTGTCTTGCATGAGAGTGGTGTAGTGAAAATTACATTACAGGAATATTCACTCTCTAATTTAATGAATGACTAACAATTTTTAAATTAAATGAAAGCATTTAGTAGCAATAAAAATAAACGAACACTACATATCAATGAAGTATTCTTACACCAATATAACTGCGTAAAACCACATTGAATACAGAAATTATTCAATATATTTAAAAAGCTAACTTTTTAAAATTTGTAAATGCTTTTGTTTTTATATCAGGAATATTTTATAAATTATAAATAAATAAATATGTTGTTGATTTTAAGAATTCCGTTAGTTTCCTTTTTAGTTTGAAATCTGTCATTTTTCAAACAGCTTGTAAAATGAGTTTTTTTTTAAAATATCACTTTTAAGGTTTAAAATGACAAAGATAACTTTTACAACTGACTGAAGGTGTGGTTGAGAATAAGTTTTTGATCAATTACCAATTGATGTTCTCCAACTCGGAGACTAAAGAGATTATTAGTGTAATTTTTTATTTTTTTTATAATGAAGAAATTATACCTAAGATGCTGCTCGTATTAAAGAAGTGTTCCAATAATTACTTCTCTCCTCTGAATGCTAAGAATAACAACATATTCTTTTAAATATTTGAACAAGTCATAAATAATAAGAAAATGATTCAGTATATCAAATCATTTTGTATGCTTATTTTTTTATACTTGATTATACATATATATATATATATATAGTATGTTATGAAAGTATATGATGCCATTCTATATACTGAAATGCAAGAATAAATTGCGGTTAGTGGCATATAATTGCAAATCATCGTCAAACTATCAAGTATGTTTAATTGCAATATTATTTTACCCAATTCTGTACTTACATTAGAGTAAGTATCTATATATACTGTAATATTATAGGTATTAGTCGGTTCCTTGCCTTTTATTATATCTTTATTTATATGAATTTGAACAGAATGGGGAAGTGTTTATTATATCTATAAAGATATTACATACGGGGCAGAGATGGGTGAGATGGGTGAATAACTCCGTGTGTGTAAATTTTAAAAATCAGATATATTAATCTTTAACTGAGGTTTAAAGTTTATATCTGCACTAGAGATAATCTCTAGTTTCGAAAATGATTAGTAATAATCATTAGTGTATTTATCATAAATGGATGGTGTCAAAGTTGTGAGTGGAGGGAGTTTGACAATGGTAAATGAAAACGTAACAATCTTTCCAAATGGTAATATGAATATTGTAGATATTTTTAAAAAATAATAATGTGATTATTTTACTAATTTATAAATAGTTGTAAAAGAAAGAGAAAAATATAAAATAAAATAAATAATTTCTTTTGTTCTCTCTAACTATTTACCAGTTTTGATTTTACCTTTTAAAAGAAAATAGGAGAGATAAAGTTTTATGTTTAATAGTATTCTTAAAAAGAAAAGAAAAAAATATGATTTTAATATTATATTACAATTGTGTTTTAATTAAAGATTTTTTTTATCTCTTTCCAAAAGAAAAGATAGTATTTATCAAATCTATCTAATTAATCTGATTATCTTGTTTTTTTTTTAATAAGACAATTTTAATTAAAAAGGAATGTCAAAAATTTTATGACTCTAATTTAAATTTTTGACTTGTTTTTCAATGACAATGTTGAAAGAGGAAAATAATAACTGTATTTGTTATTACTAAGTGTGTCATGTTGAACACAGATTGTTATTCATTTGAGGCAGGGCTGTTCCAAAATTAAGAGGGGTGTGAATAAGTAAGAAGACTTAAATGTCTGGTAAAAAGTCAGTCTTAAACCATCTATCGAAAGCCCAGTAAGAGAAAAACTCTTAATCCAGATACTGAAGAAGACAGTAGAAAAAAGAAGTTCCTGACACACCTGCTAAAGAAAAAAGAAGCAGAAGTCTTATTTAAGCTGTTGGAATACTATGAGTTTAATTATAAAAATGGTTTCTATAACAAAAACCATATGCTAAATTTAGCTAAACATTAACACCAATCTTCCTCCATATATCCTGCCTCTCTAGCAAAATGTAAACCTCTGAAATAATCTGCAACCTAGTCTTCAATCAAAAGCATGAATCAATATATATTAGCCTCATCTGGAAATTTTATTGAAAAGAAAATTGATAAATTCTTGTTTGTGAATTTGAAAATACTGGATGCCAAAAAGGACATATTAACCATTAAATATGTACATTATGTAGAAGCCTTCAAGAAAAAAACTTATCTAAAAAAACTAGAAGTTGCAACTGCCAAAGAAGGACTCCCCAAAAAAATAAAAAATAAAAATTTTGTGTGCACATTTTCATTTATTAAAAAATAGGGATTTTTTTTTTAAGTAATAATTTTATATTTTTTTGTGAAACATTTTTTTTAATCCATTCAATTTTTCTGTTCAAATTACAATTTACCTTTTTTAAAATTTAACTAAAATTGTTTATTTTAAAGGTTTTTTTCTTTTCATTCATTTACCCCCCCCCCACATAATAAAGGGTTAATTAAGCTAAATTAAAAATTGTTGTCTCTCACTTTGAAAAGACTGTTTCTCCAATTTTTGTTATTTAAAAAAATAAATCAACAGAAAGCTAAAGTTAATTAATTCAATGAATCAAAATCAAACTTGTTATTTATAATTTTTATAAAACTATATTTTTTTGGTAAAATGAAGTTTTGAAGTTTCATATTATCATTTCATTTAAGTTTTATATTATCGTGTCATTTTTAGTTATTTATTGTTAAGAAGTTATTAAATAATTGTTTAAAAATATTTTTTTAGTGTTAAAGTTTTTATTTTTCTAGTTACCTGTTACATGAATTAGCAGTATTTGTGACTTGATATCAATACAGCTTAGAGTTTAAGTATTTTTAAATTATGCAAATAAAGCTATTTAATTATAGCAGATTAAATCTATCAATTAATTAGAATAAGATGTTATATTTATTTATTTCTCCCTTGCTCACAGTAATAGTTTATAGAGTTGGTTCCCGATAGAGATTAGAAGTTTTGGTTGATATTTGGGCATCCAGATGATAACCCTGGATGGCACAAAAGTATATCTTTAAAAGTCCATGCAACACATTTTATTTTCATTTTTTTATTAGAAATTAAGTTTATAGCTGGCCATTACATTAATAGTTCTATAAGGTCACAGCATTGATGATTATCAGTATCTTTCTGTATCCCAACATGATTTTTTGTTATATTCTGGTGGATTAGCACTTATGCATCCAAAATTATTGTGTTGTATTTCTGCCATAAGTTTGGTAGTGGCTACATAATTAGCCTGACTATAGTGGACTCCTTTCAAATCCAGTCACAAGATTGACTGTTGATTTTGACTCTTAACTGTTCTTTGCTCTTTGTTGATTGTATGATGCTGATGTCACAAATTATGTTTTGTTTATGTTAATCTCATGTGCATTTTTTTCATATGTATTCATTTTGATTAGTCTATGGAGATGATAATAGTTTCCAATCTCACTATGTTGACCCCTTTTTGTTCCATACCATTAGAATATATACAAAAATAGTAATTAGTGGAAATACTTTATTATTGTCACGGTATTTGAGTATTAACTAAGCTATGACATACTACACAACCCACCGATAGATATAATCATCGAAGAACCAAAACAATGTCATGGCAACTGAAACATTGGCATGACTAATCGATAGAAGTGGTCAAAGTGTTTTCATGGTCACCTTCGAGATTTTTAAATACTTGGGTAAGTTCTGGGTAAATATCTGTCTTTTACCTGCTTGCATTGACTAAGTGAGACACGTTTTTTTTTTTTTACAGTGTCTGATCCACCATTGTAAGAACTGAATATTTTTTGATTGCTTATTTTATATTTTGATTGTTCAACTATTGCTGATTTTAGTTACTAATTTTATTACTAATTTATCAAATTGTATTCCTAATTTATCAAATTTTATTATTAATTTATCTAATTGTATTACTAATTATCATTTATAACTAATTAACCAAAATGTCTGTGCAAAAACCAAGAAAAGGGACTTAGTAATTTATCAAATTGTGTTCCTAATTTATCAAATTTTATTACTAGTTTATCAAATTTTATTACTAATTTATCAAATTTTATTACTAATTTATCAAATTGTGTTCCTAATTTATCAAATTTTATTACTAATTTATCTAATTGTATTACTAATTACCATTTATGACTAATTAACCAAAATGTCTAACCAAGAAAAGGAAAATAAAGCCATATTAAGTTATTGGGACTTACAGTCTTTTCCGAAAAAGAAGCGATTTCAGTATCGCATTATCTCATAAAGGCAATTATTTCTAGTTAATAATTGAGAACAATTTGCTTTTTTTTTTTTTAAAAAAAAAATGTAAATAATTAGTTAAATACCATTAAAAATTATAAAGATTATTTATAATACTTATTTTTGATAATATTTTACTGTAATAAAATATTACTTATAAGTCCATTTATTATCGGAGTAAATTATTACTGCGGTTCTGAAATTAAATGACTCATTTTTGGGACTGAAAATTGGAGGGAGGAAGGTCGAATGATTAGTTAAATATCCCTATCCTTACAAAAAATTGTAATGATTATTTATAATATTCATTTTTTAATAATTTTTTTTTTATCATTTTTGTTAAAAATTGTTTTGATTATTTATAATATTCATTTTTGATACTAATTTTTTATCATAGTAAATTATTAGTTATTATTTCGCAACAGCTTCTAGTCTGAAAATATATATGATCAGTTAATTTTTTTTGTTTTCGAGGTCAAATGATTAGTTAAATATCATTAAAAATTGGGTAATGATTAGAATATTCATTTTTGATTTTTTTTTTTGTTCTTTTTTATCGTTTTCAGGGTCAAATGATTAGTTAAATATCATTATAAATTATAATGCTTCTTTATAATATTCATTTTTTGATATTTTTTTTTTTTCGTAGTAAATTATTAGTTATTTTTTCGCAATGGCCAAACATGGTGACATTCGACGTCTCCTTCTTTGCTATTAACTATTGCTATGACGTACGACCCCAAAGGCATACTATTCTAATCTTGCGATCTTCAAGGTGACTTTTCCACATGATCTGCGGGCAAACTTTATCGATTAAGTTTGTTCGCAAATCACTAGGAGACGTTATCTTAAAGATCATAAGATTAGAATAGTATGCCATTGGTGTAGTACATCATAGCTTAGTTAGTACTCAAGTACCATTGTCACTATCAGAAACTGAACCATAGATGGATGTTTTTTCCTTAAGTTTTAGGTGAATATGTAATGTTTTTTGCTCCAGTTTTGAGTGAATGTATCAGTCTTACTTTATGAGGTCTTCTTTTGATTGCCCTTAGTGATATTTCTAAGGCTAGTTACGTATTTAACAATTCTTTACAAAATAAATTAATTTCAGCACATATCAAAAACTCACATACCTTTTTTAAAATTATTATATGACACATGTACATAACATATAACAAAGATTATACCTTTTACATTTCTCATATATTTATCATCTCTTATTAAAGTAAATACAAAATTTTGGCAATAATTAAATATACCATATTTACCGGCATATAAGATGCAGTTTTTTGCCTGTAAAATACATCTAAAATATAGAATGAATTTTATGTGCTAGTTATCAAAATTACAAAATGGAATTTCAGTCAGTTTAAAATTTCTGGTTTATACTGTAACCGGACCACCATACAACCCCTTTATTACATCGGTTGTAACAATTTCCTGATGAGCATGTTGCAGGAAGGAACTATCGATTGGCATTTCCCAATGCAGATGTTAACCCCCCCCCTACAACAATATTTCCTGCTCATCAGAGGATGTAGCACCATAGAGGCTGGAAGCATCTAGACATTTCTATGTTTGGTTTTCCAAACGGCACCACTAGAGTTCCATCTCACTACAACCTGACATACATAGGTCTAGTTATGCCAGACATAGCTCAGGAGGCATGAAATTCTCATGAACAAGTGCACTGAATGATGAGTGATGCAATAACAAAAAAAATAGAATTGAACAACTAAGAGTAATTTTAAGTAACAACAATTTTATTTAACAATAATTCACTCCAAGTCCATATGTATCCATGTGTGAAGATTTATTATTAGTTCACTTATGAGAAGAAAAGAAGTTTAAAAGCAGTTTGTTTACAATAATTCATTTTCAAGTCCATATGTATCCATGTGTGATGACTTATTTTCAGTTCACTTATGAGAAGAAGTTTAAAAGCACTTTACTTATCAATAATCCATTTGCAAGTCCTTCTAATAAAGTATATGCAGTCAAGCAGTTATGAATTATGCAGCATTTTATTATTTTGAGGATTATTACCGGTTGGTAAACACTTAAACTCAGTAATTCTAGGTTTGTGAAGCATTTATCATTTAGTCAAATATAGAGGTATATTCATATACATAAACTTTATTATATTATCCAGATAGAAGTACTATGCAGTTAAGCATTTATGATTTAAGCATTTAATTATTCTAACATAAATATTTACTTGGTCTGCTGCAAACGTATATTTTTATACATAAATTCATTAGCAGTTTCATTTATAATTTGAAATATAGAACACAATTAACGTTTTCATATTTCTCCATTAATTTTTTTTCTTTTATTAAAAATTTTATCATAGCATTAATAATTGAATTGCTACTATTTTTTAATTCTTTTCTTTTTACTTGTTGTTCTCTTTCAATACCAATGGGGGCTTAATGAATGGCACAGTAGACAGGCTGGAGTTTACTTCATGATTGTGGATGAAGAGAAAAAAGCAGGTCAACCACCCATGTTAAATTGTTTCTTCAAGGTTAAGTTTTGATTTTTCTGTCTTTCTTTACTTAGTAAAACTGATAAAAATAAACACTCTCTGATAATCCAAATTTTTCAAATATTTTGTACTTTCTCTGCTTGTTTTATCCAATATGACTTCTAAAAAGAGAAACTACTTAACTGATAATAATAAAAACTATTCTCTCTGTCTGATAATCCAAATTTTTCCAAATATTTATACTCTTTCTGCCCATCAGAATGGATTCTCTTTACATGATGCCTGCTTCAATTGGTGTTGGTGGTATGTTTTTGTCCACATTCATGCCATTGGCTATTCTTTTTGGTGGTAGAAGACCATTTTCAATTATCTTGCTATGTGTTTTCGAATTCCAATTAATTTTAATGTTTCCTTGCCTGGAGCATTTTGCCTTACTAATTATTTTCTGAAATAAAAAATAAGCTTATCTTTTTTCTTTTTTAATTGCAGATTTAAACATATTCGTTGTCTCTTTTTTTCTTTTTAATTTGACCAAATTAACTTTCTTTTTTCATTGCTATCAATTTTCATGATTCCTTTGTTTCTTTAACTTTTAAATTTTCCTTAACCATTATTAAATCTTTTCTTTTCTTTTGTAAAAACAAATCATGCTAGTCTTTTTAAATAGGGGGGGGGGATCTTTTGAATACATACATGGAACAGTATATCTGTTTCATTACCCCCCACCAAATTTTGGGATGAAATCGCCTGGAAGTACGATTTTATTCCACATAAGACACACATAATTTTCTTACTGCATCTCTTCTGGTTTTAGATGTGCTGATGAAATGGGTAAGATGAGCTGGACAAGTGAATACATGAACTGTAGCCTCCAATGCCAGAATAAGCAGATGGCCAAGCACAAACTACTAGTACACACTATCCCATGATGTCACAAGAAAATATCTCATTTTTAAGCACTACCTCTCTTGTACCTAGAGGGATTATCCAACTAAAAATAGGAGCCAGAAAAAAACAATTTGGCACTCAGCCAACCCTGCTCAACTTCTGTGAGTCTTAAGGGCTTATTCATTTAGTCTATATATACATACTGCCGATTTAAACATATTCGTTGTCTTTTTCTTTTTAATTTGACAAAATTAACTTTCTTTTTTCATTGCTGTCAATTTTCATGATTTCTTTGTTTCTTTAACTTTTAAATTTTCCTTAACCATTATTAAATCTTTTCTTTTTTTTGTAAAAACAAATCATGCTAGTCTTTTTAAATGGGGGGGGGGGAGATCTTTTGAATACATATGTGGAACAGTATATCTGTTTCAATACTAATATACATATATAAGCATTCAATTGCATTTTGTCCTTTTACAAAACTGGTTTTAAATAACTAGTTTCAATGCTTGAGAAAAAGCTGCTTCAAGGTGGGTTTGTGCACATTCATCCTAAGGCTGGATGGATGGAGGGATAATGTTGTGGATAGACAGTGGTGGTCTAGGCATCCTGGTGAACTGTTTTAAGAAACATGTCTTGCTAGTATGGGATCAGTTTCAGAGACATAGTAGAAGCTGTGAAAAATATAATCTAGCTGTAATTACAGGTATCCTAATGAGCCAGTTTTAATATTTAGATGATTGCTTTAATAAAACATTTAAAGAATTCATGAAGAAGAAATGGAATAGTTGAATGCAGTCTACAGATTTTGATGTGATGTCATCAGAAAGAAGGAGGAAGTCTTGCATTTTCACAGACATGTGAATGAGTCAAAACTTCATGGGGTGCCATGAAACATGAGATAATTGTAAAGTCAGTTAAGAAATGTAAAATTAATAACTCTCTTGATAGCACAGAGAACAATTTGCTATATGATGACTTAGGTTTTGAAAAAAAGCTTCAACTCATTCTTCATTTATCTCTGGAGATGAATTTCTGGGTTTTGAGGATGAAGATTAAAAGACATCTAACTATAGTCTTGCCAAATTTCATTTTTTGGACATAAATAATTATAAAATTAATATAGTAAATCATTATGGAAATTCATGAAAAAGTGTAGTAAATTATTTTTTCCCTTTAAAATTTGTGTAAAAATGGTGTGTGTCTTATACACTAATAAATATGGTACTTAAAACTTTTATTCCACCACATGTACTTTAATAAGATAAATAAAGATTTCTTGAGAAAAATAAATGACCACAAGCATACATTTCTGGTAGAGCACAGGGTGCAATATTTCACAATGTCTTCATTATTTTCATTATTTAGCAATATGAAGTTATTACAATTTAATCTATGATATGTTAATTTCTAGCATAATAAATGATTGACATTAACTATAAAATTATTTATTTAAAGAGAATGTTATCATAGATGTGAATACAGAAAATTTTACACTTGTTTATTAAATTGTTTTAATTTGACATTAATAAATACTAAGCAAGAATAATGAAAACTTGGAACAATGGAAGGATGCTAATTTAGAAAGAAATGGATATTGGATATTATTACCTCTTTCAAATATTGTTATTTATATGATTAAAGTATCTGTTGTAGAACAAAAGATAAAGAGAAGTGAAATGCGATTAACAATACTATATAATTATAATTAATAATTTTTAATTAAAGTTTAAAATCAGTGTTAAAATTGAAATAATAATTTCAGATGTAATAAATCATTACTAATAGACATTAAAATATTTATCTAAACAGGATGTTGTAGGTGTGACTGCAGGAAATTTGGCACTTGTCAATTAAATTGTTATAACTTGATATTAATAAATAATGATATTCGATCATAATCACGTGTGAGAAGTTATGATCTTAGGCAAATGAAAATTGTTGATTCAATAAATATAATTAGGATAATATATAACATTGCCCCATCATGACTTAACATTGGCCAATAGAAAGAAGCAACATTCAGATATTAAATGTAAGATTTATTATTTGAGTGCTACTTTGATAAGAAATTGTTAATATTCCATTGATTAATGTTAAACATTGACAGAGGAGGTTTGATTTCTTATGATAACCAATTTACTTATGTGTATTTATGATTTAAAATAGTACATGTGGGAAAAATAAGTAAGGAATGGGATTTATGTTACCATGTGAGTGCATTGTATAATAATTGATATATTAAGATTTAATTAAAATTTAAAGTTTATATCTGGATAAAAATGATATATCTCTAGATTAATAAATGATAAGTAACTGTCATTAAAGTGCTTGCCTAAACAGTATGGTGTCAAAGGCATGAATGCAGAAAATTTGACATTTATTCATAGCCTGAAGCAGGAGTGAGGAATCTTCAGTTCTGGGGCAATTCCCAATCAAAAGCTCTCAATACAGCCAAACATTTTCACAAATATATATAAAGTGGCCCTCCATTTAAACACGAGTGTAGTTCAAATATTGAATTAAAAATTAAATAAAATAAAAGATTTATTTTCTCAATTACATCCAATCTTTATAATAGTTCTAGTTCATTTTATCAGAGATGTAATATTCCAAAAAATTTATATTGTGTTTATTTTTGTAATGATTTTATCAGACTACCGATATGTACATTTGCAAAAATAAGATGATGATGATGATTATTATTTTTCATTATGATGGCTATATGAAAAGGAGCTTCAAGTGGCTGAGATGCCTCATAAAAAGTCCAAAGGAAATCAGAAAATTCTGCGCAAGGGAAATTACATTTTTTTTAAAAGCAAAAACTTCAAAACTATTTTTTGAAGAAAAGTTTATAAATGATTACATCTTAGTTGCTGTAGAATTAAACTGTCCATAAGATCAAAAAAAATTTTGAGAATATAAATATGCCATAAAGAATAGTTACAAAATAAATTGCAAAAATTGTCATTCAATGTGGAACAGTATTTAATAATAATGTTACTTCATTTTAAATTATGACCCCCATTTAAAAAGAATAAATTAAAAGTGACCTGCCAGAAAAGATTGCCCACACCTAATGATTAGAGATAAATTAATTAAATATTTGAAAAATATAAGTCTAATTTTTAAGTCAATAAATTTGTATGGCATGTGAGTGATATTATAAATATCTAAATGGTGCCTTGGCAGAAAAAAGGTTCACCACTACTGACTTAAAAGGGTGTTTTTTATTTATTAAATTAACTTCTTGAATTAATGCATATAACAAAAATATTCTTCTGCTTCCATACAAAACTATCAATATAAAAACATGTTCATGAATTTGAATGCCATCTAGTAGCAAATAACATTAGCATCTATATTCCAGTATATATAATAACTGTTTTTATTAATTAAATCAAGATTTAAATTCACATAGTATACAAAAATGTTTTTCTACTACAAATTATTTTCACGGTCTGTATCTTACTAATTAGGAAGAAGTAATAATTTATAAAAATCAAAATCTGCTGCTATTTCTTGAATTTCTTTGACTTTAACTATTTTGCTATGTGTGGCAATACATATAGTGAGTTTTGCCTGTTTTAACAACAGTTATAGGCAAGCATAGGAAATGGTGATCATATGATGTTTATTGGCTTAAAACCAATCCTGCCTAATAGGATATTGGTGGCTATTGTTATTAAAGAACCAAAGACACCAAAATATATGGGTACTGAACTGAGTTCAGACCTATATAACTATATAAGCTGATAAGCTTGGATTGAAAATATTAAGGTGTTTTCAATTTAAGACTCATAGTTTTGTAGTTAAGTGGAGATAAAGGTGGCTGATAGAGGGTTGCATTAGATGCTAAGATCTAGGTGCAGTGCTCTCAGGTCCAAGGCTCCTTACTAACAAAGGCCACAAGCCAGAAACTAGTCTGGGGATATTGGATAAGTAGGCATTGGATAGAGATTTTATGCACAAGCCTTCTGGCATCCATTGATTACTCTAGCTTGCTGTGTGTGGCAATATGTATAGTGAGTTTTGCCTGTTTTATCTTCATATTTAATGATCTTTCTTATTGCATTGCCAAATCCATATAATATTAATATCATATATGTTCTTTACTACTTTTACAATGCATTTTTACAACCCACTAGACAGTTTCAATTGCCCCAGAAATCTTCTTCAGAACATCTACTTATATTTCCAAATCATTGCCAAATCCATATAGTATTAATATCATCTATGTTCTTTATTACTTTTTACAATGCTTTTTTACAACCCACTATTATGAAAAGGCATTCGATTCTATACACATTTCTTCAGTAATTAAAGCATTGGATCATCAAGGTATAGATCCAGGATATTGTCATATTTTAAAGAATATTTTTAAAAATGCAACAGCAACAATTAGATTACATAATGATACTGGAAAAATCAACATTGAGAAAGGTGTAAGACAAGGTGACTCCATATCTCCAAAACTCTTTACAGCAGTGCTGCAAGAAGTATTTTGTGGATTAAAATGGGAAACTAAAGGAGTGAAAGTAAATGGAGAGTATTTAAGTCATTTAGATTTCGCAGATGATGTAGTTGTTTTTGCAAATAATGCTTCAGAGCTGCAGGAAATGTTGCAGGAGTTAGCAGATGAAAGTAGAAAAGTAGGACTAAAAATAAATGTTAAAAAGACTAAAGTAATGTTTAATCGATTTGCTCAAAATATGAAAATAAAGATTGATTATAAAGAATTAGAAGAAGTTAACAGTTACAAATATCTTGGTCAGATTATTAATACAGATGGAAACATAATGGAGGAAATTAATCATAGAATTAAACTTGGTTGGAGTGCTTTTGGTAGAAATAACTTGATACTAAAAGGAAATATGCCTATGTGTTTGAAAAGGATGGTTTTTAACAAATATGTTTTACCAGTTCTTATTTATGGATCTGAGACTTGGACACTTAATAGAAGAGCAATACAGAGACTTCAGACCACTCAAAGGAGTATGGAGAGATGTATGTTGGGAGTAGCAAGAAGAGATCGAAAACGCAATGTATGGGTAAGACAACAAACAGGTGTTACTGACCTTATTGAAAGAATTAAAAGATTGAAATGGAGTTGGGCTGGACATATTGCTAGAAGAGATGATAATAGATGGACAATTGAAATTTTAAACTGGATTCCAAGAGATTGTAAAAGACCCAGAAAGAGACCACATGTGAGATGGATGGATGAAATAAGAAAATGTGCAGGGGTGTTGTGGAGAAGAGAAGCTAAAGATCAGAGAAGATGGATTAAACTTGGAGAGACCTTCATCCTGCAGTGGATTGATAATGGTTGATGATGATGATATATGGTTTCAATTGCAACAGCAATCTTCTTCAGAACTGCTATTTATATTTCGAAATCTTAACTGATAAGTTCTAAAGAAGATTGCTGGAGCAATCGAAACTGTCTAGTGGGTTGAAAAAGCATTATAAAAAGTAATAAAGAATATAGATGATATTAACATTCATATTTATTTCAAAGTGTAAGCTTAGAGTGGATATTTCAGTGCACATCCTTGGAGGTCTTAGAGAAAAATCTTGTAAAATAGAGTGTACATTCAATAAAATAATGAAATAGTCCAACACTTTATGTATGATGTCACCATCAAAAACCTTCAGCTCAATAGTAGGGGTACATGTGCATTTGATGATTCAGCAATAAAAATAGATCAAGTTTTGAAAAGAAATTGTGTTTCAAGCTTTATTCAATGATTGATAGACAAAATGGCTGAATTTGATAAACTGTTATACTCTGATAGTAAAAATTTAAATTAGTTTACTTTGATATATTGAATTTAACTTAAACTTCTGCAACAAAATGTATAGCATTATTCAGGTTATTTTGTCCTTATGTTAGACACAAAGTCTAAAAACAATAAATAATTTTAACTCATTATTATATGGTTGTGAAACACGGGCAATGAATAAAAAAATTAGGAACAAATTGGAAGCTTTTGAGATGTGATGATTGAGAATGATAAAAAAATGAATTGGATGAATAAAATTATAAAGAAATTTTGAAAAGAGTAAATGAAAAAAGAAGATTGAATGAGGAAATTAGAAAGAAAAACTGGATTGGACATACATTAAAAAAAAGAATAGTTTAATGAAAGATTTTTTGAAAGCAATAGTGGATGAAACATGAAAGGTAAGAGACGAGAAGAATTACATGGAATTAAAGAGCTAAGGAATAAAGAAATTGAAATAGGAAATGAATGAATTTGTGTTGTGATTGCTCTTTGGATCTGTCCATAGGATAAAATACTATTGACTGATTCATTGATTTTAATTGAATATAATTATTTTGATAGATAATAGATGAGGCTGTTATTTTATATATACTCAAATGTTTGGTAGATTAGAATTTATGAATTAAATAGTTTTTAACTGAGTCTTAAGTAAAGATCAATTAGCAATGTGGATGAAAAAGGTAAAAGATAGACTAAAACAACTGGACAAAGACTTTTATGTCAATTAATTTGTATAAAAGGTGGGAAGACATTATGAAGATTGCTGAGTATTGCAGTAGTAAAGATTGGAATAGAGGAATAATTTCAGTAATGGCAAGTAGAGAATTAATGAGATGAAGAGAAGATATGGAGAGAAAAGAAGAATTTGAATATATATGGAAATAAGAAGATTATTGGATATAGACCAAGTAATTTTTTTTTTAAAGTTTGAAGTGATCTTTAGCAACAAGAAAATATATGTATAAATGGAATAATTTGAATGGTTTGGTTTATACATTTTACTTCTTCCTTTTCCTATGTATTGATTTCTACTTTAACATATCATACCATTAAACACTTTATCAATACTATATCAAATTAACAGTTTCGACTGTCCTTCAGTCATCGTCAGAGCTGCAGTCATCATCAGTCAACATAGGATTGTCAAGGGCTCTGATGATGACTGCAGGACAGTCGAAACTGTTAGTTTGATATAAATAAAAAAGTATTGATAAAGTGTTTAAGAAAGGTGCAAATGGTATGATATGTTTATAAATTTTGTAATGAAGAAGTAGAAACTATTAATTTAATAGAATGCACACACAAGCAGAAACAATGCAAATAATGAACTTAGGGTAAAATAAGCATGTCTAATTGATTATATAAGTGGGTTTTTACTTTTTCTATTTGGGATTGGAACATAATGTAAATGACATTGGAACAAAGGTGAGCATGTGCAAATGAGATGTAACCCAAATTTGGGTTTTATATATTTTGCAGGATATGGAATAATAAAAAAGTGAATGTAATAAATTTCTCTTAACGTTTTGACTGAAAGATTCCTAATTTTGATGAAGCAGACACTACTGCATCACATTCTATATCTTTAAAGATGTTTGCGCAAAATAAAATTTAAAAAGTAGTAAGATTTAATATGAATATAAATGTTTATGTCCCACAAAATAGTCTAATATTATTGTTTTAATCTGTAAAAGTAACTTAATTTTTTTTTACATTATCATTCAGACAGCTATCATAACATCTGATTGGCTGTCAGATAAGTGTTATAAGGAGCGCAATTAGATTTTCCAGTATCTCAATTTAATTTCAATTATACACTATTATAAGTTTATATAATATTGCCAAGGGCAAATTCCTTATTTCTACATTCTTAAACACTGCCCGGCCTACATCTTATAAATAAAAATATCAAAGATATTCCCGTTATTTTGTCCAACTTCTGTATATTGCATATATATATGTTTTATCAGTGTTGGATCATTTTCTCCAATCCAGTAAAATTTAATTTGTTATGAGTGTTAGAAATGACACTTTTAAAGTGGATTCGGTGACAGTAGGAAAAGTGAAAATTTCTTCAGAATTTAAATAAAGAAAAGTATTCATTCTGACAGCGATTGATTTCAACAGCTGACATCTTGAGGTCAAAGGTTAAGATTTATCATTTTTAATCTCAAGTAACTGTACTTTTCTGAGTTTGTCATGAAAATAATACTAAACAATGAATGAAAAAAAATTAGCATTTTTGCCTTTAAAAAAAGTAACTTTTTTAAAAGAGTTCTGATATTACGAATTTCCAATATATATCAACATCCATGTCACAACTTCAAATATAAGACCAGTAGGTCAACGCCCTTTATGGGCCCTTATATATAAGTTCAACTTCAGATACATTGCAATTAATCAGCAAACTAATATCCTAATAGCGTTTTAAATCTAGATAAATTCGAATGGATCTTTCAAAATTCCTGCTTAGTTTTATTACTTTATAACTAATTATTATCTACTTATGAAGTATTTTAATCTAAACTTTATTAAACACAAATTTTCACAGAATGTTCGTGGATTAAAAAATAATTAAACAAGTGTAATCATCTAATATAAATTTAGGAAGCGGACCTTAGTATACGATCATTTCTTGCCTTGATCGTTTTCGGTTTTTGCCTTTATCAATGAGTATTTGAGCATCAAGCCAAATTTGTCTGAAACGCAATAAGTTCTGTGATTGTTCATAATAATATAGATTCAAATCTCATATATGTAATTATGCATATTTTAATAACGTCATTTTTTTCTTCTAAATTTAGGCATTTTTGCTTTCCTAGTCAGGAATATCAATATTAAAACAGGTAAAGACTCTCCATACAGTAATAGTGATCATGTGATGTTTAGTGGTCGAATGTCAATATTAATAAACATCACATAAATTTTTAGTTTACCATACAATATATACAAGCAGGTTGGCTTAGATTCAAAATCTTATGCTTTTTTGAATTTCAGACTTTGAGTCAGTAGATATTTCATATACTTATTGATGAGGTTCCTCCTGATTTCTCCACTTTTTTCTAAGATCAAAGTTGATTACTGATTTCCATACATTTTGTATAGTCACACTAGGTTGGCTTATGTGATTGTTTGCCATTGACATGTGAGCAGCTTATTTAAATTTTTTTTTCTTTGTACCTTTTCTTTTCTATCTAATATTTTTGTATTTTTCCAATTGAACATGGCTATGGGCTCATTATTGCCATCTGTGATTAGCAATATTTACATGGAAGAACTTTAAAACATAGTCATAAAAAGTACTCCATATCCACCTAAAGTTTGGCTTTGCTATGTAGATGATATATTTGTTGTATGGCCACATGGTGAAGCACTACTAAAAACTTTCTGGAAACACATCAACAACATATCGCCTGTGATTAAATTCATTATAGAATCAGAATAAGAACAAACATTGGCATTGTTATATGTTCTTATGACCATACTCCCTCATGGTAAAATCAAAACTACTGTTTACTGAAATCCCAAAAATACAGGAAAAATACTTAGGCTACACATCCAATTACACCAAAAACATAAAACATGGAATTATATTATCACTATTGAACAGAGGAAAAGAAGTTTGTTTAGAAACTGGCAATTTGAGAAAATATCTATATAGAACAAACTCTTATGAAAAATGGTTATCCATCAGCTGTTATTACGAAAACCTTAAATAGACAACAAAAAGAACCATCAAAAGAAAAAAACAATTATTGATACTGTAGTGTATTCATACATATCAAAAATTGCAGAAAAATTAAGGAAAATCTGCAATCAGTATAACATCAGAACAGCTTTCCAGAGCCATATCACACTACAAGGAATTCTAACATCTACAAAGCCTAAACTTGATATTCTGAAGAGAAAAACTGTATCTATGAAATACCATGTGAATGTGGAAGATTGTATATTGATTAGACCAGTCATCTCATTGAAAAGTGCTTGGAAAATCACAAACTGATGATTAGAAGAAAAAAAAACAGATGTGTCTAAGGTAGCAGACTATATATGTACTAATGAACATATGTTTAATTAACAAAATACAAAAATATTGATTTAGAAGAAAAGGTACAAAGAAGAAAATTTAAAGAAGCTGCTCACACAACAATGGTAAACAATTCCACAAGCCAACCTAGTGTGACTATATGTAATGTATGAAAACAGGTAATTAACTTTTCTCTTAAGAAAAAAGAGGAAAATCAGGAGAAATCTCATAGATAAGTATATAAAATTTCTACTAACTGTTGCCTTTAGCAGGATGGCTCAGTTGGTTAGAGTGTTATCTTAAAATTCAATATTCAAAAAATCTAAGGGTCAAGTTTGATTTCCATGCAAGTACTGTCACTGGTCAGACCAGCAACACCTGAAGAAGAGGGGAGAATAATACCTCTCAAAACATTGTGCACATACTAACTTGTGTGCTATTACTAACAGTTGAATTTATTTGGAATATTTAAATAAAGTTAAATTTTTCTAAAGACATTCAATACTCATATTAGATGATGGAAATAGTCCAACATATAAATATAACTAAAAGGCATACAATGGGATTGTTACTCTCTAAAAATCGTTAAAATTCAACTAGTTATGTAAATATATTACATAATGTTGTGAATGAGTGCATTCAAGTATCCTTTATTATCTCACTACTTAACTATGATATAAGATGCTATATAATAACTGAATCTATAATAATACAAGACTTATAGGACATCATTCATCAGCTGTGGTGAGTTCAGCATTATAATTACTAGTCAGAATAAGTTTGAATCTTATAGAGTACTACAGTGAATGAGTCTCTTTTCTCTTCATTTTATGTGACCCAGAGATCTCTTCAATATTGCCTGTAATGGAAAAATGTTCCCAAGAAGTGTTGGGATCAGCAAAAAAGTTTATTGATGTGAGCTTACCACTACTTAGGATTATTAAGACTTGTCAATATCCAATTGTTTTTTTTTGTAACTTACACTAAACTAACTACTTTACTTTTCACCCAAATGCTTACAGAAAACCTAATGGCCTATTCCGTAGACTGCCCATCATCACTGAAATAGCTGATCACTGATAGGTCACCAATTTCATATTAGTAAGCTATTCTCCCACTAAATGTAATGTATTGCTCTTAAGCAATGTACACAGCCATCAAATAAATTACTTGCCAGAAAATAACTTCAGCAAGCTATTCTAGCTACCCTACAACTTATACACTCCCTATATCCTCACTCACTTTAGTAACCACTCTAAACTGATCTCGAAGATTGAGCTATTTAAACTGAGATAAGCTTTCTTCAGTATACCAAAGAATCCTGTTTTCAACCTAGCGTTATTTATTTAATTAGATATAATACTATTGCACCATAATATATTTGCAAGTGACAGAGAAACTGCACGCGTGTGTGCACACCCAAATGATAAACAATTATTTTCCTTTTTCCAAATTAAAGTAAATAAATATCCGTATACGTAGAAAAAGTAAATCAAGATAATATATTAAAAGAAATTGCAAAAATGAATAAATTTGTCTAATGAGGTGGTCTGATAGTCAGACTTGCTCGTTGCCCGATAGATCTCAAATCAGTTTAAGGGGGAAAAATCAATAATGACAATTACTGCCACCTGTTATTCTTTTAACGTAAATAGGCATTATGTACCTTACAAGAAATAAATCATAAATATTAATTATCGATTTTTTTTCTGTGTGAAAAATGTTTTCACTGATAGATTAAATTAAGTAAGCCTCGTTTTAGATAGCGTGTTACTTTTTCTTTTTATTTGAAGATGGTTGCGCAAGATATTGTCTACAATTAGTATGTAAAATAAAGGGCAAACTTTCATTTTCATATTTAATACATTTATTATTTATTTAAACACCTGCCAAATCTATGGTGTATCTTCAAGTATTTTATTAAGATTGTTTACTAAAATGGTGATAAATTAATACACTGTACAGGCTTACACACACCTGCACATATATAATATAATATAATAGATTCAAACTCAGACTTTCACACAACCTCAACTCTCCAGGCCATCTCATATTGCTGACCCATCTGATCATACTGCGTTAAAGGTCGGCCCATTTCCCGCATATGTATGTAAATGGATTACTCTCCAGTACAACATGTGGGGTCAGAATAACTAACAGACCTTCACACAACCCTCAACTCTCCAGGTCATCTCATATTGCTGACCCACCTGATCATACTGGTTAAAGGTCTGCCCACCCCCCGCATATGTATGTAAATGGATTATTCTCCAGTACAACATGAGAGGTCAGAATGACTAAATGGTCAACATGGGTAGGATGACAACCTTGGCACTAACGTGGGGTTTGAACGTTCCATCATCAGATTTTCAATGAAATGGATGGCTGAAGAGTTGTGGGTTGGAGTAGTTTGAAGCCTGTAATATAAAGCTGAACACTGATTGTATATATGTGTGAGGATAGTAATCTGGACCAACTGATGATTGCTAGTTTAGCATAAAATACGTTTATTGATGATTATCTATCTTTTCAAAATGTGTATGATCAGGTGGTCAGCAATATGAGATGGCATGGAGAGTTGAGGATTGTGTAAAATGGTGATAGTAATCTATATATATTCGTATCTTTTTTTTTTTTCTACTTTTTTTTTGTTTGTAATTATTGTGGAATATAATCACTCTTATGATTAAATATTCGTTCTGCTTGTTTGGAGTTAGTCTATTTATTATATATACATTATTGATATTAATGTGGTTATTGGTAGTTGTTATTATTATAGCTTTTTATTCTTCTTACAGTTGGCGTAGCCATACTCATTGGCAAGTGGATGATGTTGATATGTACAAAACTAATACTAGCATAGTATTCACTGCCATTAACGCGGACAAGTTGCGCTGAACGTCACAAAAATTGGAACAACATGCGGATATTCCGTATGTAATTATCAGCGCGGTATTAAAAGTCTACAAATATTCTGCTTAGCAAATAAAGTCTGAATTCTCAATTGCTAAGTTTAAATCTTTCCAATAAATTTATTATTTATGATCAAAGTTATAAAAGTACTCTTAGCGTTCATTATATAAGTAAATATGCAAATTTATCTACATTAATACAATCCTACTAATTAAAAACTAAATTTAAATATAGATAAAAATTATTTTCGGTTTATTAATTGCTGCTTTAAAAAAATAAATAAATAGCAAATTACATTCTTTTTCTATTCTTCTTCGCTTTAAATCGATCCTGCTTAAGAAGAAATGCTAATTGTTAACTATTAATAGTAAAAGGCTGAATTACAAATCATTTTTGCTTTAAAATCTCAGTAAACAGAGTTTTAAGAGTACTTAATTATTTAACAACTTCTTCTTTTATGATCAGTGAGCTTATCGTCACATGTTTATTACTACAGTGCTTAATTTATTCTCAGTACTTTCAATGGAAATATATATAACAGTAATAACGTAAATAAACTGTTTAAAAATACGATGCTAGGCAATGGGAGGACAGATTTTTTAAGGGTACACGGATATCTGTAAGGTTACTTACTAGTGGGTTGCATGTAAAAAAAAAACTTTCTGGTACATAAAGTACTAATAGTAGAGAAAAGTATTGCGATCATGTCGGAGAGCAAAATTTTCTACTTTGAACGAATTTTCGCAATTACTAGGTTAGTACAGGAGTTGATGAAATGGGAACTTATTTTGAGGAGTGAAAATTTGATATCGAGGAGAGAGGATGAAGTTTCTTAATGCAAGGTCACGCCCAGATCCCAATCATCTATATCTATCTAATTAAATTTATAGAGTTGTCATATGATACGAAAAATTATATTGCTTGTTTACATAATTTAACATTTTTGTAGCAAAATTAATATATATGTGTGTGTGCACAACGCATAAATTGTTGTTGTGGATTTCATGTGGCTCACAGACTCTAGTTTATTCATCTTTGATCTAAATCTGAACTCTGATTCTTTCTTTTTTTTGGCAACAACCAATTCCCATAATTTAATATTTCACACTTTTATATTTATTGAACGTTGAATGCTTCAAAATATAGACATTAACAATTATGCTCTGCCATTTGCATTATGTGTATGGCAATATTATAAAAATGATCAACAAATTTGTTAGTTTGCTGGATGTGACACTATAAAGATCATTGCTGTAAAATCACACTTGCAGTGGACTGACATTCTAGAAACAAATTTTGTTTTCATCGAAGAAGCAGACTCATTTTCCATTATAAAGATTATCTTTAATAATACTTTAAAGAAGCACAATTGTATAATGGAGAACTACAAGTGGATAAGGTATTAAAATCTTTCACCATGAAAAGTTTGCTGCAAAAGTTCAATGATAGTTTTGCAAAATAACATGTAACTATAATATGTTAGCATGTTCTATCTGGAGAAGTATCTGGATTTCACATTAGTGAATATAATACTCTCATAGCATATCTATGCTATATTATTATTATTATTATTATTATTATTATTATTATTATTATTATTATTATTATTATTATTATTATTATTATTATTATTATTATTATTATTATTATTATTATTATTATTATTATTATTTAACAGCAGATTTAATATTGTTTATTCTTATCAATGTTTATGCTCGGTTAAACCTTCCACAAATTTTTAATATGGGGTTAATACATAAGCCTGATTTGTCCAAGATGTAAAGGTTGACTTGTGAGAAAGATAAGATAATTATAATATGTCTTTGTGATGATATGATATTTTCAGAAATAAATCATTATGGTATTGTTTATATTAGGCATGGTTGACTTATGGTAAAAGACCTAGAAAAAGATTATGTGAGATGAATAGAGTGTTGGGGTGATGTGGAAAAGAGAGGTTAGATATTGAAGAAAATAGATTGAACTTGGGAGACTTTAATCCTGATATAAATACTTATTTCATGTCTGCAGTGGTATGCTCAAAATTCTTATAAATTTCTAAGTAATAGACCATTTGATTATATCATTGTAACAACTTTTTATTAAAATTGCTCATTCATTCCCACTTTATCTATTAACTATTTTTATTTTATTGTTATATAAAATTATATGAATTTCCTTAAACAATAATTTTATTTTGGTATATGATGTTTATGAAATTTTACCTTTTAGAGGTGTAATATGATTTATGATAAAGACATAAGGCCCAACACTCAAAGATTACCTATACCTGATTTAGATCTACTGTAGTGTAAGAACTAATGGTTTATTATAAAAACTTTTCTAAAATCTGCTGTAGTTTATTTTAATGCATGAAGATAGCTGACTTATAACATTAAAAGTCAACATATATTTAATGTATTTATTATTGTTATCATCATTTTAATACATGTAATAAAAATATATAATATATATGTATGCATATTAAACCTCAATAGCTACAATGCAGTTTTATTACATAAATACTAGGAGAAATATGATCATATTACTCCTGAGAAAAGTATTTGTTTTACATAATTATCAATCCAAATTTGATTTACAATAAGTAATACTAGAAAATTTCCAAAGCCAAGTCATATCATTCTTCATGCTTGGCGTATTTAGTACAATTGTAGTCGATACTCATCAAAACAATATAACAACGATACTTGTCAAAATAATATAACAATAAAATAGCTAAAATGAAGAAATATGATTTTTGTTTAGAACCATTAAAACATCACATGCTGCTAATAAGAGTACCAAACTCTCCATACAATAGTGCCACCAAGTGCAAGCCTTTGTAATCAACAGATATAGGAAGATTTGAGCATAAAATCCCTGTCTAATACCTATTAATACAACATTGCCAGTGCTCTCAAATCCAAGACCTCTCACCGATGAAAGCCACAAGCTAGAAACTCAGTTGGATGAGTAGGCACTAGATAGGTATTTTATACACAAACCTTCCTGAATCCATTGATTATGAATGTCTGCACTTTGTAGCACTATTATTGCTTTTGCTTAGAATAACTTATAATTGGAATCAGTTAATTGGTTTCTTAAAATTAGTTATTATAATGAAATAAATTTGCTTTTTATTATTGTAAGCATTATTTACAATAAGCATTATAATACTTGTCTAAAACAATTGAAAAAGAAATAGACATAATTTTCAAAACACAAAGAAAAATTACTTACATTTAGACTACAAGTAGTATGAAATACCACTAATCCTAAAATGGGGCAAAAAACATACTATATGAGCTACATTCAAATTAATTTGGATATTTTCAGAAGTTATACCTAATATTTGTTTAATAAAAAAATTGTATGAAATTAAGGCATATACAATGGCATTGCATAGATTGCAAACCATTGTGGGTTAAGTTATTTGACTGAAAGTAAGCTGCAAGAACTAAGTAATTTAATAAAATTTTAAAAAGATGTTAATCATTAATATTACTCAAAGCTTAATCATCATCAAATAATCAAAACAGAAAACTAGATCACAATGCCTGATTATATTGCATGAATTTAATTGAGGGATTAAAGAAAAAAAAGCAAAATGGATAAGTAAGATGTGCTTAAAAATTGGATGAAGATTTTGTGTTAACCCCTTGCAGTTTTACATTTTGCCATAATAGCCATTTAAATTAAAATTTCCATCTCTTTATTTTAATAAGTTAACCTTTTCATAGTTTAAAATCCCTATTGAACAAGTGAATTAAAGTTCTAAACTTTTGATTGGTTAATTACAGAATCAGCCGTAAAATTTATATTTGTCTTTTAAAATTATATTAGTTTTACTTTAGTTTCATTTCTAAAATGCAAATTAATAATTTGTCAGATTATTAAAGTAAATTAAATTTTTCAAAAATAAATTTTTATTTATAATTAATAAAAATAATCTATAGCAGACAATATAAAATGTACTTTTCTTAATTTATTATAAAATGCAACCTACATCATTGACTTTTTTCTCAATTTACTTTCATGTAAAAGTAAATAATTTTTACTAAAATCTGAATTATTCTTCTAAAATAATATTTTCATACATATTTTATGACAATAATAAATATGTAAAAAAATTTTTAAAATATGCATTTTCATTTTTAAAATCAAAACAAAGAACTTAGACCTGTCAAAATTCTTGACAAATGTTCCCTTGTATAGAGAATGAAAAACAACCAATCAGAATTTTGGAAGGCAGACTTTATCTCATTGTTAAAACTTTAAATTTAAATACTGATTTTTTTAGTTGTAAAATAATTATAAAGGGGGCAGCATCATATGATACATTTTTCTTGATAAAATAATCAAAACCAGCCAAATAATGTAAAAATTAGCAGTTTGAGAGTGAGTTAAAGCCAACAAAAATTATCATCAAAGAGTATGGAGAAAAGGTTAATCTTAATTTTTTATTATATTTCTACAAATATCAAATTATTTTTTAGAAATATAGATTTACAAGTGAAAATTATTCTTAGTAATAATACTCCAATATTGCTAATATAGAAAAATGTAATAAACTGAATTAATAAACAAACAATAGTTTTTAATTATTGTAAAACTGTCATAGTTGCTGATGAAAAAGTTTCACAAATGAACTAAAATTTGTTTTAACCCCATTTTTAAAAGCTGAGTGAATTATTATTAAGATATCATAAAGAAATGAAATTCTGTTTTAAAATGTAAAATTCGACTTATAATTATTTTAAAATAACAAGAAATAAATGCTACAGTGATTATGGATTTGTTCTTTTTTAGTCTATCACAATTTCATGCTTTATATTATTACTTTCTTTAGACTTTTAAAAGAAAATGCTTTTGAATAAAATATGAATCTAAACATTATTATTCTTATTAAAAAATAAATATTTCAAATATTTTATAAAAATAATCATAAATATATAAACAAACTATGAAAAATACACATTTTCATTTTTGAAATCTAAACAAAAGAATGAGTGCTCTCTAAAGCTCTTGCAAGCACTAATGGAAGTGAGAACAAAAAGTTATCAATCAGAAGAGTTTGTCTTATTTGGTGTATTATGCTGACATCTTCAGGTTTTTTAAAATTAATAAATCAATGCATATATATATGAATTCATAGCATTATTTCCAGGAACTTCCATGTAATAAAAGTATAATAGCTAAATAGTTGACATATCAGGACAATAACAAGTACTTTCCTCAGAGCTCCTTCTTTCTGAAATCATAAAAATGAGTGTGGTGAGATTTAAATTTTTTTTTCCTTTGTTACTTTCTCCTTGCTCTCAAATTCTATTGGTTGAAAAGTTGTAAAAATATTTTATCTCCAATAGTTTTTTCCAAATATTGTTAATTTTCTTTAATTCACGCTGTTCTTTTAAGCTCATATGCCTTTTAAAAATCTCTTTAGCTTCCCTTAGCAGTCTCTGATTATATTATTCAATTTTTGTCAGAATGGGTTTTGTTAAAATAGATGTCATGGTTTGTTAATTTAATGTGTGAATAAATGGCTGATGAATTAGATTTTATTCTAACTTCCAAAATTTGTTCTTCATTTCTTATATTTATTCTGCGATTGATTTTCAATGTATGAATGTAAACAAATTCCACATGGAATTTCATATACACTATAACACTATAAAAGAATTTTTATCTTTAGGATATGGTATACTTCATTAATTTTTTAAATATAGTATAAATTGTGTGGATATTATTTTTCTTTAAAACATTACCAATTTTATCAGTTATCCCCTTTCTATATGGCAGAACAGTAATAGATGAATTAATGTCAGAATTAATAAACATAAAAATGCATTTAATCAAAAATTAAATGCATCAGCTTTTACTTCAAATTTTTTAGAAATTGGTCCCAAACCTGCCTGATTTTGATAATACTTTCTAATTTGGAAAAGTATAATCTGCGAACCATGAGGGAGTTGATTGAAATATTAAAAAGATCAACTGGTTTAAATAAAGCTGATAAAGCAAAATCTATTCCAGCTTTATGAAGATTGCTTACCCTATCTCTTTCTTCTAATATAAACTTGAAATCAATTAATGGTAACACTAAAGAAACTAAACATTTTGTTGATCACATATTCTGAATGCTCAACTCATTCTTCACATTACATTCAATCTCATTTCTATTTGAGATCTAACAGCTGTTGTTTGAAAAGTTAACTTTGACAATGGTGGATGCTATTTCATCAAAACATTGGGAACTAATCAAAACTAACACATAGTATAGCACAAAACTATTATATACATATTATTATAACCCCCCTCCACATATATATATATATATATGAATAAGGAAATTATTAGTATGGAGACATTTTGTGATAACGGAGATCAAAGAAACCTCTTTTTAAATTTTAAATAGAGGTAGTAGCAATTAGAGAATATATTCACAAATAAAATAATTTAAATAATTTGTCTTGCAAAATACATATATAAAATACTAAAAATGACAATCATTTATTACTAAAATATAGTCATAATGGGAGAGGGGGTAAAATATTGGGTACTGTTCTATTAGCTGGGGCCATCCACTTGAGGATGTTATTTATATGCTGTTTATATGTCTGCTCACCCAACTTAGAGCCTGCTTTGTGTTACACTATCCAAATGCTCACAGTTCAAAGTTCCCTACAGTATCATGTGAGGGTGTCTGGACTTCAGCCTGCCACAACTCTTTCAAATATGCATGACATCTGGTTAGCTGTAAGCTAACCAGATGTACTATTATCTATTAACAATTATAACCCCATCTCCATGCTTCCCTACTCAACATGGAAGCTTCAAAAAATTAGAAAAAGATGCGGCCAAGCATGATTTCGCTGGGCTCGTACAAAAAGTCACATTTGCGTGAGAACACATACAGGACAAAATAAATAGCCATTCAAATTGTGGCAACTGCTTTCCACAGAAGCTGGCACTGTGGCATTTTTCCAGGACAACAACATACTCTTATATGCCAAGAGATGTGGGTGAGTGTAATGAAATGATGGAACTAGAGATTTTTAAACCATCTCACAGTTCAGATGCAAGTCCCATTTCTGTTGACAAAAGTGTTTTCTTCAAAAGGAGATCTGGTTCAACAACTACATAATCCTGTTCTTGAAAGCCTTAGTGTGAAATGAAGCATGCTTCGATAACTTATGTCCATTTCTTTTGGTTTGCCCATTTAGGAGGAGTTCATTCTGGGTAACTGGTATCTCCGGTACTTAAGGATTGGCCAATGAAGTATTTCGGGAAGCAATGAAAGAATGTAGATACATGATACTATCACCAAGTACTACAGAATTGCAGATACAGTCAAACAAACATAGATATTAAAGCCTTATTAATATTAATATGTAGATATACAAACCCATCTGTTACTATACTAAAAACAATCCGTTATGAAATGAATAAAAAACCCTTTTTCCTTAAAGACATTTAATTAATTTAGATGTGGCTATTATATCAGCATTTTATTCTTAGCATGATTAATTAATAGCTATCATTGTTTAAATATTTATGGATGGAGATCTGATTAATATTGAATATATAAATTTATGATCTCACAGTACCTCTCTATTACAAATATTAAATTAGCAGATGTATATATAACTATTGTCTTCTAATGCATAAATAAGTAATAAATATCTGCTTTGATTAAGTATAAATATATAATATAACAATTTGTGAGTACACCTGGGTCTCTTTTTACGCGGACTTATTTAACACGATTTTGAAGTTACGCGATTCGTGTTTCACCAGAAGTCGATTTCCGATAATATGCTATTACTTTAAATAATAAATTTCATGCACTTACGTTATATTGAAAATAATAGCAAATTTTTGGAATTCGACTTTCATCTTAGTAATTTCAATATTTTCAGTGCTTTATAATAGTAAGATTTTATGCAATAATGAAATTAAAATCATGATTTCCACATTTTATGTATACACATATTAAATTTTACAAGATTATAATGTAAATTTGTTCAAACATTGTGCGTGTTAATTTTGCATTTTAAATCACATTCTGTTTTTGCTTTTTAAAAAAGAACATAATCAATTATTATTTTTTTATTAATGACATTAATCATTAACGTGCTCTTAAATTCCAACGAGAGCTAAATGGTTGTATGTCTGGATATCGCGAGCTTCGTAAACAATTAATAAAATCATCATCTCAAAGATTAATTACTAATTACATTGTCACCAGAAAATCATAATAATTAAAACATGTATAAAAAAATGTAAATTACTGTACTGTAAATTATGCATAAAAATATATTATTTTGAATAAAATTAAATAGTATAGTTAAAAAAAGGTTGTCTTGTATCAATTTTTTTCAAATTTGAAATTTTTTATTAGTCATATTTTATTTCCTTATTTTTTTTTTTGCACGAATTTTAAAGTAATTTTATGTTGGTGCTTTGCTTTTACGCGAATTTTGAAAAATCACAGACTGCATCCCCCCTTTTTCAATGTAAGTTACGTCTATTTTTGTGCGATTTCATTTGCGCATGTTTTCTGAGGAACCTATCTATCGCATAAAACGAGACCCAGGTGTACTTTTCTTTTCAAAGCAAATCAGTAAATTTAATGGATGTGTAATCCCTTTTTCCTTAAAGACATTTAATTAATTTAAAGTGCAAAATATAAAATGCACTAACACGCACAAACACACAAAGCTCAAGACAAATAAAGAAATGTATATATATTTATTTATTTTAATATATATATATAATTAAGTGGCTAAGCACTTTCAAGAGTCAGAGCCCTCATATTTATAGCCATTTTGTAAATAGATATGAAATTGATTAGGAGCAATGTAAATTTATGCAAATGCGATAATTACGTATTCCATTTCCTGGATATTTTGTAGCAAGAGTCTTTTCTATCTATGGTGTCGCTATCTTTAGCGATAAAGTAAGCCTCTTTTATCTTCTTTTTGAGATCATGTTGCTCTCTGCAAACCACCACTGGATCTCTAGGTTGGCAATCATGCATTTTATATTTTGCATTTTAGAACAATTAGCCATGAAGTTTAAACTGTTTGCTCATTTAATTAATTTAGATGCAGGTATTATACTAGAACTTTATTCTTAGCATGATTAATTAATAGTTATCATTGTTTGACTATTTATGCATATAGATCTGATTAATATTAAAACATTTAATTAACAAAATGTGGGAGAAGGTGAATGAAAGTTTTTCTTCAGGAGTCAAAATAACTTCTATAATTGATTTACAAAGGCGTTTTGCCTTACATAGTAGGGTGAGAGTAAAAATTAAAAAAAAATTGTTTTGAACTTATTTTAATTTCTATCATCCAACTTCTCATTTATATACATATATTCCACATCATCAACTAAATAACAAACAAATTTGTTGATTTTGTAGATATGATAATATACATTAATATATATTTTAAAAAAACCAAACTGGCCTGGTAACATTATATTTGTGTGTTTTTGCATAACAACAACACCGTCAAGCAGCGGCCTTGGCTAATAGAACAGTACAAAATATTGAATTTTTAAAAGAATGTAAATTAAATGAATATACAGAAATGAAGATTTTTTTTGCTTTTATACTGAAAATGATTATAATAAAGTTGATTTGAAATTAAAGGTTATTAATCCTTTTGTAGCAAATACAATAATTAAAATGAAACTAACTTTACAAAATTAAATTTTTATACATGAGGCCTTTAATTTGAATAATATTTAATCTAAATGCACCTATTTCTTTAATAAATTTATTATTAAATTAATTTTTAACATAACTAAAAGAATAAAAAAAATTAAGTTAAAATTTTATTTAAAGAAATAAAAAAAATCAAAGCTTAATTTTTACAATAGTGAGAATAATGTGTGTTTTATCTTTCCAATGCTGTAAGTTTAAATTATTTTAAAAACATCTTATAATTGCAAAATATTTCATATTTATTAAATAAGAACATCTTTTAATTATCAAAACAATGAAAAAATAAAAAACATTGCAATTAAAATTATTTATGCTTGATTTAAAAAATATGAGCAAGTACTGGCATTTTGTGCAAATTGATTTCTGCTTAACTTTACAATTATGGTATTTATGTAACTAACCTATTCATTCAATATACTGACTGTTCAGTTGTAATAAATGGAAGAATTGAATTTAGGATTTTTAGTCTACATTTTCACATGTGTGGTCGTGTGTATCAGTTATTTGAGATAGAGTAAATAATAAATATAGACTAAAAATCCTAAGTTCAAATCCCTCTGTTTAATTATGGCATTTAGTAATTATGCTGATAAATTCTGCCATCTATTAATAAATAATAAAAAACTAAAATCTTTAATCTTTACTCATCGTTTGTAGATATTTTCTGTAAGATTGCGATAAAAGAATTGATATAGAGATTGTTCAAATGCCATCTAAGGTCAATCATTTATAGTGAATCTACAAGAAGTGCCATTCTGAAGCAGTATAGAATTTTCTACAAAAGAGTTAAATGGACTAACTAATAATGAAAAATGAAGACATAATATACATTAAAATTAGAAAAAAAAGTTTATTGGCTAAGATGTTTCTGATTTTAATAGAGAAGAGATAAGTTTCATCAAACTATGAAAATTGATACAATTTTTATGTCAAACAAGCTTAGTTGTCTTTAAAACTGATTTATTATGTATATTGCCGTATATATATATATAAATATATAATATCATGTGAAATCTACAAAGACTGTTTTAAATAATAATTTAACTGCCCATTAGCTACCATGACTCAAGAACTTTTTACAGTAAAAAAAATGAATCACTTCTTACCATATTTTAGATATTTTTATTTAATGTTATCCAAAACAATAACAGTAAGACAGCAAGCCTAAAACAGCTTATATATTTTAATGTAAATAGATTTTTAAATAACTGATATTAAGTTTATAGAGTGGAGATATTTTGCACAAAGTTATTGAACATGACAGCTATCAAGGGCAGTTCAATTATTATTTAAAATAAACTTGGTAGATTTCATATGACATTATATTTATCCAATATTAAACTATCATTTAATCATTTATTATTACATATATAATCACACACACACACACACACACACATATATATATATATATGTTACAAGTAAATGAAATTTGGAGTGCTTTTGGTAGAGATAATTTAATACAAAAAGGAAATATGCCTACGTGTTTGAAAATAAATATTTTAAATAGACATTTTATTAAATCTAAGTTATGGATATAATACTTGGACACTTAATAGAACAGCAATACAAATACTTCAGACTATTCAGTGAACTATGCAAAGAGAGATGCATTTGGAAATAATGAGATAAAAACAAAATACTGACATCATTGAAAAAATTTTAAGACTGAAATAGAATTGGGCTAGGCACATTTCTAAAAGTGATGATAATAGATGGACAGTTACTGGATAACTAGAGATTGTTAAAGACCTAGAGAGAGACTACAAATGAGATGGATGGATGTAATAAGAAAGTTCATGGCTGTGATGGAGAGAATAGAGGCCTCAGATTGGAAAAATTGGATTAAATCTCGAAGAGACATTCATTCTGCAGTGGATAATGATTTTAAATGATGACAATGATAGTTATCTTTCAATATCTATGACAAAATCAAGTTACATTATCTTTGCACTCCTATTTATTTCTCATACACAACAGAGGCAAAACTCCATAGAGTAGCATCACTCAGTTCAAGCTAGAGTAATCAATGGATGCAAAAAGGTTTGTGCATAAAATACCTATCTTATGCCTACTCATACAATATCTCCTGACTAGTTACTAGCTTGAGCTTTCATTAGTAAAGAATCTTGGGCATATGCACTGCACCTAGCTATTAGGATCTAATGCCATTCTCCACCAGCCATCTTTTATCTTTGTAGTTAACTATAAAGCCTTGAGATCTAGGTGTAGTGCTCTCAGATCCAAGGCTTCTCACTGATGAAAGCCACAACCTTAGAAACTAGTCTGGAGAAATTGAATGAGTAGGCATTAGACCGAAATTTTATGCACAAACCTTCTTACATCCATTGATTCTTTGGCTTTCACTGAATAGCACTACTATATTGGGAGTTTAATATGAGTTAACAGCTTGTATAAGCACAAAAATGGTGATCATGTGATGTTTAGTGATTTTAAAATCAATCCTGCCTAATAGGATTAAGGTGCTTGTGGTTATTAAAAAAGAGACACCAACATATAAGCAAATAATCTTGAATTGAAAGCATTATTGTGTTTTTATTTTGGACTCAAAGCTCTATAGTTAACCAAAGAGGTAAAAGGTGGCAGCTGGAGGGTTGCATTACATTCTAAGATCTATATGCAGTACTCTCAGATCCAAGGCTCCTCACTGATGAAAGCCACAAGCTAGAAACTAGTCAGGAAATATTGGATGAGTAGGCACTAGATAGGGATTTTATGCACAAACCCTTTTGCATCCATTGATTACTCTGGCTTGCACTGTATGGCACTACTGTGTTAACAGCTTGTGTAAACATAAAAAATAATGATCATGTGATATTTAGCATTTTTATTTTTCTAAAGATCACTGAATTATTTTGGTCTTTTATTATTTTTTGCTATTATCCAACATAATTCTTCTAATATATCTTTTGTAACTCTGTTACCTCTATGCCCAATCCATTTAAACCATAATTTCTATTTAAATATTACATAATTTTCTTAATAAGCATTTTTTAAAACTTATTTTATCATACAGATTTATGACCTTGTCTTCAAAGCCATCATTAGGTTGTGATATAATCTTTCAGATTTTCCCAGAAGTATTCAAATATAATTTTAAATTTATTACATGCTGTCTTTGAGGCGTTTCTCTTTATGAGAATATTGCATCAAAGTATATTAATTTCGAACAGTTTGGCACAAGAAAGAGTTTCAGACTCAAGGGTTAGAGATTCAGAAAGTTCTTTAATTAAAAAAATTAAAAATAAATAAATATATATAGTGGAATTACTTTGTGCTTAAAGACTCAAAAGCAATTGATAAACAACCGTCTTGGTTTCCATTTCATTCAAATATTACTTATGTAATTTAATTCTAATGATATCACATTCTATAATAATTAGATCGACATATATTTTAAACAATTAAATAATAATACATCGAACTTTCAGTTTAGGTTATTTTTCCACCTCCTTTCCACAAACAATAATAAAGAGAAATATTTTTAGAACCGAAAGCATGGTTATGTTAAAATCACAAACTGATCTTAATTAAATTCCAATTTTAAGAAAATGCGGAAGGATTTATTGTTCGAATTTCATACGAATTTTTTTTTTCGTATGTCATAGCATCGGCCGGGAGGCGAACCCCCAACCGTTTGCAACCAACTACTTGCTTGCAAGGCGATTGCGATGACCTCTCGGCTAATAACGCTTGACATCAGAATCGATCCTGCATGATCACAAGTCGAACGCTCTACTATATGCACCAAGCTGTGCAGGGTAAAAATTCCAATTGTAAATAAAGCCAGAATGATAAAAATTAAGGCATGGCCGATGTAATAGAGGGATGGGGCATTCAGTTTAGATTATTTAAATTTGATAGCATAAATTTATGAATTCGAATTCAAAAATAATTTTAATTTAATTTTAAAGTAAATTTAAAAAACTGAAAAAATAACTTACTTTGTAAATGACTATAATAACAACTGAAACACACAAGCTTATTATATATCTGAGTCTCTATATATAATATATAGGATATATGAGCACAGATCCCTCACATGACCCTCCACTCCATCTCATAATTCTGATACACTTGAACACATATATGTTGAAAGACAAATAATCACCAATATACGTATTTCATGCTAAACCAGCAATCATCAGTTGGTCCAGATTACCATCTCTACACATATATGCAATAAGTGCTCAGATATATATTAAGATAACCAATCTTCATACTTTAATGGACAGGCTTCAATCCACTCCACATTCCCAACTCCTCAACCGTCCATCCAATTGAAAATCTGATGATGGAATGTTCAAAGGCCACCATAAGGCCAAGATTCTCAACACACCCACGTTGTTCTAAAGTCAATCTGACCCCTTATGTATAGGACATAATCTGTTCAATACATATACAAGGGATCGGCAGACATCTCTATTATGTAACAACTGAAATACAGGCTTATTATATACCTGTATCTATATATGTAATATACAGGGTATATGAGCACAGACCGTCATTAGAGTGTAGAGTGGTTGAAGCCTGTCCATTAAAGTATGAAGAGTAATGATCTTAATATATATCTGAGCACTTATTGCATAATCTGGACCAACTGATGATTGCTGGTTTAGCATGAAATAAGAATATTGGTGATTATCTTTTCGACATATATGTGTTCAAGTGTATCAGTGTTATGAGATAGAGTGGAGAGTGGTGGGTCGTTTGAAAGACTGTGCTCATACACCCTATATATTACATATATAGACACAGGTATATAATAAATGTGTTTCAGTTATTACATAGTAGAGATGTCTGCCCATCCCTTGTATATATTATGTTGGACTATTTCCATGGAAATAATCCAACATATAAATACAACTAAAACCCTATCATAAACCTTCAGAAAACATTTAATGATGGGTAATCTAATATATCACCATCACAAACATTTATGCAAATAAAAATGAAGACAAATGATTTCCAAATTGCAAATTTCATGCTAAACCAGCATATATCAGGTGGCCTAAGTTTCTATCTCTTAAATAATCTTCATTATTTATTTGTTCAATATTTATTGTTACATTTTTATTTATCATTGTCAAACTTCCTCCACTCATAACTTTGCCAACATCCATTTCAGATAAATACAATAATGATTATTACTAATCATTATCGAAACTAGAGATTATCTCTAGCACAGATATAAACTTTAAAATTCAGTTAAAGATTAATATATCTGATTTTTTATTTATTTTACACACATGAAGGTATTAACTTTTCTCTTTCCTGTGTGTAATATCTTATAGATATAATAATCACCTCCATACTTTTCCATTCTTTTTAAATTCACTTAAATAAAGATGTAATAAAAGATAAATGACCCCCAAGATGCATTTCATGCTGAAACAGTAAGGTCTGCTTTGCAGATCTTCGTTTCACCTTTTCTCACCTACTTCCTACCCTCATACCTTAGTTTGAACCCCAATCTATCGTAGTGTGTCTGAAATACACTTATATACCGAAAATCCCGCCTAATTTTAAACCACGAGCACAATGCTCGTATTATATATAACTTATTCCCAAATAAAATAAAATATTATGAATTATGTATTTGTTCACATAATTTACATTTATTAAAAAGTAAGTTATATAAGTCGTAATTGCGCACACACTATGATATCCATTTTAAAACATATCAAAATTATAAATTGTTAGTTATTTTGTTTGGATCTATTTACAAATATATTACCGTCATAATATATTTTGATTTAAAATAAAATTCATTTAGTAAATATTCGTTTAGTAGATAGATTCAAATATTACAATTTAAAATAAAATAATTTTCGTTTTATTTAATAAAAATCATCCCAAATATTTCTGTTAAAATAAATGAGGGACAATAGTTTAATTAGATTTTATAAGTTTATCTAAAAACAGCAGCTGTCCACTTAAGTTTTCTTTAATTAGTAGCAGTAATTTTAATTAAATCTAGTTTGTAATTCGAATGTCGACGGGAAGTTAACAAAAGAAATTAATTAATGTTGAATTCCTTTAGACATTCAGATAGATTTAATTACAGCAGATAAGTCCAATAATTTTGTACGCTCCAGGACAAATCTATTGTTAAATTTTACTATAAAAAGGATGTTTTTCTTTTGTTCTCCATTCTAAGCTTCTAAAGAATTCTGAGTTGTCTAAAGGTTTCTGAGTTGTTCTAAAATTCTAATAATTTGCTAACCTTGACATGTCCGAGTAGAGGCGTTTAAGATGGCTATGTCCCCTCGGAATAGCCAGCCACTGCTCCATACCATCAGAAATTATCACACGGATCCCGGAACTGCTGCTGCCGCTGCCAAAATATGAACATTCCAGATTTTGCTGCTGAATTATAAAACCTGCCAAACATCTACCTGCAAATGCTTCTCCAGAGGTAACCTAAATTAACCCAAGAGCTCTTGTGATCACTAACTAACATGCTATAGCTATTTAACATTGTTTTCTTATATTTCACAACTTCATTATGTATTTCTTTAATGTGTTTAAATATACTCAACATTTTGCTCTCTATCCTTGGGTTAATATTTTCTATTTATAAAGCTTTCTTTTATTTTATTATGATAATGTGTCAGAATCATCTTTGACCGAGTGAACTATTCCCTCTATTGAAAATAAGACGCCGCTATTAAGGCATATTTTAAATTTATAATTTTCCAATTTTATTGTCTTGCAAATCACTCGTTCGAGGGCGATTCTTTTCTTTAATGTAACATAATCACATAGTTTAAAATCTACATGTTATTGATTTTAATCTAATATAAGAGTATGTGCGAAGTCAATGATTAAATGTGTCCCCAAATGCATGATTGCGTATATAAATCTATACTTACTTTTCAAACCCGCAAGCATGCATTTTCCTATTTTAATTACCGTGTTCTACTTTCATTATAAAGTTCATCATTGACGTCGAGAATGTGCGGACCCTTTTAAATGAATTTCAGGGAATTTGATTGGGCATTTCTCTTAATCCAAGTAAAACCCATTTAGTATGTTTTTATATACACTAGTCTCGTATTGCTGGTACATGAATTGGTTGTTGAGACCGCTTTGTTTTATTTTTCCAAGGATTCTTTACATGGCAAAGTCCGTTCTTTTCGCTTATTGCAAGTTTCCAGGCAGAGGGTGTCCACAAATGACACCCCTGGGAATTAAACGCAATCGTCACACAGTCGCTAAGTTTCGGCTGTTCGTCAAAATACTTTCCTACGGGTTAGCGGCAAGATGCCCTCCGTAATTATTCCGGATCTTCAATATTGTTTTATTTTATATTTATTTTACAAAGCATCCGTGACTTAAACGTGTCACACCCTCCAACTTTAATAAATTCATTATCAGCAATACTGACCTCCCAATACAAATCTATTATTATTCTCAAATAAATGCTTTGATCCCATTCCCACGTTTGCTTAGTAAGCTTTAGTCCGTTACTATTCTCGAAATCAATAAATATTTTAGAACATTTAATTTCAAATATTGTCTTAAACTTGTCTATTTACTCAAAGCACCTCGCACATGTTCCTATCTTGTCAAGCACATTATCGTAATGCTATTAGCCCGAGGAATAGAATATATCATTCTGTTTTAAAACCTTTTGTCATTACTGAAATATAAATGCCAACAATTATTTAATACGCGTCCCTGTCTCATATAAGCAGACAGTGGCTTTATATATATATTTATATAAATAAATTGTGTGAAATTATTTAAAACTAAATTTTATCTCTTATTTTATTTGATTCCTATCACTGTCTCGGTCTATATATATATATATTTTCTGCATTTCTTTTATAAATCCATAGACGTTAATTAGCCACCCAAACTTATCTTAGTATAGAGTCTTTTGTTTCTCCCTGACCACCAGGCACCGGTAAAAGGTTATACTAGTTGTAGCATCAGATGCGTTATCACATAGGTGGCGCTGTGAAGTTTGGACTTTAGATTCGAACTTAGTATATCTAGAAGGCAACCCCTCCTAGAATGTTCAGTTTAGTGTCTGGGGTTTGAATTATGCAGTGTGTTAGCGAGATAGACGATTCTGACCGTTACATAGTAAATTTTTTTTTCCGGGTCCATATTCCCTTAGTGACGGATCAAAAAAAATTGTTAAAAAAAAAAGATCTTACAACAGGTGTCCACCTATGAAGCCTGCATAAAAAATTTACAAGATAACCCATAATGTACAGGATATAAATATAGTGAAGAAACGAAACTGAATTATATACCCGGATCATATTAATAAATCTACCATCTAGCGAACATTTTTTTAATATCCCCCCCCCTCTTTCAACAAAATTTTATTTAAAACTAATCGTTTAACACTGTTTATATCCGATCTCCTGTTTATATTATTCTGTGACGTGTCCATTTCTTTTTTTTTTTTGTTGTTGTTGTTGTGTTTTTTTTTTTTTTTAAAAAAAACTACTATAATCCTGGGTCTGGTGGGTAATAACTGCTTTTATAATTTGATGACTGCAGTCTCAGATTATCAGGTCTCTTTACCTTGTCTGGCGGTTCTTTGGCCCAGGGACTGAAATCCAGACTGGTTAAGAATTCGGACACTTCCTTTACTTCATGCGGTTGATATATTTTTGCTATATCAGGTGGGATATTTTCCTTGTGTTTTTTATATACTTTGATATTGGTGGTAAGCTGGGTTTGAGGCCCTAGGTCTCGTATATCATTTGCTGGGAATATCCTGTCTAAATATAGTTTGGGACCCTTTTTTATTTCATGAAATATTTTAATATTGATAAGCTTGGTTAGCTGGGTTGGATGTCCTATGTCTGGTGGATCATTTTCTGGAAGTACTCTTTCCAAATAAAGTTTGGGACATTTTTTTACTTCATGGAATATTTTAACGTTGACAAGCTTGGTTAGCTGGGTTTGAGGTCCGGTGTCCTGGACATCATTTTTTTCATTTGCCGAATCATTGGACTCTAATTTCTGGTTCAGGGATTCATCTGTTAATGACCCTACCGAGTTCAGGTCTGTTTCATCTTTTCTTGGTTCAATGACCCTTTTATCGTTCTTCATGCAGCATTTTTCAAATGCAAGTTGGAGGGCTTCCTGTCCCTCTCTCACTTGTGCCAATTTGTGGATGAGTTTGGCCAACTCCTTACATTCCTCAGCTCTCCTGCATATTTGCTCTTCTTCCCATCGTCTCGCTCTTTCTTCACTTTGCTCCCACATCTCTATAAGATTCCGGAATTGGATCTCATTGGTATCCGTATTTTCCATGGCCTTGGATGTTACCGTGATCGATGATGATTTTTTTTCCTTTTATTTTATTGCTAACTATTACTATATCCTAAAAACTCTTAAACACAATGTATAGCACTGATAAAGAAAATGTTTAAACTGTTTTACGTTGAGCTTATTAAAACTAATACGGTAAAAAAAATACTCTTATTATTTTTCCTTGTTTAAATCTCTGCGATTATTACGTTTGACTTCAAATTTTATTAATGGCTAATAGGCTATCTCCCTCTCGGTTCTGTTGGCCTAATTGCTGCTTTTATATTTATCACTTAAAACCCCAACTACTGCCCTCTTACTACTGCCAAAATTTCTCGCTTAAATCTGCTGCCAACATATATATTTTTAACTGCCCGTATATATAAAATCTATTAAATTCTACCTGTCAAAAATATTTCGCTAACATATATATTTTTAAACTCAAGCAAATTTTATTTATATATATTAACATTCGCTAGATCCGGGTATAATTATTTCGTTCCCTCTTATTTAAGATTTGCAAACATATATATTTATTTACATAATTATTGATCCGATTCACGTCTCATTATTTGGTCTAAGAAAAATTTACACACGTTAAAAAAACAAATTTCATACAAAAGAATTGAGCCTGGTGACAAAATTTATTTTAGAAGTAACTCCGTTTAGTGAAATTACCCTTGGGCGCCATGTCACCAGTTAAAAATATCCATAGACTGTTAGCTTCCCAAAATTAATTTTAATAACTATTCCATTTAACTACGGGCACTCGTTAAAACATTCACATTTTTTTTTTATTGATTACAACATTTGATTTATAATTATTTCTGAATTCCATACGATAGCCTATTATATCTAGGTCATTACCGTACAAAATTATCATTATGCTATCTTGCGCGTTGAGCCGATAAAACTTTATTTTGATAGAAAATACAATATTTGAAATATTCATAGATTGTCACAATATTCACTTGGGACAATATTTAAGTAATTTACGCTATGCGTACATAGCGTGATTTAAGTGAAACAATAAATACAGATAATACAGATGGCTCGTATCGCACTATAGCATGTTTGGACAAGTTCTGATTATATAGGATAAGTAATTGAATGCCCGAGTCAAACAAAATATATGAAATATACACGCAAATAGATAATATAGAGTTTGAAAAATATTATATATCAAAATATAAAGGATTTGAGTGATTAAATGCGAAAACAAAATGCTAAAATTAAGCTACAGGGATGTGGGTGTTTAAATAATTAAGATCTACAGGGATGTGGGTGTTTAAATATTCGAGGCCCCATGTTGGGCGCCATGGACCCGGAAAAAAAAATTTACTATGTAACGGTCAGAATCGTCTATCTCGCTAACACACTGCATAATTCAAACCCCAGACACTAAACTGAACATTCTAGGAGGGGTTGCCTTCTAGATATACTAAGTTCGAATCTAAAGTCCAAATTTCACAGCGCCACCTACGTGATAACGCATCTGATGCTACAACTAGTATAACCTTTTACCGGTGCCTGGTGGTCAGGGAGAAACAAAAGACTCTATACTAAGATAAGTTTGGGTGGCTAATTAACGTCTATGGATTTATAAAAGAAATGCAGAAAATATATATATATAGACCGAGACAGTGATAGGAATCAAATAAAATAAGAGATAAAATTTAGTTTTAAATAATTTCACACAATTTATTTATATAAATATATATATAACGCCACTGTCTGCTTATATGAGACAGGGACGCGTATTAAATAATTGTTGGCATTTATATTTCAGTAATGACAAAAGGTTTTAAAACAGAGTGATATATTCTATTCCTCGGGCTAATAGCGTTACGATAATGTGCTTGACAAGATAGGAACATGTGCGAGGTGCTTTGAGTAAATAGACAAGTTTAAGACAATATTTGAAATTAAATGTTCTAAAATATTTATTGATTTCGAGAATAGTAACGGACTAAAGCTTACTAAGCAAACGTGGGAATGGGATCAAAGCATTTATTTGAGAATAATAATAAGATTTGTATTGGGAGGTCAGTATTGCTGATAGTGAATTTATAAAGTTGGAGGGTGTGACTCGTTTAAGTCACGGATGCTTTGTAAAATAAATATAAAATGAAACAATATTGAAGATCCGGAATAATTACGGAGGGCATCTCGCCGCTAACCCGTAGGAAAGTATTTTGACGAACAGCCGAAACTTAGCGACTGTGTGACGATTGCGTTTAATTCCCAGGGGTGTCATTTGTGAACACCCTCTGCCTGGAAACTTGCAATAAGCGAAAAGAACGGACTTTGCCGTGTAAAGAATCCTTGGAAAAATAAAACAAAGCGGTCTCAACAACCAATTCATGTACCAGCAATACGAGACTAGTGTATATAAAAACATACTAAATGGGTTTTACTTGGATTAAGAGAAATGCCCAATCAAATTCCCTGAAATTCATTTAAGAGGGTCCGCACATTCTCGACGTCAATGATGAACTTTATAATGAAAGTAGAACACGGTAATTAAAATAGGAAAATGCATGCTTGCGGGTTTGAAAAGTAAGTATAGATTTATATACGCAATCATGCATTTGGGGACACATTTAATCATTGACTTCGCACATACTCTTATATTAGATTAAAATCAATAACATGTAGATTTTAAACTATGTGATTATGTTACATTAAAGAAAAGAATCGCCCTCGAACGAGTGATTTGCAAGACAATAAAATTGGAAAATTATAAATTTAAAATATGCCTTAATAGCGGCGTCTTATTTTCAATAGAGGGAATAGTTCACTCGGTCAAAGACGATTCTGACACATTATCATAATAAAATAAAAGAAAGCTTTATAAATAGAAAATATTAACCCAAGGATAGAGAGCAAAATGTTGAGCATATTTAAACACACAAAATAAATACACAATGAAGTTGTGAAATATAAGAAAACAATGTTAAATAGCTATAGCATGTTAGTTAGGAATCACAAGAGCTCTTGGGTTAATTTAGGTTACCTCTGGAGAAGCATTTGCAGGTAGATGTTCGGCAGGTTTTATAATTCAGCAGCAAAATCTGGAATGTTCATATTTTGGCAGCGGCAGCAGCAGTTCCGGGATCCGTGTGATAATTTCTGATGGTATGGAGCAGCGGCTGGCTATTCCGAGGGGACATAGCCATCTTAAACGCCTCTACTCGGACATGTCAAGGTTAGCAAATTATTAGAATTTTAGAACAACTCAGAAACCTTTAGACAACTCAGAATTCTTTAAAAGCTTAGAATAACTCAGAAACCTTTTTACAACTCAGAATTCTTTAGAAGCTTAGAATGGAGAACAAAAGAAAAACATCCTTTTTATAGTAAAATTTAACAATAGACTTGTCCTGGAGCGTACAAAATTATTGGACTTATCTGCTGTAATTAAATCTATCCGAATGTCTAAAGGAATTCAACATTAATTAATTTCTTTTGTTAACTTCCCCGTCGACATTCGAATTACAAACTAGATTTAATTAAAATTACTGCTACTAATTAAAGAAAACTTAAGTGGACAGCTGCTGTTTTTAGATAAACTTATATAATTAAACTATTGTCCCTCATTTATTTTAACAGAAATATTTGGGATGATTTTTATTAAATAAAACGAAAATTATTTTATTTTAAATTGTAATATTTGAATCTATCTACTAAACGAATATTTACTAAATGAATTTTATTTTAAATCAAAATATATTACGATGGTAATATATTTGTAAATAGATCCAAACAAAATAACTAACAATTTATAATTTTGATATGTTTTAAAATGGATATCATAGTGTGTGCGCAATTACGACTTATATAACTTACTTTTTAATAAATGTAAATTATGTGAACAAATACATAATTCATAATATTTTATTTTATTTGGGAATAAGTTATATATATAATACGAGCATTGTGCTCGTGGTTTAAAATTAGGCGGGATTTTCGGTATATAAGTGTATTTCAGACACACTACGATAGATTGGGGTTCAAACTAAGGTATGAGGGTAGGAAGTAGGTGAGAAAAGGTGAAACGAAGATCTGCAAAGCAGACCTTACTGTTTCAATGCTGAACCAGCACTCATCAGTTGGCCCAGGTCACTATCTCTCATATATATCTTTATTATGTGAGAAGTATTTATCTAGAGTAAATTGTTACATTTGATGCCATCCATTTCAGATAAATACAATAATGATTATTACTAATCATTATCGAAACTAGAGATTATCTCTAGCACAGATGTAAACTTTAAACCTCAGTTAAAGATTAATATATCTGATTTTTATTTTATTTTACACATAATAAAGATATATATGAGGGATAGTAACCTGAGTCAACTGATGAGTGCTGGTTCAGCACGAAATGCATCTTGGGCGTCATTTGTTCTTTATTATATCTTTATTTAAGTGAATTTAAAAAGAATGGGGGAAGTATGGAGGTGTTTATTATACCTATTCTATATTTATCAGTATCACATCCTTACAAATATCAAATTTTTGACATCATCCACTTCAGATAAATATATTAATGATTATTATCAATCAGTTTTTTAATTACAAATCATCCCTAATACAGTTATAAATTTTAAACCTGTTAAAGTCTAATGTATGTTTTTTGTTATCATGACATGTTTATCCAAGATATATGTATCCAATTTATCTTTTTTTTTTCATGTGTATTGTTTTTTTTAAAGATATATTTAAATTTATTTCTTCATATATTTTTGAAACATGAATAATGTCATCTGAAAAAATATCAGTAATTCTGGAAATGCATTTCATGATAAATTAGCATTCTTCATTAGACCAAGTCACGTGCTCAGTTATTTAATAATTACCAATATTATATTACTATAATTTTATCTGCAAATGCCAAACTTTCTGCATTCACATCTTTGATTCCATCTACTTTAGATAAACACATCAGCAATTTCTTCTGATCATTTATTTATCAGGCTAGAGATTATCATCTCATTCCTACCTCCTTTAAACCCTATATATATATGCATGTATGTCTGCATCTTTCATAATTTGATAGTCAGTGTAATATAAATTAGCTAACAACATACAAGTAAATAAATATATAAAACAAAACAAAATTTTATTGATATAGGATCTGGTTAAAAATCTTTAAATAAATCATTGTAGAACAAATGCTTCTCTCATGGCATCCCTTGAAGAAATAGGAATGGAAAACCATTCTATAATTATAGATATTTATTTACGGACTAATTTTGAATAGCTTATTAATTTGAGTATGGGTTGGCTATATAGAAAAAAATCTTAAATCCATTTTGATTACGAAAAATAAATATATATCTATATTCTATAATTATATAGACATTATTTTATTGCTTATATATATTTTAAAAATGTATTAATAATTATTTTAGAGTGATGGATATAAATAAATATGTTGTTTGGTATCTATTTAAAAATAAAAATGAAATATCTTTCCTGCCTTTTTGAATTGCTGGGTTTTTTTTTTTGATCGATTGTAGTTTTGGTATTTTCGGCATTCGAACTTGTTATGAATTCTCGAACAATAAAGTGTGTTTTCTAACTTAAATTTGTTTTTGTTATATTTTTATTTTAAATTAACTCTCTTGATTTTTTTTTGTATTAATTTATTTTATTCATTTGTAAATAATATATAATTTATTTAAAAACCGTTAACAATTTTAGTTTATAAGTTTTCAAATTGCTTGATATTTTTATAACTTTGTATTAGATTTAATTACTGACATTTATCTGCGTGCATTTATTATTTATTATATCTATATTATTCATAAAAATATTAATTGCTTATTAATATTTTTTCTTCATTTTTTACATTTATTTTTGGTTTTCATTGTAGTATAATGAATGCTTCTTTCATTTGTAAATTTAGTTTTCATAAACATATTTTTATATGCATTATCTATAAAGCTATATTCTGATTTTTATATGTATTTGTAAAGATGCTTTTATCATATCTATGCTGCTTTAATTTACTTTAAGTTATAAAATATAGGACGCATATTTAATAATATCTACATAAAAATATGTTATACGAAAAATAAGTAACGAAGAATAAAAATAAAAGCATTAATGAAGAAACAATTAAAACTAAAAATGAGCCAAATTAATGAATAAAAAATAAGCAATTAATATTTTTAATAATAATATGAATTAGTATGAATTTTAATGATGTGGAACGCATTAAAATTTAGATCATAGCTCAAACTTGAGTTGCTAAAATAAACTGGGTCAAACATTAGCAAACTACGGTTGATGATGATTATGTTGCTTAGTTTAATTAAACTAACTTAATTTCGGCCACAAAACATAATAAAGATTTTATAAAAAGATAAATTAATATTACTGCTAATTTTGAATTAAATAAGTTGTTATAACATTGCAGAAAAAATCAGTAAGAAGAGATAAACTACAATAAGACATGAGAAAAGAAACTGACTTCTGCAAGAGTGAAATTTTAAAAATGATCGAAATTTAATACTATATTTAGTTGTTATTTTTTTAAAAAAATATGTAAAACTACTGTCTATATTATAAATTACCAAATAGTATTTTTTTTTGTAATAAATATAAGAATAAAATAACCCCAGCAAAACTTCATCCAATCTCTATCTACACATTACATTTAAGTAGGAAATCTTATTTTTCCTGCACCACCTTGCGTAAGATCGAACAATCAATAGATGCTGGAAGCAATGTATTGCTGTTGTATCCTTATCTCCAGATTAACTTCTAGATTATACCTTTCATCAATGAGAAATTTTGATCTGGTTCTGATCCACATGGATATTTCACCTCTAATGCACCTTTAATCCAACATCCATCTTTCAATTCTTTTTCTTACTACAAACTATCAGTTTGAAATTTTAAAACAACTTGATGTTTTAAATCAAATCCAAATTCCTTGCATAGTTTTATACATCTGATACCTGTTCACCATCGTACATTTTGGTATCCCCTGTTGCTTAGTAACAACATTAGCCAATTATATTCCTTAGCTATTATTGTCAAAACACCATAAAATATCATATGATCTCTATCTAAATTTTACGATCTAAATTTTACTCTTAAACAGGAAATTTATTTTTCTTACTCTAATTTTACTTCTTAAATAACTTTAAATAATCAAAAGATGTGGCATGGTATGGTTAATAAATTTCTAGTTGTAAATTATAAATTAGTTTGGAAGTATTGATAAGAATAGCACTAAATATGGATTTATTAAATACCACCATCTTTTATCTATTGATTACTAATGCTTATACTAGGTAGCAGAACTTGAGTAAGGCAATTAGATTTGCTACTGATCATATAATTCTTGTACTAAACAATAATTACTATTTACTTTCAATAATTGCATTAGGAACAATCATTTGCTCCATATAATCTAAAGCGGATGTATCATAAGCTTCAGCAACCAATGTACCCATATAGTAGTACTGTATCCCTGATTCCCAAACAGATTTTCACATATTACCCATTCAAAAATGAACAGAATTTGTGATCATATATCTAGGAACCATCTTTACTGTTTTTAAACTGAAAGTCAAAAGCAACCTAAGATTTTAAAAACAAACTCCTTATTTGTATAATAATTCAAATCTAGCATTAAGTTGATAATTATATATTTTTACGATCTCATTGTAATGTTTTCATAAACACCTTCGATCTCTTGCTAAAAAAGGTATCTAATAAGCAATACATCATGTGACTTTCTCTGCTTAGTTTCAATAGCTATGTTAGGAACAATAATTCATTTTACTCCAATATCTGAATATGCTGACAACTAGTGTGGAACTGATATCACTAAATCATATATTACTACTGATATAGTATCAGATCTGGGTAACTATACAAACATATCAGCTTGGATTCAAAGCTTAAGGTGTTTTTATATTTTAAAGTATAAACTTGTATAATGTTAAAAAGTAAAGATGTCTGATAGGTGTTTAAGTTCAAATTCTGATCCTTTGAAGATATAGTATTTGAAATATATAACAATGTATAAATATGTTAAACATAATATTTTTAGCAAGCATTTCCTTTGAAATAATTAACTTTCAATAAGTTTTAAAGAAGAAATTATTTTGATTAAGCTTGGAAATATAATTTAATAAAGTTCAAATACATCTAGAGTATTTTATTTTTACTATTCCATTTCTTCCATTTCTGCCACCTAGTGTGAACTTGGATAAACAATTAGATGTCAGATGGTAATGCTTATTAAATGTCTATCCAGTACTCTCCTATCCAAATCTCCAGAACAAATTTCTAGCTTATGGTTTTCATCATTGATGAATTTTGGATCACAGAAACATCTTAATATTTTGAAAGTAAGCCTTCTTGATTGCACAGTTATATAGGTCTGACCAAGTTCATTATCTAAATACTTTGGTGGACATGGTTTTTTTAAAGAACTGTAGACATTTATATTTTTTCACCAGGATTGTTATATTGCCAGCAGATCACATTATTTCAGCCATTATTTATGAAGCAGTAATTTCTGCTATTTTCATTCTGCATGTTGTGTAAGCTTGAATAATCCATCAATGATAAATATCTATCCAGTATTACCCTATCTATATTCTTACACTAATTTCTCAGCTTATGACTTTCATCAGTGAGGAGTTTTGGATCCTATAAAGTGCTAATGCATCCACATACCAGGCTATTTGTGATTTATGGCATTCATCGGCAAGGTGGATCTGGACCCAATACACTCTTTATTCAGCAATCATCATTTTTATTTATTAAGCACTGTTACTCAACATTTGCTGTTTAAAGCTGCAGAACTAGAATAAGAGAAATTGATTTGCTATGTATAAGAAGTATATAGGTAGAGATCATGTGATCACTACAATATAAACTCTACATGTCATGCATGATTTTAATACTTTTAAAAATTAATACTCAGTGATACATTAAACATATGACTATAGATATTATAAAAATTATGCTAATGATATTTAAATGCATTTTAACCAAGCCATTTGTTGGCAATTAAGCCATGATAGGTCAAACGTTCTCTAGCAGAGCTCACGATTATTTAAAAATAATATTATAGATTAAAAGACCTAAAAAGTAACCCCATGTGAAATGGATAGATTAAATAAGGAACTTTCTTAATGGGATGTGTATGCCCGTATACTTCTAGAAATTGATATTAACACTTACTGATACATTCAAACATATGATTATAGATATTTTAAAAATGATCATTAAATGCATTTTAACTGAGCCATTTGTTTTTCACTTAAGCCCATGACAAGTCAAAAGTTCACTAATGAAACTTCTTAATTATATCAAAATAATATTATAGATTGTAAAAGATGTAGAAAGTGACCTCATGTGAAAGTGCTGAATAAAATAAGAAGTTTGTTGATATGATGTAGGAAAAAAGAGACTATAGATTACATAAACTGGATTAAACTGGAAGAGTTCTTCATCCTGAATTGACTTGTTAATGGTTGAAAACAGTAAAATGTTGATGGTAGATATAGCGGAACTTCAGGAAAGGTAAAGTCTGTATGTAATTTCAAATAAAATATATTAATTTTCCACCTAATAATAAACGATTAAAGTAATTGTTGTGATTATGAATTTGGTAAAAAAAAAAAAATGCACATGTATGTATATAAAGAATTACCCCAGACACAAAGCAATGCAATTCCGTCGAAACACTATTTGTTTATAATTGCTTAGCAACAAACAGAAAAAAGATGGTACATCTTAAAGTAGATTATCATGTAAAAACCCTACATATTACACATTTAAAAAAAGTATGAAATTTAAATTAGTGAGCTATTATTAAAAGTCGTAATTAAATTATAAAGGCAGAATAATATCTTTAATCAAACGTCTGACTAATAATTCAACGGACATAGAAAATATCTAGCACATAACACTTATTGCAGAAGATATACAAAATCCTATCCCTTCCGACAGCAATAAAATATTCAACTACAATACCACTTATTTATAATTGATTAACCACAACCAGGAAAGGATGATTTTACTTTAAACTAGTTTGTTATAAATACATAAATACTAAGTACAATTAAACAATCACCGATAAATCCTGAAATTTAAATTCATTGAGAAAGAATTCAATTCCAAATTTAATAATCGAAATTTAAACTCTAATAGCAGAGCAAATAATTATTATTTTTAACATCTTTAAACATACACTTGCCAATAGGATGTGTTGGATATTTTATATACATATATAAGATAATGTTTTACTGTATGTCTGTCTTATTTCTAAGGTTCATTTAAAACTATACACTGCTATCTAAGTATTTAAGCTTATAGGTGACCTATTATGGGATATTGTTGTTCCAAATTATACTTATACTAATAAGAGATTTCATCTCTATCACTATATTTTTATTAAAGTAATAATAATAAAAACAGTATGCCCATTTTAACTTCAAGGGGAAAAAAGAAAAACAGGAAGAGAGACTGAAAGAGAGACTGCTCTAGAAAATAAGTTTTGTGATGCCATAAATATATCCACATATAAAATATATTGGTCACTTTTTCTGTTTACTTCATATTTTAAGAAGTCGTCTTCTATTTTCTTCAGCAGAAACTTATATTTTTTAAATATTGCTAAATTTAAGTTGAACTTTAAGATGACGGCTAGAAAAATGATTTTAACTTTTCATGGCTGCCCTCACTGCAGTTATCCAACAAATCAAAACTGAACTCCAAAACAGTATAGGTCTTACTTTCAACATAGAACACAAAAACAGTTACAAACACGTCAAATATCTGGATATACATATTCAGTGAGAGCACACACATCTCAATTATAGTATGTCCATCAAACCTCTTGGGATTAGAGGCTACTCTCATCCTCTCTTCAATTCACCAACTAACCACCAACTCTCTGACTTAACTTCCTTTCTCTATAGAAATATGAATCTTTGTAAGTTTGCAGCAGACAAAAAGCTAACCTAGTGTCATATAGAAATGACTTAAAGGTTGGTTTTAGTCCTAATCTAACCGACATGAAAATAAGGCAGTTTTACTCCAAAATAAATAACCATGCCACTAATATAGACAAACAAAGGCTTCTATTTCCTTATCTGCCTAATATGCATAGAAAATTTCATAACATATTGAATGTAATAAGTATCATTTATGCTTTCACCCCCCTCCCCCACTCCAACAAACTAATTAATAATACTAGACAGCTTACAATCATTGCTGATATCTCAGGTAGTTTACAATATTCCCTACCCTGAAACACATTGTATGGCATCATATTATGGTGTGATCAGGGCCTCTTTATCCACTTGGCTATCTCAGTACACATACTCATATGATAAAGCACTAACAGACCCTTCTTGTAGCTCGGCTTTTGCCCAGCACTGCAGCTCAGCTGGTATTGTTTGCCAACTTAAAGACCCAATGGTTGTTTGCAGAAAGCAAAATGATCTTAAGAGAAAAATAAAAGAAGCTTGCTTTATCGCAAAAGTTAACAACTCTATGAACAGAAAAGACTCTTGTTACAAGATTTCAAGGAAATGGAATACTTAACTACCTCATTTACATAAATTTACATCACCTTTAACCAACCTATTTATTTACAAAAAGGCTATGAATATGAGAACCTCGGCCATCAATAGCACTTTGCCACACATTTGGATACATATATTTACTTTATATCAATCTATGGTACTAAGATTTCTTTGTCTTCAGCTTTGTGTGTTCATGCATTTTAGTGCATTTTATATATTTATACATTGGAATAATTAGCTACAAAGTCTAAACTTTTTGCTCATTTCAATTATGGAGATGGAAAATAAATTTAAAGTGGAGCTTAATGGTGATGTTAAAATATGTCTATATCTATCAGAGTATGTGGTTTTGATCACCATTAGGAATTCTAAAAACGTGAATCCAATTTGTATGAAAGTAGATGTATTTATTTAAGTACCATGATAAGTATATCATTTTTATATGTTGCCACTATGTTGATGCTTAATTGCTATGTAAATGGTCAACTGACAAATAGTTTGATCACTCGAAAATGACATTTTAGTTTTAAAAATTATTCTGCTACCTAAATGTCGCCTGGATATAGTGGTTGGATAAAAAATAAATAATTAAATTATATAGAGCGATTTTGATAACATAAAATATGCAATTTGAAAGATATAAACTTACAAAAGTCATTGTTTGAAAACTTAATTATTGATGTTTTCTAGTGTGCAGTTTTTTTTTTATCAACATACTTGCCATCATGTGTGTTTGTTATCAGGCCAACTTTTATTAATTCTTTTAAAATATACATGGTATTACTTGATTACATGATAATTCTCTGTGGGTCATCCAAATAAAAGAGATTTGACAAGTACAATTTTTTCAAATAATGTAATAAAAATAAGCTCTTTATTGCTTATAAATTTATAAGAAATTTGAGCACTCAAAGCAGTAGAATGGAGTTATAATTCAGGGACTTTCAGATCCAGAGATTACCACTCTGCCACTATACTAAACCATGTATAGCAATAATAATAATAATAATAATAACAACAATAATAATAATAATAATAATAATAGTAGTAGTAGTAGTCGTACTAATATTAATAATAGTAGTAATAAGTTCCTTTGAAACAATAATAATAATAGTAATAATAATAAGAAGAAGAAGAAAAGAAGGAGAGGAGGAGGAGGAGAATGGATTATTTGTTGAGAGTATATAAAAAGTGTGTCCACCTGAAGCAAAAATAGTGAACTCCAGGATTTGCTATTCAACCATCCTTGCAGGATAACATTGATTTCTTATGACTCTACAAACAATACCGTCAGTATCAAACCAGATGATTGAGAACATCATGTAAGAGGTCTCTCTGCAACAGCTAGTTCCTAGAAAAATTTCTGTCAATAATCATTTAATTATTATTTATGTAAAAATTTTATCCATTTATATATTTCAAGTTTTCAACAGAGTCTCACTTAAGAACTATTCAGTAGTTGTCAGTTTCTGAGTAATGGGGATTGGAGTGTTTTCATCTTTTATTCCCTTGTTAAGGATTTAATGGCCCATGTCATGTGGCTAAATGATTTGTGTATAATCCAATTACCTGAGAGAAATTCTAAGCCTCTTGAAAAGAATTTCACTTGGCTCAGATTTGAACCTAAAGCTGTAGGCATTTCCACCAGACATGTTATTACTGCATTACGAGGTCTCATAAATAGCCTTAAATAGTCACAAAAACAAAGACTTCTCTAGCATCTTGCACTAGGACAATGGTGAAGTATAAAACACTGTTCATCTGGTCAGCCATTTTCGTGCATTGTGATTTAAAATTTTTCCTTTGGTTTTTGTTTTGCACTACTTATGCATAATCAGATACCTATTTCCTAATCAATAATTGGGTGCCTGGTTAAATTGATTATGGATCAATTACCCATTACTTGTTCAAAAAAATAAACTTTCTTCCTTTATATTCAAACCCAATCATGATTATAGGAGATGAATACGTTATCCATTTATTTTATTAGATTTATATACAAAAGTATATGTGTATGATATGCATGTGTGTATGTAAATAATAATAATAATAATAATAATAATAATAATAATAATAATAATAATAATAATAATAATAATAATAATAATAATAATAATAATAATATTTAACACTCCAAGGTTTTATAAGGAGTTTAAGGACCCAAAATGGCAGACTAGATCATGAACCATTGAACTTGAGTTCCAAAATCTGCATTTCGACCATTGCATCAAATCCAGTATGCCAAAAATAACTGAATTATTGCTCTAAATTTAATGAGAAGTTCATGAGAGGGCAGAGCTACAATTTCTGAACCTTTAAGCTCTAGATTTTGCCTTTTACCAGAGTGCCAAACCAGAGCTGGTAAAAAATTATCAAATAGTTTATTGGCTCAGGAATTCACAAAAAGTTGAAGCACCAGAAGTGAAAGAGCTTGGCTGTGATCCATGAACGTTTACCTCCAAAGTCTGCCTTCTATCATTACATCAAAAACAGTTGACAAATTATGGGCAATCGTATTGCTTGAGAGAATGAGCCACAATCCATGGACTTTGAACACCAGAGTCTCACTCTACCCCTACAGTATTTGGTGAGAGCAAAAAATAATTAAATAGTTTATTTCTTTGAAATACATAAGATGTTCAAGCACAGAAATGATAAGCGAATACGCAATCGCTATGCAGTGATAGACAAATTCTAGAACTCACAATTCATGCATCACAGCTACACCCTGCCAATTTTGAATGCTGAGCAATAAACTATTTGATCTATTTATGTGTGCATGCGGTCAGCGTTTATACAGGCGTATGATTATATAAGTAATTGAATAAATAAATTTTCAAAACTTGTCACTAACCTAAGTAATTCTATTGAAATTTAATTTCTAATTAATTTTAAATCTAATACACTTATATTATTTAAAACGAAACATAATTAGCTAAAAGATTAAACGCATTTCATTCTTTTAATCAGAAACATCAAGGAATAGAAGACATTTAGCGATCACTGTGGATAGAAAAGAAAGTTAATAAATTAATAGAAATTCTTTTTTAATGAGCTAGTCCTAAAAGAGTTAACGTATTCAAAGAATTATGGATCATTTTGTCCTGGTGATTTTAACTTTATGGAATAAAAGACAACTCAGACAGCCATAAAAAACTTATTACTTCGCTCATTTTTTATGTGTATGGAAAAAAAATTGTTATTTAAGTATTAAATAGATCTTAACGTACCAGATATGCGGAAATTGTTTAGAAATTCATAACCATCTCCCAGAAGCCTTACAATCTCCAATGAATTAAAACACAGATTTTAAAATGACCTCGTATATATATAGTTTTGCAGGGATCCCCTTGAATTTTGGAATATCGCATATTTGAATATTTTTCTAAAGTTGTAACAGTCATCTGTTCCTTTATATATTATTCTTACATGAAGTTCTCCTTGAAGGTCAATGTGATTTAGTTTATGATTTTTTGTTTTGTACTAGTGCATCTCATTGAAAAGTGATAGGTTTTCTCTCTATGTCTGTGGCACCATCTTTAAATGAACACGTGTTATATGGAGACATAGTTTAGCTATTTGCCTTAAAAATTTTAAAGCATTAGTGTTCCTGGACTACCCATCACAACACGAAATGTGGAGATGTTTCAAACCCTCATAAACTACCTTCAATGTTCTCTCTGCCACCATAAATCTTGTAAACTCCTTAAAAACATTCTTGAGACTCATAACTTCATTGTAGCAAACAGTCTGAATCATCTCAAATGGTTCAGTAATTGTTTTACTTAATTTAGAACAGAACTTAATGTTAGTGCATTGTTCCATTGTGGGTTAAAATTTTGTCACATTTTATGCTACAACTCATGACTTGGATATAATTAACTCCTTAAATTTTTTCCATTAAATGACTAAATATTATCTTTTTGTAATATGAATATTGATTCGCCAGTCACATTTTCACTGCAGCATAGTGTGCACTTTCAATTTAATTAACATCCTAAATAGTTAAGTGATGTAGTAAACCTGATTGATTATGGAGCCAAAGATCTATAGACTGAAATTTTTCTCATCACTTTTCATTCTCATACTTCATATGGATCCCTGACTAATAAATCATTCACTTATTTTTTTTAATTGGAGATTAGTTCAATAATGTGTAAAATATAATTTTTCTCAGCTTATATCTTTGTTATTTCATATGTCTGTGTGTATGCATGCAAGTTCATTATTTCTGCCTTACTGTATATAAAGAGAAAAGGACCCATCTTTCTCAAACTTTTATTAATATTTAACTTAGATATTATATTGCTATGTATCATGTGATACAGTAGGTTACAATAGTGCTTTGCCAAGTTGGCTCAAGAATATTTTATGCAGCTACACACATGATCACATCCAAATGTGATGCTTTACAGAAATTAATATATCTTAATAACATATTTATAAAGATAGCATATTATAATTAAGATAATAATGATTAATAGAAATAGTATATGAAGACAGATTTCCAAATGTTGATACATGATGAATCAGGATGAGTAAAGAATATTTAAGAATCTGATAGAGATATTAGTGTCAATCTATCTCAGTTTTGTGCTCTTTCATAGTCTGACCTTCTATCATTAAGATTTCCTATGAGCTTTCATTCTTGAAAATATCTGAACTCATCAGTGTTTGAATAATATTTTAACTACATTGGAAGAAATTAGTTCAGTAACCATAGTTGTACAATATTTCAATGTAAATTTTGGAATATATATATATATATATATTGTGCCATTACAGTTTAGTCAATAGCTAAATTTGTAGTAATGTGCATGTAAGAAAATGTGGAACACAAATCATCATCACATTATTATATAGCAAAGGAAGCTGTAGGGCACCCAAGTTTAAACCCTACAAGATCCAGTTCTAAAAGCTTAAAACAGAAAGAGAGTGGGACAACAGTTATATTCTTTAGTTGTTTACACACATTCAGTTATTTAATAATCAATTTGTTAAATAGAGTTACAAAACATATATAGGCAATGTGTGTTAACAAAGCTAGTTAGTCATTTGGATGTATTAAATATTAACTTTCTTTTAAACTAACCTATACTTGATCAATTCTAATATCTTATTCTGTTTCTATTTTACTTTCTTTAATTGTAATTTGAATTAAAAAAGTTACAGATTTAATTTTAAATATTAGGGTTATAATTTCTAAACTAGCATTCATATTATTAATGGGCCAGTTTTATAAATTAGTTGGATGATAAGGTCTGTGCTTGGATATATTACATACATAAATTTACATTTATTATATATTGAAAAAGAAGAAGGGTTAAATCTGTCAAATTATTTTTTATTCAACAATTTTGTGTTGAAGGAGAAAATCTGTTAAATTAGATATATTTTTGTAACAATTTTGTTTTTATAAATGATTGTTTGTCATTTTTGAGTTTAAGCTTGGTGAGAACTCTAATTTCGAAATTGTCTCATCCTAAGATCAAAAGAAAGAAGCTCCAATTTTAGATGTTACAGATATACATGAGGAAAAGGGATTAAGACTATATTTTTTTTTCGAGACAAAAGTTTGTCTGAAAACCAGGTGTGTGATTTTTTTTTTAAGGTTCCTAAAAAAGATTGCACTCTCCAGCTAAAAACGAATTGGTCAAAAATAGAAATAAAAAATCGGATATAAAAGCAGTCTGAAAATCAGTTGACTGGGAGAGCAGACTTTTAAAAATATTGAAGAGAAAAGACAAGCGTTTCAACTCTACAAAAATTCCCAATTTCAAGTCATTTTTTTTATATATTGAATTTTTGGAGGTTAAAGATATAAGAATGGCGGAGTAGAAATTTTTTTATATATGTCTCATCTTTTACCAGACCATCAGCCCGCAGATCATATAGGAAAGAAAGAGCCTTGTCTGAATTAAAAAGAAAATATTCTACACTTTCAACTGACTGAGAGAGATAAGATGTTTTAAATAGAAAGAAGAAAACATTCACCTGCATTTGAAGGAGATCAGAAAAATGGTTTAATCTACTGATAAATATTAATCATCGAGTCCAATTAATTGTTCCAGTGACTGAGTTTAAACCTAGGAAAAATTATAAATGTGAAAACAACTGCTATATTTCATCCACTATGAGAATCATGCTGAACAGGAAAAATTTTAAATTAATATAAGGATTTCTAAATAGTCCACTAAAGCAAATAACCGTATTAGAATCATCATCATCAAATAGTTATACACCTCAAGAAAGAGATAGTTCCAAAGAAAATGGAAATTGTTGCTGCAAAGGTATAAATATTTAACAGGACAAGTTTGAACCCTTGGAAGTTTGCCACAAAACAAAGGATCGGTAATATGACTTTTTATATCTATTTTCTTTATGATATCAGAGTCTTAATAAAATTTTAGCAATAAAGTGGTATATTTTATTTAAAGAACTTTTAAAGACAATTCATATCGATTAAAACCAAGAATTTCTTACTAATGATAACCTTAAGCTTCATTAATGATTTTGTATGTACCAAAATTATGATTGTTTATTAATTTACAGTTATGAAATATTATTAATGTGTAAAATAATTTTTTTTGTATTATTATTTTGGTTTTAAATAATATTTTGGTTTTTACGGGGATAAACACACACATACATAATAATACTTTACCTGTGTATAATTGCGAGTGAATGTGAAGGAATAAGCAGTATTAAAATATTAAATTATTTTGTTTTAAGAAAGTATAGGTTTCAGAGTGTAGAAGGGAGGGGGATAGAAAGATACTTTAAAACTTGTTTCTGAAAAACTTACTCTTTCCAATTTCATTAACCTTTGTTTTTATTCATTCTGCTTTACATGTTAGATTTCTAAAGTTATGTGTGCTAAAAAAAAAAGTGTTCATTTTTTTTTTATATATGACATGTTTTTCTTGTGGAGTGAAAATCTTGGTCAATTTGACATCCAATTTAATATATGCATTATACCATTTACGGGAAAGGGGGAAGAATTTAAAATTAATAGTATGATTTCAAATAGTCAAGTATGATTATTATTGTTATTATCCATATAAATTTTCATGTATGTCTAGAAATTTTTATGTATATGTTAGAAATGCAGTAATAAATGTTAATTTGTTTTATTAAACAGAGGCGTATATATTTCATTAAGAGTATTTTTTTATTAGTTGTGATCATTCATCATCAAGGTGAATATTAGCTATTTAAGTTCCAATTAGATATACTAAGATTAGCCACTAATTATTAATTTCTGAAACTAAAGTTTATGATTAGGCTTAGTCCTAAAGCTGTGGTTGAAACCATTATCATTATCATTATCATCATCATCATCATCACGTTTTACTTAATGAGATAGATAAATGTTTAAAGGCCATAAATAAATAGTGATTTCATGGTATTTAGTTGACATTTGTGAATAATTGTAATAACCACCATCCCATCATCTATATCATGCAAGGATGAGTGAATTGCCATCCTAAATTAATAATATAATCTGAGCTAGTAAAACTTATAAAAAAAAATATTGAAACGCATTTATTATGTTAAGATCTAAGAAATGATTTCTGTCTAATGAAATTTATATACTCCACTTTAGTTTAAGGATGATTTATGTTTACCTAAGTATTAGTGCATACAGTGATATGGATCTAAAAGCAAAATCCTCCATTTTTATTAGAAATAAAGTACCAAAAAGGGATTCAAACCCGGTACATGTGAAAAAGCTATAAATATAACTTTGTCTAGGTCCAGCTAACCTAGTGGTGCTCTGCTAGACCATATTCACTTGTTATGTATTTAAATATGCACTTGAGATCCAACCAAGAGATAAGAGTGAGTAAAATCTACTGTTGGATATATTGAGAGATATTTGATTGAGTTACCAGTGTACTCACCTACTTGATGTTATTTCCTGAGTTATAATAGTTTGTTCTGAATAATTTGTTTATCGTTTCTACTTGTTTATTGATGATACAATGCCTGCCTAACCAGGGTTTGAAATAGGCCAGACACCTTAAATGATTAGTCTCCAGACATTATTGTTTCAAATTATTGATATTATAATATCTTTGAGAATCTAATTATAGAAATATGTTTAATTTATTTCTACTCATCATTTTAATATTTATTTGCTATTATAGCTACTATCCAGGTATAAAATGGTAATATTTATATTTGAATTCCTTGATCTCCTTGTATATAGTTACAATATATATCATCAACAGACATAATTAATTGTTGTTAGTAAATCTTTGGTAATAAAAAATGTTTGAGAAATAACTTTTAATATTATTAACATCCAATGGAATCATGGCCACATAAAATATTACACTCTTCAAATATGGACCATTTTTTACCAGAGTTGAACATTATTATATATTGTAGTATCATCATAAGTTTGCTGATATAACTTAAATTATTCTATTTTATGTATGTTAATATTAGTATATGACATATTTTCAATAAGATTTTTAATATATATATGTAATTATTATCATAAAGAAATTGTACAGATATAAAAATAAGCATATATTTTATCTTAAACTTTTATATTGTTATTAATAAAATAAGTTAAATAATATACAGAAAGTACTTGCATATAAACAAAACTATAAATAGTACACTTAATAGAAGAGCAATACAGAGACTTCAGACCACTCAAAGAAGTATGGAGAGATGCATGTTGGGAGTAACAAGAAGAGATCGAAAACACAATATATGGGTAAGAGAACAAATAGGTGTTACTAACCTCATTGAAAAAATTAAACGACTGAAGTGGAGTTGGGCTAGACATATTGCTAGAAGAGATGATAATAGCTGGACAACTGAAATCTTAAACTGGATTCCAAGAGATTGTAAAAGACTCAGAAAGAGACCACATGTGAGATGGATAGATGAAATAAGAAAGTGTGCATGGGTGATGTAAAGAATAGAAGTTAAAGATCGGAAGTGATGGATTGAACTTGGGAGAGATCTTCATCCTGCAGTGAATTGATAATGGTTGATGATGCTGATGATAAATAGTAAAATTAATGTTTATTTATGCTTTTAGCCATGCTTGGATTTACAATGAGGGGATAAATGGTCTATTCTTGAAATCCAAAAAGTTGACAAACCTAAGAAAACCTGGAACCAGAGATTTTAAAATAATCATGTTTTTCTTAGGATTGAGATTACAACTATTTTTAACATTCGATCAGGTGACATGACCAGATTTTATAAAACGGGATATTTTTAGATTATATGTGTTCTAGATCAAGTATTGGCAAACTATGGTTCATGAATTAAATGTGGCTCTTTATCCCAATCTCATGGATTTTGCTTTATCATGATAAGTATAAACATTTTTTTTTTTTGCAAATAAATGTTTTGATGACTCTAGGAGAGGAAAAATGTGCATCACAATGTTGTTTCTTGAATTCAGCCATGAATAAAACAAACTGTTTAAGTAATTTTTCGTTTTTATTTATTTATGAGAATTTTTGATTTCCGTTAGGATGTATACAGATTTTACCTTTTATTACTAAAATAAATGTTCAAATGTATCCACAGCCATTCAGAAATTCATATTTTTCATGATCTTATTTTTAACCTCTTTTATTTTGGCTCTTTAATGGGAAGAGAGGGTTTAAACAAAATGGCTCTTCTTATTAAAAAGTTTGCTGACCCCTATTCTAAATTCTTCCAAAAAAAATTTGAGTTTCCTAACTATATCATCATTTGCTGAATGAAATTTTTTATCCAAGTCCAGTTTTTTGAATGATTTATTATTGAGTATTCTGTCTTATGGAAGATCACAGCTGGTAATTAATTCTCTTCTTCAAAATTTGTTCCTATCAATATTTTCTCAATATTATGCACTCTGCATAACTCATGTACAAAGTAAAGATAAAACTGGAAATACAACTGCAGAGTGTCATTCAACAAATCTTAATCCATTATTGCTCTTAGCGGAAGATTAATGAGAACTTCATGAAATTGAGCCCAATACAAATGTAAGAGACTAAACATGGATAATAGGGGATATAGAATAATTAAACATTGAGATAAAAAGAGAAAGATAGGATAGCTTATATTGAAAATAGTACTTTAAACCTCTTTTTGTACAATGCAAAAGTAGGGTACATTTGGTCAGACACTGATTAATGGCTAGAATGCAGTTAATCTTTATATATGAAGGTGTTGTGTGTATACAATTATCTGGCCAGGAGTAATATTTACAATCATTTAAGAATAATACATAACTCTCTAAGTAAATATAAACAGATTTATTATACATATTTATAATACAATACAAAGTATATCCAAATGTTTAATGCAATGATTTTCAACTAATTGACTAATTCAGATTACATCTTACCTTGATTGGACTGAACATTTATCACTACAGACCAATGGGTATGTGAACAGTGATATATCCAAAAGCAGATGTAGGCCAATAGCTGAAAATGCTTAGTAAATCAAATTGCTCTCATTATAGAAAGAGATCTGGTTCATGTATTTAAAGGTGAGGTTAGACAACAACAATTAACTGTCACAATTGAAAAGCAATGTGATATCCACTCCACTATATGGTTGAAGCAGTGAGGCAAGTTCATTTTTGATTTTGAAGCTGCTAGATCATAAACCAGACATCAGGAATGCTGTCACAGAACAGTAGGATGTCACCATACTTACACCCAAGGCAAGCTGTCAAGGTACAGATGGATATGTTAGATAAACTTAACAGTGCACCTGAAGTCTCTTTCTTCAATAATTGCATGACAAACATTATACTGAACCAATATATCAGACATGTGGTATAGCAAACATTATTGCATATATTTGTAAATATATTGTACCCATGCTGAATAAGATATTTAATCTTATTTGAATCTGTGTTTATAATATTTATGTATAAAAACAACAACCTCCATTATAATTGGCTAACTATACAAATCTAGTTGTTGATGGAACAAACAAGGAAGAAATGATATGATTTATTTTTGGAACTTTGATATTTTCAGCCTATGGGTAGCTTGCCTCATATCCAGGTTTGATCTTGTCTCACTGCATTCTACAATAGTGGAAAATATATGTATTGATGGTTAATGTCTGGAAATTATCGAATATTGACTGAACACCTTAAACTCGTCTATTTTTCCTCTCAAATGAATCTCACTGACCTAATTTTCCAATTGGCCTATTTTCGCCATTGGCTATTTACTTTCTTTTACTGTTTCTTCATTGGTCAGTATTATTGCAAAATGAATCATTTTAAGGACAAGTCCATTATTTGAGGGTCAGCTCCTTCAGAGTTAGGATTTCATCACAGAATGTCTAACTTGAGTTTGGCAATTAACAAAAAATAATACTTGCAATAAAGTATTTCCTAAGTTTATAAATTATTTGCAAATTATATTATCATGGCATGTTATCATGCAAATAATAGATTATCAACAACAAATGTTTTTTTTTTTAAAAAAAATGCACTTGGGAAAATATAATCATAAAATTTTATTAACAATTAATATAGTAATAATTTAATAAAATTATTTCCTGTATTTTTCCTAGAGCGCCTTCTTATCTAAACGTTTAAATATATATATTGTATTGTTTTTTTCTAGCGTTTTACGTTTAATAAATTTCATTTTGTCTATAAAAAAAATAAGATTGTTTTAAAAATATAAAAAGTTATATTTTCCTTAAAGTATTATATTTATGACTTATATAAAAACATTTCAGGATCTGAAAAAATCCCATGATTCACTAGTTCAATAATCTTGAATTCTGGGATTTAAAAAACGAACCTGGGAATAAAAACTATCTAATGCTCTTTGTATCAGTAAAATTTTATTTAACAAACTGATCTGATAAATATTTTAACAATCATTTTGTCTGCATTTTTTCTGTGTTTATTTAAAATATGTATTTATGTATGTATTTTCTCTTTCCAAAAGGAAAGTCCATAGAGATAGACCATAGATATCTAAGATAATTTAAGAACATATAATCATCAATCAATTTGACATTGTTTTCCCTCCAGCATAACGTGTTGCACTTTAAATTAATGAATCTTTTTACATCATATTTGATTTTATTTGACTTTTATATGTGTACCAGTGTGTTTGAAAATGCTAAGACAGTCTATATTTTGTGAAAGGTTGAAAGTGGAATTTCTGTGCCTTTTTCTTAGACTCTCAACTGTAGTAGACACAGATAAATTGTAGCAGGTCTCCAAGATAAAAGAGATCATTATACTAAGTCCCTAAAATTTCCTCTTGGCAGTGAGAAACTAGTTTTTAAGATCAGAAGTGAATCAAGCCAAGTGCGGGCCCCAAGCAATAAAAATTTCGGGTCCCTCAAACTCAAGTTAGAAAAAAATTTCAAGAAAACTCTCATTAAGTTATTAACAAAAAAGAAAAGTAATCAAAAATTTCATACTATAATACATTAAACTTGTTCGTCTTCTGTTTCTTCTTTAGAAGTTTCGAACACAAGCCATTCAGAATTATCTGACATTGATATTGATGGCAAATCTGTCTCTGTATTAACTTTTAAAAATTTATGCAATTAATTTCTTTGGCTTTCATCAATTTCCAGGGTTTTTTTAAAACTTTTTTTACTTTTTTGCCTCACTTTGATGTCTCTTTGTTTATTTTATTTTATTTTTTGCTGTGAATTGAAGAAAAAAAGTTGTTGTTTTTTTTGTGGTGGTCGAGAAGTCAGCGATAGCTGCTTTACAAGCAGATGTCCCAGGTTAGCGGGTTCGCTTCCCAGCTGATGCTATGACACATGAGGAAAAAAAAGTTTTTAGCCTCACAAACAGTGTCTACTAAGATGTTAACAAAGAAAATTCATTTTTATCTGTCTCCAATCAAACTATAATTTAGAAAAAACCCTCTGGAAATAAATTAGCTTCAGGAAAACAGCAAAATTTATTTACGATAATTTTTTTCAAAAGCAGAGTATTTAAATTCAAATCAAATTATTATTTTTGGAAGAATCAAATTTTTTGTATAATTTGGGCCTATTTATGCTATACTAGTTTCACTTCCTGTTGTTCAGTTAAAAGTTAGAATCCCATCAAAACTCAAATAAATTCCCTTCAAAAGCTTAAATTATACTGTGTTATAGGAGGTTTGATTGTATCCAAAAAAAAAAAAACAATTTTTCTCAAATCCTAATGAAAAGACATTTTTAAGACTTCAGGGGCCCTTAGAATTCTAGGGCCCTATACAACTGCTTAGTTCACTTACCACTTAATCCACTTCTGTTTTAAGATCATCCTACTTAATTAATACTGAAAATGTAATGAAAAAGTCAACTTGAGTAAAGAAACATCTATAGCTTTTGATTTGCTGATAGTATTACACTTAGATCTGAAAGTGCTAATATTAAAGATAGAGTAAATGATATGATTAAGGATAACTACAAAAAGAAAGATCATGATTACAAAGATGGCAGTTGGTTTTTAAATTGATGAAAAACTTGCAGAAGTTATTAATATTTATTTTCTTTCTTAAATTATTTATTAACCAACTATTTCATTCACCTGAAGGCTTTTTCACTCTCTTGTGCTTATCTGTAATGCTATTTTTCCTGTTTTATGTTCATTTTGTTAGCAGAAGCTTTATTGAACTATTAGTTTAAACAAAAATAAAGAGAACAGATGTCTACAAACTCCAAAAAGTAAAATGAAAGTGCATTGCACACCTTATAAGGTCTCTGATTGATAGAGAGCATCTAGGAAGGTAATTGTACACATCTATCTATTGTAGTATAATGATAAATAAGAACATTGTAATTTTCAATTTTAGATCACAATTTTATAGTTTTATGATGATTTAATAACAATTCATTCAGATTTTATCTATAAACTTTATTCAATAAAGCTTTTGTTGATTTATTTGCTTCAAAGGCATTAAAATATCCAGTTAAAAACACCTCGTGGTCCTTGTTATATAATCACTTTTTAATTTTTTTGTGCATTTGTAAATGTCAAATATGCTTTTTTAGAATGATTTTCATGTGTAAATTTATATTTCTACCAAATTAAACTAATTTATTAAATTCTAATATAAAACAATCATTAAATTCTAAAATCAAGTGTTGAACATTTACAAAAATTGCTACCAGAGAGAACATTAAAATGTCAACCTGTTAATGAGTTTAATAACAAAATATTCAAAAGCTAGATGATTTATTACATAGATACCTTTGAGAAAGATTTTCTATATTCCCATAATAGTGAAGGGTAGTTACAATGAAGCAAGATAAAAAAAGTATTGATGCTTTTTTTCCAGCATGTTTTTATGAAGATTTTGAGAGTTTTCTGAACCAGTATGTATGTAAATGTTATATCCTGAGTCATATTAATCTTGAAATTATTATTTTAAAAGCAAAAAACTACCAGTTTGAAAATAGTTGATTATTAGAAATGTATATTGTACCGGTATAAATCCACCACGCTTACTCATACACAGTACCCGAGTTCAAACCCAGTCCACGTTTAAGAATAAATTCCAAAACGCCAACGAAATTCAAACCCAAACCCCGGTATGACCAACCGATGATGACTTTATAACAGCACGGGGTTATCCCTTTACTAGCTCAACTCAGAACACAGACTAAATTACTTACAGTTTTATATATAGATCTATTATACTCTGGATATCGGTACGGTCATTAATGTAATGTATATATTTAAGTTGCCAATACAGACAGTAGGTGACTAAATAGACTTCGAGAGTAATGAAGTGGAAGACACAAAATTAGAGTAAATAAATTGTTTAATAACAAATAGAAAGCATAAAAATATAGTATTCAAAAGTACGGTAAGATTTCCATAAATATTCTATTATAATTAGCTACTAGTCTTTAGTAATCATTTTACCTGGTAAACAAACTCATACCAATATTTGTGTAGTGAAATGATTGATGGGTGGCTAAGGGAATCAGAGCATTTGAGCATTGAAAATATTTATCTACGATTTTTATTGTTATTTTATTCGAATAGATTCGAACCGTTGCGTGTACGAATGGTTGGAGGGTGGTTTCGTATAACTATGATATCTGAGATTGATGTACTAGTGGTTGCCTAGATTGAAGAGCCCTACAGTAATCACTTGCGGTGCATCAAAGGAATACCGGGTGGCTTGTACTTTGACAAGTCTTAATGCCCCCAAGTAGCTCCGGGACACTACAACCAGCCGGGATCATTTCGAAACCCGGTGATCCAAGAGATAACCTGGGAAAGAATTGCTTTCTTCCCCATATGGTAGTATGGCGAGACGCTAACTTCGGCGAAGGGAAGGCATTGCCACAGTCATTGACGAGTGCTTGAAGTGGATTTGAAAAGGAATTATACCAAACCTGGGTAATCAATTCGTCTTTTCTGCGCAACAGGCTGATATAACTATTCCAATAAAACATGGCGGAATCAAACTGACCGCGAAAGCAATAATTAATTAAGTTTACTCTGAAACCCCTAACTCCCCCCAGGTCGTTCAGGCGGTAGCGATTATAACAAATTATACACTGAGAACTATTTCTCATTTCATGTAGGAAACTAAGATAATAAACTTAAAGCCCTTTCCATATTTAAGATTGAAGTATCGGTTACAATAGTATGACAAAACTAACAAAAAAAACATAATAAAGTGATTTAATATCTGCCAACTCAATATATGAAATAATCTTTAATTTAACAACGAACTTCCTTTTAAAATAACTATAATCAATATTATAAACTAGCTTTAAACAGAGTTGGGAAATATTTCTATTGGCATCGTTTGTTTATAGCATAAGTAAATAAAAGAAAAAAATATAAATGTCTTCATTTGAATTATTATTAGTAGATACAATATTTATAAACTATTTTCTAAAGACTAGAGCAGAGGAAAAGGAGAAAAGAAAATTTACTGACAGGTTTGAAACAGTAGCGTTATAAACGAAACAAAAAACTTACATGTGATTCATTTGATTGACAGATTAACTTATAACATTAAGCTCGGGAGAAAGTTAAAAGTTCATGTAACACAGTTACCCTTCTTTCTTCATCCGGCTTGGCTTCTCACGATGGTATTTCTGACGAACGTAGGCGCGCATTTGAAATCTACTTGGAAGGCATAGTCAATTTGGAGATTGGAAGCTGGAAATTGTGAAGCACATAAAACATGATCAGTCAGCGGCACAAAGATTCAAATTGGCAGGACAGAGATCAGCTCCTGGCACTTAGCCCATCGACATTACGGTTTACTGGTGGACTTCTTAACAAAAGTTGTAGCGATTTTTCTAGCAACTGCTGTGCTGTTTTGAGACGATCTACTCTCAGCCATGTCAAAAGTTAGAATGTTCGTTTTTTTTTTCAAGATGGCCACGGTTGACCTTTCTGTCTGGTTTTTGTTTTAGGCACCGCCTACTTTTTTCCAGCCTCCAGCAATCCAGCTTGACCATACAATATCAATTATCCATTTCCATTGTTCCGTTTTCAGCTATCTCTAACTTTAATACGCAATTTTAAATTGACACAGTAATTACAAATATAAATTCCTTATCTAATTTCGAATACAACTTAATTACTCTATACATTTGTACAATACAGATTTTAATTAAAAACACTGATCAAAGGAATGTGACTTTTGATCAGCATTTTTAAACGACTTTGTATAATTCTAAAAGGCTAAAATTTAAGCAAATACACCCGCAATGAAACTTTTAAATTAAGCTGATATAAATTCACAAACAACGCACACACGAATATTATTTCATGATTTGTGACATTTATGCACGGAATCTTTACATATTTATTTACAAAACATAAAATATATATAGCACAAATTTTGTGACTTGAAATGGAAAAATCCCATTGCGGGCGAATAGTAGTTCGAATTACCGTACTTAAACACATGAAACTAAGATCGGTTCTTCGATCTGTCTGTTTCATTTCTTCTCACTTTAAAAAAAATAACAAAAAAAATTGTTTATACATAATTCGCTGGTTAACATTTTCTTACAGAATTGATCGACTTTGGAGAACAGTCTGGGTGAGGGTTCAAACCTAACATTTATCAAATTTGGGTGTATTGATCCGTTGTTCTTTTACTCATCATTATAGACATTTCACAGTGGTCATTTTACCGGGTTATCATTTATTGTAGTTTCTACTTTCTCCCTGGGTCGGGTGGTATATAAGGTTTTAACGGCCTGGTATTGTAACTACACTGCTCCCATTCCCTTTTTGTTGGATACAAGTCCCCATAGTCGATCTGGTTTAGCAGTTCCACAGTTTTTTCGAACGACATAGGGCAGATCCCCAGCATTATCCTTTGCACCCATGGTGGTAGGTTATGCACGACGATACAGGTAATGTGCTGCTCCGTGTAGCTAAAAGCGGTGAGAGATTTAAGTATCATTGCTTGGTGCGTGAAGAAGGCTGCAAAACTCTGTCTGCCACTCTCATCGTATTTCAAATTCGAGAACTTGTGTAAAAGTCCCTCCTGCTTCTCCACACTCCAATACCTTTTCAAAATAGCTTCTTCATAGCCTCGCATAGTACTCGGTGGTTGTTTTAATAATTTCCACCACGCCTTCACAGATTCCCTCAGATAATGGCTGGCTACCGTTATTCTCTCCCTTTCGGTCATCGGGTGGAAGCACAGAAATTCTTTGATGCTGTCCAGATGCACAGCTGGATTTTCCCCGGGGTCGCCTCTGAATGTCTGAATCTGGATAGATGATCCGAAGTGAGGGATGTTAATCATCCTTATTGGTGGGTGCACTGCCTGCTCTCTTTTTATCCCTTTTCCTTTGTTACTAGTTCCCATTGCCGCTATTAGGTTTTCACTTTGGCCCTGCGCATCAGTTTGCCTTTCCAACTCAACATTTTCAACGTCTAGGTCCTGGCCTGTCTTCTCTTCGATGGCTACTTCGCTCTGGGTTTCTAATTCCATCGGGATGGTTTGGTCCTCTTCTCCCTTCCTTGCACTGGTATTAGCTTTATCTTCCCTACCTGTTTTACCGTCCATCCCCATACGCCATTCTTCAATCCTTAACATACGCTCCATCATTGCCATCATAATCTTCCTGTCCTCTCTCATCTCCTCAAGGATCGCGTCAAACTTCGCATCACGATCGTGCTCCCTCTGTTTGGTTTTCCTATCTAATCGACCAAAACTTTTTTTTTTATCGGGAAATTTCTTGAACACAATTTCGTGATCACTGGATGTGTCAGATGTCTCTGCGCCAGTTGCAGATGAATTATTGTTTCCTTCTATTTCTGCCATTTTCTCTTTGTTTTTATTTATAAGTGTCTTCAGCATAAGAGTTAGTTTTGTAAAATAATTTGATTTGTATATATAACATAAAGATACTGATCCCTGATCCTATTGCCAAATCCTTCCCCGCTGCTTTAACTGTTTGTGTGGCTTCCTTCCTTTCTCTTTTTTTTGCCTACGTTCCGACTGGTTTCTGTTCTCTAAACTTTTCACTGTTAATATTTTTTTTTTTTTTTTTTATTTAGGTATATACAATATGACATGTTTAAATCATTACTAAAAGAATAAAGGGAAAAAAAACTTTATTTCACCCAGTTCGCACTGTTCTCCTCAGTCCTATAATCTAAACATATTAATAATGGGTATATAACACAATATTATTTTTGTACTACTGTCAGTAATTCTCTCTCTATATATATGCCACCATTCTCTCTTTTGAACCCAACAAAACTCACCACTGCTGTATGGACAAACATATTTGCTGACAAATTTATTTGAAAGGCGCCAGCCAGCAACATGTGACCAATAGATAATTTAATCCACTGATCCCCAAATATATACTTTTTACATGACCTAATAATCATTTGATTCAAGATTAATGCTTTATATATGGGACGATTAATATTAACTCTGACTCTGATAAGATTTTTATATTACAATATATATATACGTACGTGTTTTTATTTTTAAGACCTGGAATTAATTCTACTTCTTTACTTTTTTTTTTGAAACATTTCAAACAACAAGAATGAACTCGCAAAAAAAAAATTATGGAATAACACTCGTTTATTTTAATTAAATAAACGCACAAAATCGCTTCCGCTCTCTTTTCAAAAAAATCTCACTCTGTTTCTTAACGATATTTGGAAGTAGACTATTTACTGAAACTTGGTGTAAGGGAAAAACAAATTTTATATCCTTGCTTTACTCAACTATCGTTTTAACTTGCGCATTTTAATACGCCAAATCCATATCAATATTATGACAAACAAAAAAAATCGAATATTTTTATAATTTAACTGTTTACTCTCGTTCACTCTGCAGGGTGTGGGAGATTTCTTCATCGGAGCACCACGGAGGGCGTCCAAAAAATTTATTAACTGTACCGGTATAAATCCACCACGCTTACTCATACACAGTACCCGAGTTCAAACCCAGTCCACGTTTAAGAATAAATTCCAAAATGCCAACAAAATTCAAACCCAAACCCCGGTATGACCAACCGATGATGACTTTATAACAGCACGGGGTTATCCCTTTACTAGCTCAACTCAGAACACAGACTAAATTACTTACAGTTTTATATATAGATCTATTATACTCTGGATATCGGTACGGTCATTAATGTAATGTATATATTTAAGTTGCCAATACAGACAGTAGGTGACTAAATAGACTTCGAGAGTAATGAAGTGGAAGACACAAAATTAGAGTAAATAAATTGTTTAATAACAAATAGAAAGCATAAAAATATAGTATTCAAAAGTACGGTAAGATTTCCATAAATATTCTATTATAATTAGCTACTAGTCTTTAGTAATCATTTTACCTGGTAAACAAACTCATACCAATATTTGTATAGTGAAATGATTGACCAATGGCTAAGGGAATCAGAGCATTTGAGCATTGAAAATATTTATCTACGATTTTTATTGTTATTTTATTCGAATAGATTCGAACCGTTGCGTGTACGAATGGTTGGAGGGTGGTTTCGTATAACTATGATATCTGAGATTGATGTACTAGTGGTTGCCTAGATTGAAGAGCCCTACAGTAATCACTTGCGGTGCATCAAAGGAATACCGGGCGGCTTGTACTTTGACAAGTCTTAATGCCCCCAAGTAGCTCCGGGACACTACAACCAGCCGGGATCATTTCGAAACCCGGTGATCCAAGAGATAACCTGGGAAAGAATTGCTTTCTTCCCCATATGGTAGTATGGCGAGACGCTAACTTCGGCGAAGGGAAGGCATTGCCACAGTCATCGAGGACGAGTGCTTGAAGTGGATTTGAAAAGGAATTATACCAAACCTGGGTAATCAATTCGTCTTTTCTGCGCAACAGGCTGATATAACTATTCCAATAAAACATGGCGGAATCAAACTGACCGCGAAAGCAATAATTAATTAAGTTTACTCTGAAACCCCTAACTCCCCCCAGGTCGTTCAGGCGGTAGCGATTATAACAAATTATACACTGAGAACTATTTCTCATTTCATGTAGGAAACTAAGATAATAAACTTAAAGCCCTTTCCATATTTAAGATTGAAGTATCGGTTACAATAGTATGACAAAACTAACAAAAAAAACATAATAAAGTGATTTAATATCTGCCAACTCAATATATGAAATAATCTTTAATTTAACAACGAACTTCCTTTTAAAATAACTATAATCAATATTATAAACTAGCTTTAAACAGAGTTGGGAAATATTTTTATTGGCATCGTTTGTTTATAGCATAAGTAAATAAAAGAAAAAAAATATAAATGTCTTCATTTGAATTATTATTAGTAGATACAATATTTATAAACTATTTTCTAAAGACTAGAGCAGAGGAAAAGGAGAAAAGAAAATTTACTGACAGGTTTGAAACAGTAGCGTTATAAACGAAACAAAAAACTTACATGTGATTCATTTGATTGACAGATTAACTTATAACATTAAGCTCGGGAGAAAGTTAAAAGTTCATGTAACACAGTTACCCTTCTTTCTTCATCCGGCTTGGCTTCTCACGATGGTATTTCTGACGAACGTAGGTGCGCATTTGAAATCTACTTGGAAGGCATAGTCAATTTGGAGATTGGAAGCTGGAAATTGTGAAGCACATAAAACATGATCAGTCAGCGGCACAAAGATTCAAATTGGCAGGACAGAGATCAGCTCCTGGCACTTAGCCCATCGACATTACGGTTTACTGGTGGACTTCTTAACAAAAGTTGTAGCGATTTTTCTAGCAACTGCTGTGCTGTTTTGAGATGATCTACTCTCAGCCACGTCAAAAGTTAGAATGTTCTTTTTTTTTTTCAAGATGGCCACGGTTGACCTTTCTGTCTGGTTTTTGTTTTAGGCACCGCCTACTTTTTTCCAGCCTCCAGCAATCCAGCTTGACCATACAATATCAATTATCCATTTCCATTGTTCCGTTTTCAGCTATCTCTAACTTTAATACGCAATTTTAAATTGACACAGTAATTACAAATATAAATTCCTTATCTAATTTCGAATACAACTTAATTACTCTATACATTTGTACAATACAGATTTTAATTAAAAACACTGATCAAAGGAATGTGACTTTTGATCAGCATTTTTAAACGACTTTGTATAATTCTAAAAGGCTAAAATTTAAGTAAATACACCCGCAATGAAACTTTTAAATTAAGCTGATATAAATTCACAAACCACGCACACACGAATATTATTTCATGATTTGTGACATTTATGCACGGAATCTTTACATATTTATTTACAAAACATAAAATATATATAGCTCAAATTTTGTGACTTGAAATGGAAAAATCCCATTGCGGGCGAATAGTAGTTCGAATTACCGTACTTAAACACATGAAACTAAGATCGGTTCTTCGATCTGTCTGTTTCAATATCATGTTTGGAAATAATGGTGGTAAAAGAAAATGACCCGTAGTAAGATGGATGAACTCATCATAATAATAAATATGCCATTGAATGACCTGAAAAACAAAAAAAAAATCATCTCATTCTGGAAAGATATTCATATGATCATTTTGACAGCACTTAATAATAGCCATAGTTTTCTTTTTTTTTTCTTTAATTTACTGACATTTATTTAGCAAAAGCAATGGGCTGAAGTTGTTTTCTTCATAATTGTACTAAATCTTTCGTAAAACATTCCTTTAAAAAAACCTTGTTTTATTTTTATGTAATTTGTCCAGATCCTCAAATATAAGGTTCTCAGATCAATTTCAGAATTGACTCTTCTAACACCCAAACTTCTAATAAAATTCCGAGCAATAAAACTATTCTGTTATTTTTTTTATTTTTAATATTTCATTCCTATTTTTAATCATTTTTATATTATAGTCATTTAATATGTAGGATATATGAGCACAGACCCTCACACGACCCACCACTCTCCACTCCATCTCATAACACTGATGCACTTGAACACATATATGTCAAAAAGATAAATAATCACCATTATACATACTTCATGCTAAACCAGAAATCATCAATTGGTCCAGATTACCATTTCTATGCATATATGCTATAAGTGCTCAGATATATATTAAGATAGCCAATCCCCATACTTTAATGGACAGGCTTCAATCTACTCCACACTCCAACTCTTCAACCGTCCATCCATTTGAAAATCTGATGATGGAATGCTCAAAGGTCACTCTGAGGCTGAGATTCTTTTCACACCCATGTTGACCCAAAGTCAATCTGACCCCTCATGTACAGGACATGATCCATTTAATACATATATACATCTATCATTAAATGTTGAATGTATAGATAATTTTAAACTTTATTTAAACTTTTCAACTACAAACAACAATAATAATTACACAACATTTTGAATAGTACCATTCTTCACTCTTCCTTCAGATATTGCTGGCCTAACCAATAACAATATTAGTATAGGAGTTGAACCTATACTTTTAGATTTTTGAATATTGAATTTTAAAGCAATGTTCTAAGCAATTGAACTATTCTATCAAAGGCAAGAGAATATAAAAAATTTCATATACTTATTTATGACGGTTTGTTCAAATCCTCCCAAGTCCTTCAAATTTTTTTAATACTTTTTTTGTAAAAGGTAGGTAAAGTAGAGGTTTCCATACATTGCGTATTGCCACATTAAGTTGACTTATAGAATCATTTGTCATTTTCATATGAACAGCTTTCTTGAATTTTCTTCTTTGCACCTTTTCCTCTCTGTCCAATATTTTGCATATTTCCAATTGAGCAGGTGATCATTAATACATACAAACTCTATTATTGTAGAAATATATTTTTTCTCTTTTAATCATTATTTTGTGGCATTCAATCACTGCTCAACAGGGTGACAGGTCTCGCCAATGTACTTCCTGCCTCAATCATATGGTTATTCCATAAATGCAGTTTTTGTTCTTTAGCATTTCCAGTTTAAGTTTGGTAGAAATTAGATTTCCTTGAAGTGTAATATTGCGTTGGAAAGCTATTCTAATGTTATATTGACTACAGATTTTCTTTAGTTTGACTGCCATTTTTGTATGTATGGACACACTATAGTATCAATAATTGTTTTTTTTTGGTCTCTTTTCGATGCCTATTAAAAGTTTTCTTGATGATAGCTGATAGATAACCATTTTTCATGAGAGTTTGTTCTATATAAATCTTTTTATTTTGCAAGCCACTGGTTTTCAAACAAATTTCCATTACTCTGTTCCATAGTGATAACATAATTCCATGTTTTGTGCTCGATATGATTCAATATATATGCAAAGTACTTTCCAGTGTATGGTGTTTCCTATAAGTTGTTGATTTTACTAAAAAAAGAATGACGATTTTGTTCTCATTCTAATTTCATTGTGAATTTAATTGAAGGAGAGATATTGTTGAGGTGCACCCAGAATGACTGTAATTGTGCTTCAGCATGTGTCCATATCAGAAATATACCATCAATATAATGAAGCAATACTTTAGGCAGAAATGAGGTAGAATTTATGGCCATGTTGTAAAGGGTAACAATTGTGATCCCATGGCTAGAAGCACAAAACATGGAATTTTACTATCATTATGGAACAGAGCAAATGAAGTTTTTCAGAAACTGGTGATTTAAAAAATTACTGGCACTACTGTATGGAGAATTTGTCAATGTTTTAACAGATAATGTAAGCACAGGAAATGGTGATTATGCGATGTTTAGTAGTTTACTATCATAACTCACAATGAACAATATGTGAACATAAATTAAATTAAAAAAACGGCTAATGAAACATTTAAAATAATGTAGATTTAATGTGGCAGAAAAGCCTCGAGTTGTAAGAACGTTTTTCAGTCGTTTGTAAGATTTTAAGATGGTAGAGAAGGAACATTGAAGACAGCCTATAAAGCATATTGTCCCACTTCATGTCATAACTCTTGATACAGGCATGCTAGAACCTTAAAGGTTTTGTGGTGAATAGCTAAATTATTTGGTTACCGAACGCATAAATTGATTTAGAGATGGCCCTGTAGGTAGTTTGGAGAGAGAACCTTACCTTCCCACTAAGATTTAGTGATGTATATCTAATCACTAGAGATAAAACATTGCTCGAGCTATAAATATATATCTATGTATTTTTTATGATTTACACAAACATGTTTTTGTTAAAAAAACTTATATCAATATTTTTTGCTTTGATTTAATTTTAAACATTTTTTTTTTACTTTAATAAAATTTTACTTTTGATTCTGTTTAATAGAAAGTAATTCATAATTTCATTTACTAAATAAGGAGATTTGTTTTAGTTTTACTTTCTTTATGGATTAAAACAATTTTAAATTAATATTTATTTTTTATTTTAAGAACAAAAGAAAGCTTAAAAAATAATAAAAGTATTTATATTATATGTCAAGTCGTCAGGTTAAAAATGTCATAATAAATCATTTTGAAAACGTAGTAAAAGATTCTAAAATTTCAATGTCAGAAAGAAATATTGATAAAAATTAAACTTTACATACCAATATCTTTAATAATAATTGTGACATTCTTTCAAACCATTTTCTATAATAAGTCAAAAGTTTTCAGCAGATGGTATTATATCATTCATTTGTGTATATAGGAAATATGATTCTTCTACTCCAATTCTTCCACCTAGTGGGAGTTTGAGTAATTAATAGATGCAGGATGGTATAGCTTAATAATCCCTACCTAGTGCAATTCTATCCATATCCTAAGATTAGTTTATATGACTTTCATCACTGAGGTTTGAATCTGTAAGTAATCACATGAATTTTTGGGTTCTAATGGACCTTTTCTACAGAGCTATCTTTACCGTCTGTTTTACTATCAAACCAAAATTCAAAAACATTTTAATATAAGTAAGACAGCCCTGGATAAGAATTTATTAATCTGACAACCACTAATTATTCAAGCTTGCACTAGATGTCAGAACTGGACAGAAAAAATAGATTTGTTATATAAAAGTATTGATTGTGTAAATTGAAGTCTTGCCATATTTTGCTGATTTTATACATGACAGACTTGGAAATTAATGATAAAAACTATCTGGATAAAGTAACAAAACTTAACTAATGTTAAACCAGGCAAAACTCACTATATATATTGCCACACACAGCAAGCTAGAATAATCAATGGATGCCAGAAGGCTTGTGCATAAAATCCCCAATCTAGTGCCTACTCATTCAATATCCCCAGACTAGTTCCTGGCTTATGGCCGTCATCAGTGAGGAGCCTTGGATCTGCTTGGAGCTTACTGTGTGTGGCATTATATATAGTGAGTTTTGCCTGTTTTAACAACAGTTATACACAAGCATAAGAGGTGATGGTCATGTGATGTTTATTGGCTTAAAACTTAACTATTTAAATTATATGGTGTGTGTAAAGCAGTGGAGCAATAATAGCAAAAATAGTAGCAAAAAAATTAAATTGCATATGATTTGACCTTTTAAGAGTTCAGAAAAAGAAAAGAAAATGTTTTAAGTAGAGTACTATATTTCAGATCATATTACTTTCAATACCTCCATTAAGAGTGATACTTAACACTATTTGCTCTACATAAGTGGCATTTATTGTAAGATTGAGTAATCTTTGGGCACAAGATGATAAGAATACCACATCCAAGCATTCAGATTACTTTCTAGCTTTTGTCTTCACTTATAAGAAATACTGGCATGCATTCACATGTAGGGTTTGAATTTAAAATTTTTGAATATATAAATCTTATCTAATTCACTAAGGCAGCTACAGAAGTTGCAAAGTGGCTTATGAATGTATTAGGGTGCAATCCAATATTTCTTAGTAATATTGTAAAGCTAAGGGGAGGGGGGATCTAGGTATCACACTATCATATAATATTCAGTGATTATTCAAAGATATAATAGGTACATATGAAGTAGAGTATTATACACAATGTAACCCAATTAAAAATACTGTTCTCTCTTCAAATTGCCTTGCAGTGCCATCTATGAATGAACACAGTGCTAGGGTCTAGAGCAAGAGTTATAACATGAAATGTGACTGCATGTTTAATACTTTGCTGGAGCACTAATGATGCTCAGTCATCATTACAAAATCTTGCAACATATTTATAAACATGGTAGCAACTCATGGCCCCACTTCCATAATTAATTGTTATTTGTTGATTCATCATCATTTAAGATAGAAACCCCATCATATTTCATTTCATAATTTGTGATTCAGATGTTTGCTTTTAAAATTAAACTATGTCACTTCATAACACTCACAATGATTACCAGATGGTGCTTCAGGCATGTTGGAGAGAAACCCAGTCACCACTTATATTTTCACAGGACCACACTGTGTATAAAGTAGATTATTACTTCTAAGTTAAACAAAATAAAAGACCAGATGAATGTTTACATATTTAAAACAAATATAAAAGGCTACAAAAATGAGAAAATCCAAAAAATTATCAGTTATCTTTGAGAAAGGTGAAATACATTCTCTTACATGGATGTTTATCCTAGACAATACTTCAAGAACAAATTCATAAATAAAAAAAATCAAATAAAAGTGATAGTTTTGGTGTGTGATTGAGAGCAATGAACACATACAAAATTATAATAAATTAAAAATATGAACAAATCTATCCAACTAGACATAATGTGGAAAAGAATAATAAACAAATATGTACCATGACCCTGATTATTATGGGATAAAGCTAAATGGATATCAGAGCAGGAAGCTGAATAGGAAAAAATGCAGTCTTATTATTTTACAGGTAAATTAAAGACTAATATTCACTGGTATATAAGGAGCTACAAAAATAAAAAGATATGAGGGTGTACCCCAAAATAACTAGAATGATTTTTTTGGAGGGTGAGAATGTTGTGGTATATACTTCTGTTGTTAGATGCCTCTTACATGATTTCTTGCAGCAGCTTGCCAGAAAGAAGTTGTGGTTTGGCATACTAAATGTTTTTGTTGAGTGAATCTTGCTTCTTTGTCAATTTTCGAAATGGCTGAAAAGTTGGAACAAAATAAAATTATGTTTTCTGTCAAGGGAAAGTGGCAGTAGAAATAGCTATAATACTTGAAACAGCTTAAAATCAAACTGCTCTGGAGAAGACATAAGCTTATGAGTGGTTTAATGGAAATGTCAAAGGCATCATTCTGAAAAAGATTGAGGATTTCTTCAAAAAGTGGAAAACCCATTTAGGAATGTGCAATGCATCAAATGGGCAGTTACACAATTTTTATTACAAAATTTTAGGTATTTTTGGATATCCCCTCATATGACTAAAAATTAATATGTAAAAAGTTAGAAAAAATAGATGTAACAGTGATTCATTGAGTTTGTAGAATATTAATGAATAAAATAAAGACAAGTGATTAAAAAAAGAAAGTTGGAATCTAACAATAGATTATGTCATGCACAAAATAAAAGAAAATATGTTTGTTGTAAGGCTCAAATTATTGAATGATATAAAACACTATATAGTGATAAGAATATGAGGAGACAAACCCAGAGGAGAAAAAGAACAAGACAAAAACAGAAGTTAATTTGTCAAGAATGCACAAAATAAAAGTAAAGGTGCAGATATACATGGACATGTCTAAAAACATTTAAATAATATTTTCTACTATTTTAGATTGTATTTGTTAACCATAAACTTTTCAAAACATTTTGATTTCTATCCACAATAAAGAATATATTCATGATATATCCATCACACTCACAAGCAATAGACAAATGTGTAATAAGCTGAATTAAAGTATGCAACAGATTGCTGTTTTTTATCTAAAGCATAATTTCAAACTATATAATATAAAGGTAGAAATGCTATTTTCAAATCCACCATGAATTTAGCTTACATATTATTTTTAAGTAGCAAACTTTATTTTTCCTTTTCAGTTCTCCACCTAGTGTCAGCTTGAAAAATCAATAGATTCCAGATAATAGGCCTTGATAAATTCCTATTTAGTCCTACCCATATTATCAGACTAGTTTCTAGCTTATAGCTTTTTTTTTCAGTTGAGCTATGGATTAAGATTTATCAATACTTTGTTAAAAAACTAAGGCCACCAAAATATATAGATATTGAACTGATATTAGATCTGTGGCCACCAAAATATATAGATACTGAACTGATATTAGATCTGTATAACAAGGTTAATTAAATAATTTGACTTTAAAACATTATGTAGTTTTCGAATTTCACACTGATAGCTTGATAAAAAAAAAATGGCTGATGAAAAAAAGAAGAATTCAAAAATCCAGATACACCAGATTGAAATACAAAGTCTTATCTTGATGAAAGACAAGCTAAAAACTATGCTGAGTATATGGATGATGGCATTATATAAAGATTAGATGTGGAATTTATAAATTATTCAAACTTACACTAATTAGCAGAACTGGATCAAAAAAAAAGATTTGTTGCTAAGTGGCACATAAGCTGGTGTAATGTGATGCTTTGATGCCAGATATGGCCTTAAAATATTTACAAATATTTTAAAAATTAAGAAGATTATAGTGTATACATGTGAGCTGGAAGATGATTTTGAATTTCTTGTTGTAGTTTGATAGTATAAGGAATAAATGTTGGTTGCTCTAGAGAAAGTGCATTAGTTCCCCCAAAAAATTTAGACATATTAGATTTACATTTAAAGCTTCACAATAATGAAAGCCACAAGCTAGAAACTAATTTGGTGATGTAGATAGGATAACACTGGATAGGGATATATTAAGTCTTACAATCTAAAATGTATTGACTACTCAAAGTGATACTAAGTGGTGAAACTGTAGTCAGAAATCATGTGTTTTGTTGTTTTTTAATAATTCTGGATGCAACAATATTTACTTGTATTCAAAATATTTAGATATTTTTGAAATTTCATGTGGGTAGCTTGATAATAATAAAAAAAGAAAGCAAAAGATCGTTGCTGGAGAAAGGATGCATTATATTCAGAGACAAAACTCCTTTCTGACAAAGACAAAAAAAATATAATCTAGCCTCAGGATATGGATAGTATAGAACTCAGTAAGGATACTGTGAATCTTTATTAGTTATTCAAGCTTATACTAGGTGGCAGAACTGATCTAAGAACAATAGATTCTGCTACTTAAAAGTTTCTCGCTTCATTAAAAACAGAAATTTGTATTACACATTAAAATTGACTTCAGGACCTCTTGTTTGAAAAAGATTATTTTCCAGCATTTTCAGTATTTTGTTTTTGCTTTTTAAAACTTATATTTGTCTTCTATTAGAATAGTCCAATCATTATTATTCTTAAAAAAAATAGTAAAAAAACATAGAAAAAAATATATAGAATAAACTATATACATAAAAAAGAAAGGTAAATGTAAATGATAAGAAAACAAAATAATACAAGAGAATTAATAAAATGTAAAAAGTAAACAAAAAAGAAATAATAAGAGAAAATGAGCAGAAGTAAAAAAATTACAAGGCATGAGGGAAATTCTTAAAAAAAGAAATGAAGACAAATCGTTTTTATATTACCAACAACTATGTGTTTGTCATTTTAATTTAAAATTGACATTAACACAACTTTATAGTTTTTTTATTATAATTTTACTACTTGACAGATTGTGACATCATTGATTTTATCTACCAATCTAATATTTCAGAAATTCTTATGGCTAATACTCAAATTAATAAATAATTAATTCCTAAACTGAAGCATTTACCTTCTGTAAATATAACACAATGTTAAAGATAGGATGGCCATTGGGCAAATTTAGACATATATTAACATTTTAAAGTGCAATAGCAGTTAATTTCTCTCTCCTCAAGAGCCATCTAGTATAAACTAATGGACATAGAATGATGTCATACTATAGTACCACCATATCCCTCTTGATCAGTTTCTGACTTTTGATTCATCAATGAAGATTAGGATTTAAAGCTGGAACTATTGTACCGATGCATATGATAACAAGCTTTTACTTATTTATATCATTCAAGCTGATAACTTTAAATTAAAAAAAACATCTTAAGTTTCAAACCAGGCTTATTGACCTGCATAGCTATGTAGATATGACAATACTCGATTTATATTTTGAGATGGGGATAATATGGTGCTCTGATATCTAATGTCCAATACTCAAGTTTACATAGTTCTAGATTAGAGTGAAAATGATTGCTCTTAGAAACATATGAATAAGTATATGCCTATGCGTTTGTAAAGGAAGGTTTTTAATAAATGTGTTTTACCAGTTCTTACTTATGGATCTGAGACTTGGACATTTAGTAGAAGAGCAATACAGAGACTTCAGACCACTCAAAGAAGCATGGAGAGATGCATGTTGGGAGTAACAAGAAGAGATTGAAAATGCAATATATGGATATGAAAACAAACTGTTGTTACTGACCTCATTGAAAAAATTAAAAGACTGAAGTAGAGTTGGGCTGAACATATTGCTAGAAGAGATGATAATAGATGGACAATTGAAATCTTAAACTGGATTCCAAAAAGTTGTAAAAGACCCAAAAAGAGACCACATGTTGAGATGGATGGATCAAATAAGAAAGTGTGAAGGAGTGATGTGGAGAAGAGATGCTAGAGATCAGAGAAGATGGATTGAATGTGGAGAGACCTCCATGCTGCAGTGGATTGACAATAATTGATGTTGATGATGATATGAGATGTCAGGTGATTTGCTAAATTTTGGTTTTACTTGGAATATTTTTATAATTACTAAGAGAAATTCACCAAGAACATAGGCAAGGACACCATGTTATTAGCTGATTATTAGCTATTAAGTGACCACCATAAAGTTCAGTGTAATTATTCATGAATTGGAATGCACTGAGCAGGTTAGCTCACCAGTAAGAATGGCCTAGTGAAGAGTTAAAGGTTTTGAATCAATGTTCAAATGATACAAAAAACATTGTGATCAAGTGATAAAAAAAAGGCATATGGCTTTTGTGCTTGAGAATTCATAAGAAGGTTGAGTGCCAGACATGAGCTCCAAAATTGATTCTGGGACCTCCTGATCCCAACTCAAATGCTCTACCAACTGAACTAAACCATGCAAGTCTGATAATGTCTGTTGCTATGATACCTAGGAATCACATTTCCTATGATACAAAGACATTTTTTTTATCAAGACAATTTTATTGTGAGATCAAAGAATTACATTATTACAATAGCAGAGTTATGTTGTTAACAGACACTGTAATAAAGGTTACATAAACCAGTACCAATGGTCTGGATGTAAAAAATCAACTGTTCAATCATAAATTGTTCATTGCTACAAGGCTCCATGTAGCATTGTAGATGTATGTTGGAGCTAATTTTTCATCTCTGATTCTGATGCCCGCAAAATTTTTGAACTTCCCAATATTCTCCTCGATCCAAAAAAACATTGATTCATTATCCAAAGTTTATTTGTCACTATATGCGAAAACTTCACTGCTCAACATCCTATTGTTCCCAATGATCTCTTATTACATGCTGAATATTAATTTTTCCCAAAGATTCATTAGAAAGATAAATTCACTATATAGAAGGGCAAGACCATGGCCATCAGCTTGAGGGATCTCCATAGGCACATACATGCTGAATATTAATTTTTCCCAAAGATTCATTAGAAAGATAAATTCACTATATAGAAGGGCAAGACCATGGCCATCAGCTTGAGGGATCTCCATAGGCACACAAAACTCAATGGGCTCTCATTGCACTCTGTTTTAACCTTTTGTTTCCAGCATACACATAACACCATCCTTAACCTATCTCGTTTTCCAGAAGCATCATGTTTTACATCTGTTAGTCCTACAGACACTCCACCTCCTCCTATGAGGAGTTGGTTGTAATCCTTATTGTTAAATATTGCAAAATTTATCCCTCTATCTATTCAGGTCAACTCACAGAAAATTATGTACTGGGATGCATACCACCTAACTAATGAAGAACCCCCCCCCCAATCCCATCACTGCTAACCCTCCCCAATCATTCAATCATTAAAAAGTTTAAACGGTGGCATCTTGAACTGAAATGTTTTGATTTTTTGATTAAATTAAACCTGAATGATCTGCCCACATGCTATTTTCTGGTCTATTGTAGAGGGTTCTTATGCTTGGACCCAGTCTGCCTTTTATGTAAATGGGATGATATTCTGAGCCATTGTACATCACTCCAATGGGACAGAGACTTTATTGGATCCATATACAAAACTAGAGTGCCTCTCTTCACTGAACTGATTTTTAGAATATCTAACAGGATCTGTCTATCCATAAGAATCATAATTTTTCTGCTGTTTGCCTATTGGTCAAGTACATGCACACTCATTTATGGCCATATCTTGGTTGACCATAAAAAATTACTTCTGGCAAAACTTCAGACCATTAGAAGCAGAGATGAAAAATTAGCTACAAAGACATATATTTGTGATCTGCTAATACTTATGTGATTGTATGTTTATATACAGTATAACAAATTTGAAGATATGCATGCAGAATTGTACACTAAGTTTTATCATATAGGTTGTGGATAAAACATCTACAAATCAAACTGGCCAATCCACTTTCATCAGATATCATCTTGAGACATGTTGGCAATGTGTAACACATGCATTATTAAAGATAGCTGTAGAATTGTCATTCAGAAAATATAATGACTTCTTGAGATATAAAAACTAAAACCATTTATTTTCAATCTAATAACTCAAAACGTATGAATAATGACTTATTCTTGTAATTAGTGCACCCCTCCGGCCACTAAATAAATATTATATATATATCACTTGAAAATTACCACCAAACCATCCTTTGAGAGTGGACGCATTTCTTATTCAATTATAAAATTACAATTGATTAGGTTTGAATGGCCATATAAAATTTTTCCCATATATATATATAGACATTCTGGGTGACTCTTGCCAATATTTCACAATACAATAGCAAACTGATGACTTGGTAAACTATACACCATTTATCACCATCATCATTTTCAATTATTATCCATCCACAGCAGGATGAATCAAGGCTCTCTAAATTTATTTTCGTTTCTCCAATCCCTAACATCTTTTTTCCACATCACATTAGCAAATTTGTTTATTTCATGCATCCATCTCACTTGTGGCCCTTTTCTATATCCTTTGTAATCTACTGGGATTCAATTAAAGCTTTAACCGTCCAACTATTACCATCTCTTATAATCAAGCTCTGCTTCATTTCAGTCTTTTAATTTCATCATCGTTATTATTATATATATATTTTAAAATATCAGATCTACATATGTTGATTTTTGAAATGTTACAATTTTTTAAACCAAATTTATGCTAATTATTCAAATTTATTTCATTTCTTTTTTTAAAAAACTAATTGCAATTTAATATTAATATAAGTTTCATATCATTTGAAAAATACAAACTGAGTGTGCCATGATGGAGAAAGGGAGTAATTTTCATAACTATCTGCATACTGCTGTTGCAATGAAAATCATTTTCTTTTGAAAAGAGTTAATCTGTTATCAACCTTTGAGTGAGTGTTTAGAAGATGAGAGTTGAAACGAATTCCATATGAATTTATTCTCAAGGTAAAACGTTTTCCAAGTTCGCTTCAGCGATTGCTAAATTAGTGAATGACCTTATTTATCATTTTTTACGATTTTTGTTTATTTTAAACTAAATCGCGGGGAGGGGGGGGGATTACATATATAATTTTAAATTTTAAAAAATAAATAATTATAATTCAATGGTTATATTTTTATTAATATAATATTTTTGAAATTGGAAAAATAATCGAATCATTTACTGCTCAGAAATTCATAAAAAGTTTGTGCACCGGAAGTCAAAGAGTTAGACCTTGCTCCGTGATTCTTGAGCTTTACCACTTTCCAGAATCTGTAGGATTGTGACTTTTCTCCTGTCAGTACTGATAGTTGTGGAATATTACAACCACTTCTAATTTTTCATTGGTACAGCAACACCCATCTAGCCAACTGAGATGAAACTAAGTTTTTTACTCTCCAACTAAATATAACTAGATACTGGACTAGCCATCTAAAAAAAAAAAAAAAAACATCACTAGAAAAAATATCCAAAGCTGACCTATATTTCAGCACAAGATAATGAATGTAATGGGAAGATATACTAATTCCTATTTTTTCTCCAAATCTATGCCATCTATTGATACCTTTAGGAATTAAAAGATGCCAGATGATAATGCCATAAATCCCTATCCACTGCTGTCCCATACAATATCACCAAACTAGCTACTAGCCTATGGCTTTCATCAGTGAGGATCTTTGCATTTTGAAACACCACACCTGGATGTTTAGGATATAATTTAAGTCAAGTTATCCGTATGGCCATGTAGATCTGAAATCACCTCAGCATCTATATATCAAAGTGCCCTTTGTAACAACTGTAGACACCTTTATCCTGATGAAAGCCATAAGAGAGAAACTAGTTGGGGGATTTTGGATGGGATTGCACTGTATAGAAATTTATGGCAATACGATCTAACATCTAACTAGGTAGCATAGATTTGGAGGAAAAAATAGAGTATAAGGCTACAGCAATATATAAAGTGGCATCATGTGATAGAGTCATGTGGTACATTAAGATATTCATCACTATTCCCTGGCTAGGCTTCATAAATCTTGACTATTTTTTAGTTCCCGAGTCTTGAGATATAAGTTTTGAATTCTTAGAAATTCCCAGAATTGAGAAAAAGATGTTAAACACAATCTATCTACATAAACTTGCAAACAGTAAGTAAGTATATCCAGTCCAGCCATAATTATGGACATGAAGAACAGGAGTCAATACTGGATGTCATAGATGATAGGTGGCAACTAGACATTAATAAGTTTTTTTAACTAAATAAAGACTTAAATGATTTAAATTGAAATAAAGCAAACTTTTCAGAAGAGAAAACAAGAGCAAAAAACTTACTCAAAGTATAGCTAAAACATCATTATGCTGAAATTTTTGATTCTGTTTTCTTTCAGATTTCAAGAGAAAAACTTTTCTCTGGGAAAAGAAATGGGCTGTTCCTGGAAGTATTGCAATACCAGGTCAACCCATGGTGGAGGCAGAGCAAGCCCCTAACTCTCCACCTAATTCCAAAAATCAGTTTAATATTCTGGCCCCCATTAGGAAGTGTATCAGATATTAAGCTGATAAGAAAAGATATTACACTTTGATCTTAGCCAAAAGGCCGAGAAGAACTTTTATGCCTCATAATAAAGCTAATTTCAGCTAAAAGCATCATATCATTAAATGCTTAATTATTACAGCAGTGCCACCTGTGAGACAAACATAAAATATAAATAAAGCAGCATTGTTAAAAGGTCAACTTTTTATGTATAAACCACAAAGTTGTCATCACATATATGCAAGAAGCATGAAACTAAATCAACAAAGATCTTAATAGCTAATAAAATTAAGCAAGATTACTACAATAATCATTTTTGACCTTTATATATTTTTTTAATTTTGCTTATAAATGAGTATACTAACTAATTTATATATAGTAAAAGGTTAAAGATCACTTTTAAAATTTTGTTTGGATAAGAGATTTTCAATAATAATTATTAAGATTAATAGTATTTTGTCTATATTCATGTGTGTGGTGAAATATTACAAAAGAATTTATTTGTTGTACAAACATTGCATATTAGCAAATAAAAATACAAATCAATTTTTTATATGTTTTTATTCAACTTATGCTCTTTATTTGTCCATCTGTTTGTCTGAGAAATCTTGTAATTCAATTTTCACTCATAATTTTGATCTAGTTGAAACTTTGCTCACATAGATATTCCCAATGATGATACACTTTTTAAAATTTGCACAGCATTTTGAGTGGTATTTATTCTCTGCTCTTCAGGTGTTGCTGGCCTGACCAGTGATAATACTAGGATAGGAATCGAACTTACACCTTCAGATTCTTAAATACAGACTTTTATGATAACTCTCTGACCAACAGAACTCTCTCTGATACTACCTTTAGCAATATTAAATTATATCTAAACTTTTTTATAAAATTAAAGATTAGGAAATAAAATATGTAAAAAAAAATAAAAGATTTTATTCACACGAAAGAATTAAAAAGCAAAAAAAAAAAAAAATGCATTTTTTAAAGTTTTGACAGTATTTTTTCTTGTTTACAATTTGTTAAAACTATTCATAGACTATTTCTGAAGATGGATCACTTTTATTTTGGTTACATAAAAAGGAAAGCTGAGAAAATTGTATTTTTTTACCTTTTTAATGCATTTTTTTAAAATTAATTTTTTGTGCATTTATGTGAAATAAAAGCATTTCTTTAAAATTTTTTAAAAATACTTTTTATATTTCTAAATAACATTTTACTGTTGGTGCATTACTGTCATAGATACTTCAGCACTCATCAAGAATCATGCAATCGATAATTTTTTGAAAAAATAATGGCATTATTCTTTTTATGTGTGTGTTTTTTTTTTAAATTTATGAATTTTTATTTTACTTATTTTGAGACATTTAATTTAATCACTTAGGCAGCAATTTTTTTTTATATTTTACCGATTCTATTTCCTTTTTAAAATTTACATATTTTGAGTGACTTCTTCGAAAGAAATTTATCGATTGCATGCTTCTTGATGGGTGATGAAGCACCGTCTACTGGCACAGTACAGTGGACCCAACAGTACCAAAATTTTAAGTCATTAAAGTTTTAAATTTGCATGATAATTTATTTTGTAATTTGACAATAAAATTTCCTTCCATTGAAAATATTCACATAATTAGAAAAATGCTATTGAATATGATATTTTGTGAATTCATGAAAGAAAAATGCACAAATAATAAATATATGTTTCTTTTTTATTGCAACTGAGTAGATTACAATTATATGATGTTATATGTTATGTATGAAAAATATTGGATAAATAAAAAGCCATTTTTATGTCTTATAAAAATTTACAAATAATGCTGATCCAGCACAAAATAGGTATATTGGAGATCATTTATCTTTTTCACATGTATGCTGTCATGTATATCAGTTGTATAAATTGAGTGGACAGCTGTAGGGAGCTTGAAAATCTGAATTCAAGTCCTGTCTAATTACAATAAATTTACACAGAGGCAAACTCTCCATACAGTAGCACTACTCGTGCAAGCATTTGTAATCAATGGCTGCAGGAAGGTTTGTCCATAAAATTCCTATCTAGTGCCTACTCATCCAATATCCTCAGACTAATTTGTAGCTTGTGGCTTTCATCAGTGAGGAACCTTGGACCTGAAAACATCCAGCAGCCACCTTTTACCTTATTACCTAACTATAAATCTTTGGAGCACAAAATGAATACACAATAATGTTTTCAATTCAAGCTCATTAGCTTGTATAGTCATATAGTCATATAGATTTGAACTCAGGTGATCATTCATACTTTTTGGTGTCTTTGGTTCTATAATACCCACAATCACCAATCCTGCCCAATAGGATTATGGTGACTATGGTTATTAAAAACCCAAAGACACCAAAATGTATGGAAACTAAACTGAGTTCAGATCTATATGATTATACAAGCTAATGAGCTTGAATTGAAAACATGTTTCCATTTTGGACACAAAGTTTTATAGTTAACTAATAAAAAGGGGCTGCGGAAGTTGCATTAGATCTATGTGCGTGTTCTAGATGCAAGGCTGCTCACTAATAAAGCCACAACTACAAACTAGTCTGGGGATAGGATGAGTAGACCTAGATAGGGTTTTATGCACAAACTTCGCATCCATGATTACAATTTCACTGAGTTATGCTATTGTATGAATAGTTTTGGCACTGTGTAAACAGCTTGTGTAAGCATAGAGAATAGTGATTGTCAGATGTGTATTGAGTTAATGAATTAAATTTAATATAGACAATATACAAGTATTTAAATATTTCATATTCAGCCTGTATTCTTCCCATCCCTTATTGTGTATTTAAATAGATATAATAGTTCTATAGTGAGGGTCGAATAACTTAAAGTCATGGGATATGACAATATATTGGTCAACATGAGTTACCCGTTTATGACAGGCATAGTAAAATGACTCATTAAAGTTTGAGATTTGCTAACTAATATAAGCTGAGCACTGTATATATATATATATATATAGTGTGTGAACTGGACAATGTGGTGGTAGTATGAAATAATATATGAAATATTTATATTTTCGGTGTAATCTGTGTATCGTTGTGTAAGACAGAAGATACTGAAGAGGATTGAAAATCTGGTTAGTCTGTCTAATTACATTAATTACTTATCTTGCCTTAGACATTAAAACTTCATTATTTAAATAACACATAATTAGGTACAGTTTAAAAGTTATAATTGTAGTTTGAAGATTACAACTATTTGTTAGTCTGCTTTCAAAACAGCTTATATTTACCTGTTTAATGAGGCTTATTTAAACTTCTTTGAACAAATAATTTCATTCTTTGTAGTAAGTTGCAATCGTTACTGTGTATATAAATATATTAGATTATATATAAAGATAGATGTCCACCTTTATTATGTAAAGGAGGTTGCCATGACAACATATTGAGATTGTTGACTGTTATTGATATTGTTAACTGCTTTCACATATTTAAACAATTTAATATACAATTACAATAAACAACCATTTATACATTAGCATGATGAATAGAAATGCCAATACACACAGAATAAATAATATTAATGTTTAATAATATATAATATTGAAAAATAATTATATCTAAGTTAAAAAACCATTAAATCCCAAATGTTAAATGTCAAGCCATTAGACCATTAATTAACAAAGACACGCATAATCATGGAAAAAGAATAGAAGGCACTCATGGAAAGTGAGTGGCAAGCAGTAATCTTAATACAACAAATGCTACCTTATTTTAAAATAGACTTTTGTAAGACTATATTATTAATTTAAGTTATTATTGAACATTAGGAAGATCAATATTGTCCCTATATCTTGAAATATGTTATAATGGATTGATCCCAGAGACCAATTGATAATAAAGCCATCAGAGAATCCATTTTGTATTATCTAAGTGCACCACACATATTGCCTAGAAACAAAACACCATACATACATTTAAGCATATTTTCTATATTTAAAATGTTTAAAATTAATGTCCACTAAGATTTGCAATGAGTTGTTATATTATATTTAGTATACCTATACTCAATTATTGTATTTTAATCAGAAGACATTCCATATATATTTATGCAAAACCTTATTATTATTGAAGAAGCCTTGAAAACAACATTTAATAAGTGTTAACTTTACACAGAAATAAATAAGAATTACCATTTATTCCAATATTACAGTGTTGTAAAAGTGGAAAAATGAAATATGTTATAACAAAGAGAATACATACAAAGAAGCATAATATACTCTTGAATAATTATTTTATATATGTAATTTTTTTGATTAATATTATTCAATATACAATCCATATAATCTCATGATACTTGTATAATAATTACAAAGCATTACATATAAAAAAACACTATGCTATAATATAAGAACTGAATCAATGATATTATATATTGTTGTATTATCTCCATTTCCTACTAAATGGTTCTGTTAGTAATACTTAACTCTCTACACCCCCACAAGCTGATAAGTCAATGCTTTGTGCAAGGATAGCTAACTTATGGTGTGTGGGTCAAACTTGACACATTTATGGATTAATTTTACCCCATTGAAGTTGTGATTATAAAAATAAAAAGTAAGGTTACATCTTGCATCTAAAAGCCATTTTCCAAACTAAAAAAATTATGAAATTTTTGCAATCCAAGTTTATTTGCTTGAATAATTGTATAGGTCTGAAATCAGTTCAGTTTTTATATATTATGGTGATCTTATTTTTTAAAATAAAATTAGGTACTTTTATTATTTGACCAGAATTGGTATAAAAGAAATAACACATCACATGACCAACATCACAATCTTAGCTTGCACTTACACTATTTACTAGCAAATTCTTCTATTCTTACAACTTTTGTGCCATCTAGTGGAAGCTTGAGTAATCAATAAGTGTTAGATGACACAGATGAAAACCATAAGCTAGAAACTAATCTTGGGATATTGGATAGAATAGCTAGTGATTTATTATGCACTACTATTTAGCATTTATTGATTACTAAAGCTCACACTAGATGGCATGAAAGTTGTAAGAAAAGAAGACTGTAAGGGAACATCTTGTAAATGATATTGCAATAAAAATGTGATAATCAGAAAATCTATATAACATAAATTCAAATTTAGTGAATGTTTTGCATTCGATCTTTGTGGATTAACTGAGAGTAGTCAGTAATTATTTGTAGGTTTGTTATTTATAAAAAATTATTTAAATCAATTGATAAGAAAAAAAATGTGGTCAAACCTGATTCTAGTTTGAAAAATGTTCTGCTGAACACCAATTATTGAAAGTCAGATGAAAACAAATCAGACTCATTGAGATAAACAACATGCTGAAAATGTTTCTAATGTTAGCTAAGAAAAGATTTATTTCATATTTTTATACTAATTTAAATAATTACCTTTTTATCTATAAATATTGCAGCATACCAGACACCTTATGAGTGCTATAAATCTGGCTTCCCTAGCTGAAAGCATGCACATCTACTATCAATAAATAAGGACACAAAATGAAACTTTTCCTTAGCCAACCTTAGAAATGTTTTGGCAACTAATTACAAACAAGTCAAGAAAAATAACAATTTCAAATATTATTATATTTTGGGAAAAAAGTTAAATAATACCTGTAGCAGACTGTATTTTATACGAAGCTTCAATAGCAGTATGCTCTATTTACCACAATTGGTAAAGCATCTCATCAACTTGGGACCATAAGGACCCACAATTGAACTTCATATAAATTCTCAAGCAATAAAGTCATTAGCAATTTGCCCTGTACAGTTTGGAACAATTGGTAGACAGTCTGAAATGGGATTGAAAGGTCCCAGGTTTGATTCTGGTACTCCCACTTCTGGCAGTCAAAGTTCTTATGAATTCCCAAGAAATAGAGCTCTTAGCATTTTTTGTAGTTGTATAAATGTTTTAATAGCATACTTTTTCATCTTCTTTTTTTTCTCAGTGATGAAAGCTTTTATTTATCAAAAAGATGAAATACACAATAAGATTTACAAAGAGATGATTACATGGCAAAATGAAATCCAAGTACAATATGGTGAAGGGGAAGGGAATACATGCAAAATGAGAAGGGAATATGGAAAGGGTGTGTAGTCCTCTTTGGTAAGTAGCAATGTTAATAGGCTTGGTTGTGTTGGTGTATTGATAGGAGGATCCATATATGCCATTAACTTTGGAGGAATAGCTATATGCTAAGTCTTTAAAGGTTTTAGGAATGGATGAGGAGATTTCCGAGTTATGCTTAGATGCAACAAGCTGATTTTTGTCTTTTGTAGATGAGTAATTTTAGTTTTTTCCATTGTAGTGGGAATGGCATTATGATTGGTCATGTTGATCTTTTTGACTTGCTTTTTACCTTTGATAGAGCAAACCACAGCCTGAAAGGGAGGAAGATCCAGAGGGCAAGAAGATGGAGACTTTGAAATAAGTTCTTTGGTGATGATGTTTTTAGTTGCCTTGTTTGAAATTTGATTTGGATAATTTTGAAGGTTTAGTTCATGTATTAGGTCTCTGCACATTTTTTCCGCTAGGGGCAGCAGCCATCTTTAAACCGTTTGAAAAAATGAAAAGTAATATAAAGAAAACAATTTTGATATGGAAAAATTAAATATATTGATGTAAAAGCACAAAAAAAAAAACACTGGAAAATTTGTTATTAATAATTTTAGTTCAGTAATGAGAAAATTGAGTGGAATTTTAGGCAGTTAGTTACCCCAGAGGAGGGAGTGTCTGAAAAATGAGATAGTTTAAAATGGCCTAAATAACTGGAACATCACATAAAAAACTTTTATAAACAAGTTCTGAGTGACAGGGAACTTGGAGTAGGAGAAACATTTAAGAGTCTAAGAGGGGATAAAACCCTTTATGGTCCATGAAACCGTTGAACCATTCACCAAACAGGGGGGGGGAATGAGGTAGTTAAATGCTGATAAGCACAAGGTCTCATAGGGAAATTATCTTAAAAGTGCATTAAAACTGAGCTTTAGTGAATGAAAGAGTACATTAGTGGCAAAATAAGGCTTTTAAAGGGCCAAATAATTATAAAAGGCACCGTTCACTGCTGCAACACCAACTTTTCAGAGCCATTCTATGAGAGCTTCCAGTAAGAGCTCCATCTATGAAGTACACTTTTTCATCTTCTTTATAGCAAAATTATTGTAAACATTAGAAATCAATAATAGTAGCCAGAAGACAGTGCTTAATAAATTCCTATTCCTATCCAAAATCCCCAGACTAGTTTCAGGCTTATGGCTTTTATCAGTTGGGAGATTTTGGGTAGGAAAGCACAGGATAGAAATTTGTTAAGCGCTGTCACTTGGCACTCATCAATGCTTTCTAAAGTTTCAGTAAGTAGCATAAAGAAGATGAAAAAGTGAGTTACTATAAAGCAATATGTAAGCTGAAATTATGTAATAGGTTGCGTGATCTTTTATTGGAGTATATCAAATCCTGGTCACAGGAGTGGAGTGATATCAATAATTAAAAACTAAGAATATCATAATATGTAGAAACTGCAACTGGAATCAGATCTACATGACTATACAAGCAAATTGAATTAGATTAAATCCATTTTTATGTTTCTCAGTTTAGACTAAAAGCTTATTAGTATAATATAGAAATAAATAATGGGAGCTTATTGAACTGTTTCAAGATCCAAAGCTCCTCACTGATGAAAGCTATAGGCTTGAAACCAAGCTGGGGATTTTTGTATAGAAAAGCATATGATAGGAAATTATCAAGTTCTGTTATCTGGTAACTATCATTGTTTTCTAACACAGTAAGGGACATAAAAAGGTAAAGAAGTATGTTACTAAAACAACAATATAAAAACTTAGTCATGATATTTTACTAAAATATAAAATTCAATGGCATATTTGAATCAGTATATGATAAAATAGGTGCATATCTAAATCAATGTGTGTTATGGAGTAACATGTTAGTTATTGACCATAAAATTTTAAGATTAGCCTGTCTGAACCATGCATTATGACATGAAATGTGGGTTTACATTTTATCTCTTATGTTAAGATTAATTTTTTTTTCAAATTGAACAAAACTGTTACTGATACATTTGAAATGATTCAAATTGTGAATGGAAATAAAATCACAAATTGAACCTGTCACCTAATGAATATTTCTGTAGAGTAACTTTCCCTATATCATTCTCATGCAAGGTAGGGTTTGTTTTTTAGCCACTTTTATGACCTTGTAGAGAGAGTGTAACTCGTAGCCAAAGATATGTGAAAAGATGTATAATCCCCAAGATGCACATTTCATGCTGAGCTAGCACTCGTCAGTTGGTCCAGATCACAATTTCTTACATATATCTTTATCATTGTTCAGTATATATATGGATAGGGAATGACTACAATTTAATTGATAAGTATCGAATCTACTGCCCTCATAAGTTTGAAACTCACCACTTGATGGATATAAATTAATAATATTTATTAGTCATTCATTAGATAGATTATTCACTTATTCAATAATATATCTGTAGTGTTTCCACCTTGCGTGAGAGTGATATAGTGAAAAGTAGTATTCCTCCTACCTTGCTTGAGAGTGATGTAATGAAAATTACGCTACAGAGATATGAATTAAGTGGATAATATCTAGTCTAATGAATGGCTGATGAATATGATTAATAACCAGTCACCTTTTCGTTGGGACATACTATATATTTATATACTATGCACAAACTCAGATGATATCATAATAATTCATTCATTATATATATACCCAAATATTTAAAACATCGTTAAAAAAGCGTTTGCAAATAAGGTAAAAATATTAAACTAATTTTGGAGTGAATCATTTTAAGACAGCCTAAATGTTACAAAATCACATTATTTGTGACGTAAACAGTTTGTGGTTATTAAGTACCTGTCATTTAATCATATCATCGGTAATTATCTAATGACAGCTTTCTTTGGATCTGTTTAAAATACAATATCTATCTCTAGTTTGAGAATTAATTCTGAAGAAATGTTAAACCATGTTTATAAACATATTTAATGTTTCAAAACATTACGATTTTCTTGTCAAAAACAACACTATCTTATTTCCACAAGTGTTAAATCTAATCACATGACTCGGAGCTACGGAGAATATTTTCTCCCGCAGTTCTTTTTTTTTTATTATCTTCTTACAGGAAGCAAAAAATCGAATTGAAAAAAAAAATGCAGATATATTTTTTATCTCTTCCCATTTCAAGTATAAAAAAATCTAATTTGGGTTTCTAAAACTAGCAGAGTGGGTAAAGAGGGTGGGGGAGATTCTCAAAACGAAAACTCGGGAAATAATACTCTTTATTTACTAGAGGTTGTCGGGTCGGTTAAAGCATTGCGAAAAAAATATATATATATTAAAAATAAAATACTTAATTATGCAAGAAAAAATGACATTAATGACGATTCAATATCTGGTATTTTTTTTTCTTAACTTCAAAAAGATGTGAAATTTAACTTTATTAGTCTGCACACATTTAGAAAAATAAAAAAAAATCGCACAATTATGTTTGCAATTAGAATTATAAATGGAAAATCAAATCCACTAAATTGATTACAAGCTAAATTTCATTAAACTATTTTCTTTCCAATTCAGCTATCAAAAATAAACATAACAGTTTGTCTAGAAATTAAAAAAATCAAACTATTTCACGATATCATTCTTTGTACAAATTTCCACAGACTCTGGCCAGAGCTGATGTTAAAGATTAATTAGATGACATATTAAAAAAAATATTGCTTGTATTGGGTATGATGAAATCTTTTAATACAAATGTGTTTGTGTCTAACGATTTAGGCTCATCTGCCCGTTTCATTTATGATCTGGAATTCAAACGTAGACTTGGTAAATCTTGGCAATTTTTCAGATTATAGACAATGATAATAGTTGGACAAGTAGAATATTGAACTGGATTCCAATACATTGTAAAAGACCTAGAAAGAGATCACATGTAAGATGGATGGATGAAATAAGGAAGTGTGCTGGGGTGATGTGGAGAGGTTAGAGATTGGAGATGGATTGATCTTGGAGAGACCTTCATCCTGTAGTGGATCGATAATAGTTGAAAATGATGTTGTGATGGACTAGCCGACTCTAACCAAATCAACATTTGTTAATAAATGGATATATAATTATTCTTAAATGGAAAGTAAGAAAAGTTATAAAACAATTAAAACTCTCACTATATGGTAGATAGCACATCTAGTAAAAATAATGCCTTTTCTTTGAGATCACTGTTCTGCAATAGACTATGTAGAATACTATTTTACCTACGTTTAAACATAAAGACTGTAGTTCTATTAGGTAGAGGGTTAATCTGTAAAACTCCTTATCGTCTTAAGTTTTCTAATCTATGTTTTTTGGGAAAATATCAAAAATGGCTTTTCTTCTGCAATGGATTATTTAAAATATTTTGAAAATTCTTTAGTAGATATTATCAAGATGGTATTGACTTCTCATAATCACATTAGTGGGTTTTTATCTTTGGCTAATCATCATATATATAATTACTTAAAAATTATCTTGTTATTATTATCTGAAATTATAGGTAATTTGAACACAGCTATCCACTCTATTTCATACATCTGACACACATGACCACACACATGTAAAAAAGATAAATGATCTCCAATATACATATTTCATTCTGAACCAGTATTTATCAGTTGGTCCAAATCATCATCTCCCACATACACATATGCTCAATTTACATTAAGATAGCAAATCTTCAAACATTAATAAACAGACTTTCAATCTACTCCACCTTCCAGTAATGTTCAGAAAATACCATTGAAAATCTGATGATGGAGTGGCCAAATCCCTTATTGATTTCAATATAATTGTCATGCCCATGTTGACTTTAAGCCATTCTGATTTCTCATGTATAGGACCTTGGCCACTTAAATACACAGAAGAGGAATGGGCTGAAGAATTGGGGAGTGAAGTAGATTGAAGCCTAACCATTAAAGTTTGAAGATTTGCTATCTTAATATGAACCGAGCACTGATTATATATATGTGTGGGATATGATCTGGACCAACTGAGGAGTGCTGGTGCAGCACGAAATTTGTATATTAGAGATCATTTAATTTTTCACATGCATGAGTGGTCATGTGTATTGGTTGTATGAATAGCATGGATAGCTGAAAGAGCTTGAAAGTCTTGTGTTCAAATCCCCTATAATTACATCTAAATTCCAAGTATACATATATCCTTGTATTCAAATATTTGAAATTTAAATACATTGCTATTTTAAGAAAATCATATAATATACAATATAACTATGTTTACAAAATAACAATATTTTATGAGTAATTTATCTATTAAAAAGATAATGCCGTTATATTAAAGTTATATTTGTGCATAAGACAAACGTTAATCATGGCACCTGTGACTTTCACACCAATAGAATTCTCATGCTTCCTCTAACAGAATAATTAAACAAATTGCAATCAGACTTTTGTGTTTAATTTTATGGCCTTTCTCTTTTAGTGATAAATAGCTAGATACACATTTAGTAATCATTATTAGAAGGATAGCGCTATACTGGATGTCTGAAAAAAGATTCATAAGTTTATTCACCGTATAAAAAAAATACAATGTTCATTAAGCCTGGGTTCGAACCCATATTACGAACACAGCAAAAAAACGTGCTAACACCTATACCATGAGTTTTTTACCTCCCTCCCATTTCTCAATTGGTAATTGACTTTATTGAAGTTTAAATTTCCAGAATACAATGAAATATATTTGTAATAAAATTGATATTAATAACCATAAGCTACTCAGAAGATCGTAATAAAATTGATATTAATAATTATAAGTTACTCAAAAGGTCAAGTTATATTCAAGCACTCAAATGACATATTAAGCATGAAGAATTCTTCAATTGATCCAAGTAATTTTGTTCTCTCTCTCTTTTCAGCTGAACATCAACTTAAGAACATTTAGCTGTTAAAACCGCAACCCTATCGTTTTGCTAAACTATCCAGGGTGTAAAAACGATTCTTACTACTAAAAGTGTTCTCGTTCACGTCTATTGGATTAATATTATATAAGTATTGTAAAATATATGTCAAAGATGTCAAATGTTTCGCGTAAAATATTAATGTAAATAAAAGTCCAACATGGGTCAGCACAATGGCAGAACACTCTGGAGATCAATGTGTATGGATCGCGTCTCCACTTCGTCGTATTCGGAATCCTAGCTTCGGATGCTTTTGAGAGCAATAAGTCATTCGATATATATTTTTTTAAGTATATAAAATATCATAAAACGTTAGAGGTAATAAGATATCGGCCTATGAAATTTGGCTTCTGTGGGAACCTATTTTTAAGTCGACGCTGGATTCTGATATTATCGACTAGAAAAGAGAAAATGTTTACTGTAAATTAAAAACCGTAGTACATAATCAAACAATTGTAATAATAGCTGGAAAATACTCTCTAAAATTACTCTTTTCTTTTAAATTTAGCATTAATTGTGTAACAGTAATTATTCCATTTCATACAAAGATCAATCTAAGACATTACATTAAAAAAAAAAGAAACCTTAATTAACCATCATTTGCTCTTTAGGAATAAGAACAGACAAAGAATAATTAGCATCATCTTGGAAGTCATTTATCTACTGACAGTTTGAAATTAAAAACAGTTTTCAATCTAAAGAGAGATGAACAAAAGAAAACATTTTTTTCCTTTTGTAATTCCATTTATAAAATGGGGAGTTTGTGTAATCTAGATTTGCTATTTTTTTTTATAGAAAAAAAAAAGTATTTATTATTTCATCATTAAAGTTGAAAAATAATATTACAGTCAAAAAAATTAATTTTGGAACAAATCAAATGTTAAATAAAATCACTGGACCAAAGAGGTAAAAAACAAAAAACAAATGAAATATAATTTTTTTTCAAAGTCATTCCTTTATTTCAATTAAGATTTAAAAAAAAAGATTCAAAGTGATTCCTTTATTTGAATCAAGATTAAAGAAAATGATTGATTATCTTTAATCATTATTAATCTTCAGCAAGATAAAAATGCTTTAAACATTAATCCAGTTTCCTTCAGTCATATCTTGTCTTCACATAACTCCAGAAATCTTTCTGATAAACAGATTCATCTATCTTATACATAATCTCTTTCTAGGTCTTTTACAATCTCTTGAGATCCAGTTTAAGAATTAACATACCATCTATTGTTATATCTTTTAACAAAACGTTTAACCAAACTTCATTTCCAATCGCAATTCTTTTAATCAATAATATCCTTTTAGTTTGATCCCCATAGTAACTTCTAATATATATTTTATCATGTTTCTCTTTGTAGATTGAAGTCTTTGTATTGCTGTATTAAGTGCCCACTTTTCAAAACATACTGGTACAACACATTTATTAAAACCCTTTTTTTAAAAAGCACAGGTACTTTTTATTTTATTTTAATTAATTTTCTCAAAAAGTTCTCCACCTGAGTTTAATTCTTTAACTAATTTCATTCATTACGTCTTCATCTATATTATAATTGCCCATATCTTTTAATTCATTAGTAATAATATATATTTTCTAGTAAAGTTAGTAAACACTCATTATTTTAGACTTATTGTGGTTCATCTATCGTTTTATTTTATTGATTTCATCGATAATTCTCTGAAAACCCAATTCTCAAAATACTTTTCTTATAAATGCGGCAAAAAGATTTGGAGATATTGAATACCCATAACACCCTTCTCAATGTTAATCTTATTAGCAGCACTATACAGTACAATCTATTCACTTGTATTGCATTTTAATAAATATTCTTCAGAATTTGACCCCTCTCCTAATACTAGGACATGATTTTCTAGAGCTCTATTCAATATAAAAAAGCATATAGCATCAAATGCCATTTCATGATCTTCAAATCCAAAGAATAATGTAATATATATTCATTAATCTTTTCTTTTACCACATGTATATATTGATTTGCAACTATTAACTTAACTGTTTTAAACCTCATTTCTTGGCTGGTTTAAATTCAAAACCCTCTGCAATGAGTTGTACTGCTTTAAATAAAGATTTTGTATAAAATTGACAGATGATTGATAGTCTATGATTTCTAATACTTTTTTTATCTCTCTTAAATATTAGTGTCAAAACTGTATTTTACAGTCTTCTTGTGCATCTTTATGATTTAAATATTTGAAATATAGCTTTCTAACAATCTCCATATTTCTTACCTACTTTTTTTGTAAAAAAAAATATAATTCCATTTGCATTCTTCATAAATTTAACTGAATGCCTCACATCTTCATTGAAAATAGTTAGAACTTTAAAGGGTCAATTTTTATCCGTGCTCTAGAATCATTTACTGCATGTTTAAATAATCAATTGACATCCACTGGTATACTGCTATAAACTCCATATCTCCAGTCTATCTGGTTTCTGACTTTTGCCTTCATCAGTATTCAAAGATGAAACTATATACTTAGGCATATTGCAACCAACTTTTATTATTTTATAATATTCAATCTAAAAATTTGAAGAAAAAAACTTTATATTTTCAAATCCAGACTAATTCCTCTCCATATCTATATAGATATGACACTATGTCAGTTTCTATATATTTTAAAGACTTTACTTTTATTATAAATCCATTTCTCTTCAATACTTTGGATAGAAATGTTAATATCAACAACAATAACAAATGCTCTCTTATATACTTACTCATTTACTTCCAAGAGCATTTATTTTTACTCTACTCTACAGCCATCTAGTGTAAGTTTAGGTAATCAAAGAAAACAGAAATGGTATAGTGCTATTATTACTGGTCTGACCTCATATCTATGTGACTATCCAAGAAAATTAGTTTAGATTTGAATTTTCAGGTTTTTTATATAAAGGAGTAAAAGATGTCCACTAGCTGGGTAAGTGAATTAATTTCAATTTTGAATTCAAGTTCTTACTGAGAAAGTCAAAAACTAGATACAAGTTTGTCTGAAGGTGGGAATATTATAGCACTATATCATCTGTTTCCGGTCACTATTCAAGATTATAATGGATGTATCTTGAATAGGTTGAAAATAACTGCTCTTGAAATCATGTGATGTTGTTGTTGGTACTCAGCTTTCTAGTCAAGGGATCAAAGGGACTCACAGTTTTTATAAAGTCAAGGTCTTTTAAATATATAAAAATGGCTTGCTTTGAGCATAGCTACGCATGTAAGTTAGCCTGGGTTTGACACCCGAATATTTTTAAAATTCAAGTTATTAGCTTAAATAGTATAAAGAAACAAACTATAGCTACTAGATGCATAAGTAACATTTGTCCCAGAATTGAATCTTAGTCTTCAATGATGAAGACATATTCTAAAATTTGGTGATGATGGACTTTTATAAAATTATACCATGTGATGTTCACAGATTACTTAAGCATATACAACATATGAGTAAACATATGAGTGCAATTCAAAATATGCAAAACATAAAAATGTTTTTCTTAGTCATTTTGATATCAAGTCAGCTAAGTGCACTTTTGGTTAATTTCACCAGAATCATAACTCTCACAGATAAATAATAAATGTGACTCCCTTTATACAGACAGGTGATAATGTATGTATTTTATTCAAATTAGTTATTCAAATGTTCAATTTATTAGATAACTGGATGATGTTTTCTTTCTTGTTAATTATATTATTATTATTCATCCCACTATACACAAATGAAATCTACCAACTGTAGATAAAAAATGTGACCATATTGGTGTTCATGGTGCAAAAATACAGACTTGTATTCATGGTTGTTTTTTAGTGGATCTAATTAAGTATTTACTCTGCACTAATCTAAGGTAGATATTAATTAGCTTTAGATTGCTTGGATTACTGCATGGAATTTTATATATGATCTGTGGCATTTCCTTTTGTAATTTATCTTTGATGTTATTAATTAATTTATTAAGATTAGGGGGGGGGGAGATATGGAAACTAACATTAAATGTTAGTGTGCAGATCTTTTTTATATTTCTAGTCAATTTAGAAGTATACAACATGTTAACTCATGGTTTAGTTTTGACATGGGATTTTACAAGTTGTCATGTGATGTTAGCAATTTCAAAAGTTATTATTTATAATTGTAAAAGTATATGGTATGACTGAAGATCTATAAGCCCCATATAGCTATTTGAGTTGGATAGCTGGGTTTAAAGACATGTAGATGTCTGAAAATTTCAGATTTTCCACTCAAAATAGTATGTATATGTGACAGGATTTTTATTTTTGTTTGTTTTAAAAAATTTTATGGACTTTTTTTCTCTCCTTTTTATATATTTTTAGTTCCTTGTAAAAGACTATAGAAAAAAATAAAGAAATAGTCGAAACGTTGGAAATCTATTTTAATATATATTTCATTTTGGTGGCAAAAAAATAAAAAACAAGTTTTTAAAAGATTTGGTGTATGTTATAATTATTTTTTAAAAGTATTTTGACTACTTTTAATAAAGAATCTAAGGTGAAAGAGTTTATTTTTATTTATTTTAGATAACTTTTAGATAAGTGCTTGGATTTGGGTTGGTATTTTTAGATCTAGTGTCTGAACCTACCCTGACACCTCTCTGAGGAGTGCCAAAGCACGAAACCATGGTCAGGGGTTTGGGGAGAGGTTCCTGACAGAGATATTTTAAGTGCTGGCTCTGGCTAAGCATTTATCATAAAGTTTTTAGAGGAATTGGAAATCCTCACACTGTTTATAACTTACAAGCTTAAGAGATAGGGTCATATGATCTATGACTCTTGTTTTGATTATGTAAAAGTATATTGTTTTCTTCTATATATTAGAAAGTTCTTTGTAAAATTCTTTGCACTCTTCATAATAGTTTCATCTTTGATTCTTATTTCACAAACAACTTGCCTTCCAATACCAAAATGTTATATATTTGTAAGACCCTTTTTCTCTTCTATAGCTTTATTTATTCTTTATACTTAAATCTCATTACATCATTATAAACTCATTTCATACTATTTTACAAACTTTCAGACATTCAATTTTTTATAAATTGTTTTGTCTCAATTAAAAGGTTGTTGGCAAATGGCTGTTTTTTGTTTCAGCTACTTTTAACAAAATTCTTAGTGTTCTATTGATTATTTTCTTATTAATCAATCAGATCTGAGCTATCTTCAGAGTTTATTAATATTTTAAAATTATGAAATTTTTTTATTTTAAATTCATCAGAATGTTTCTGAAAGTTAGAAAAATTAATTGTTAAACCCTTTAAAAATTTGACATTTTACATTGTTAGTGTTTTTGAAAATATTCAGCATTTACTTCTGTATAAAATCTTTATTTTCTACTAAGACTCAATATATTAAACTTGATTTCTTTTTAATTTATTTTATACTAAAACTTATAAATTGGACTTTGATTTTTTTAAAATTTAATTTTATAAATGAATAATATTCTAAGATTGACTTGTAAATAAAAACAATTAGTGAAACACACTTTCAGAAAATGAACAAATTCTTTTTTATTTTAAAGTTTTTTTAAAATGTGAATAAATAAAGTTAAACTTGGGATAACTTCTAAAATCTAATATTTATTTTATAGCTATTAAAATATTTGAAAAAAACTGAAAAAATTCAAACACTGTGTCAATTTTGACAGGTGATAATGTTAGTGATGAGTTTCAGATGAAAAATCATTAAAAAAAAAGGAACACCTTAAACAAACTTTTCCTTTGAAGACAATAGAATAAAGATGATTGATATTTGCTGACAATCCATAAGATACTGACATCTTTAGATTTTTTAAAATTAATAAATCAATGAAATCAGAATGAGAGAGTCTATATTATTAAAAAAAATCCTATGCTAATAGGAGTTACAATAATGGTAAAACAATGTTCTAAAGCTATAGAATTAACTGGATTTTTTCTGAGGGAAACACTCAGTAATTTTAAATGAATATGAGAGTGAAATAATTGATATTTTTTTAAATATTATCCATCTTTAATTTTGCATTAATACATATCTTACATCTCCCAAATCAATGATCACTTTCTGTGATGAACCTATTAAGAATATTAATCTTGAAAAAATAGTTTTTATTGGTCAAAATATAATCCAATTGTGTTGTATCTTTATTTGGATACTCCTGTGTTTATTGATGTTTAATTTTTTTGAAATAAAAAAATTCACATAGCTTCCCCCCTGCTAATTCCACAAATCTGCTTCATCTCTCATTTTTACTTACATAATCAAATTTATTTAAAGCAATTGTCATCTTTCAATTGTTTTCCAATACTATCAGTAAAATCTTAGAAAATAATTTTGAAATGTTCTCTGGTCTCAATCAAAGACATTCTGCATATTTTTATAAAAACTGTCTACTTCATCAGAATGAGAACTTTTGGGGACGTAAATACAACAGGGACACTATGATATAAAATGACATTTATTTATTATATCTACATAAGAACCACATTGTTTTACTAAGTGTGCAAAGTAAGTTTGTCTGAAAAGTCAGGATACTGATCCTCTGAAAACTTTTATACACAAACTAAGGATAATGAGGAACAGAGATGAGTGAATTGTGTCCCAGATCACTATCACGAAGACATTGGACCTGATTAACATGACTTTTAGTGTGTAAATAAGAATCTTATTAGCCTAAGCAATAATGTATTTTTTTCATTGTTTTGAACAATTAAATTTAAAACATGTGTAATAAAGTTCTTGGGGGAAAAAAGTAAACAAATTTTCATCAGCATGGCTAAAATTATGACATTAAGATATTTTCTACACACATATATTTATATCCACACATGGCATAATTAGAAAATAGTCAATACTTAGACAATCGCAATAAAGTAACAATAAACAATCTCAAACTGTTGTCAAGGTGACTTCCTTTTAATAATAAAGATAGAATCCACCTTCATTTATGGTCCAATATATTTATGTGGACATTAAAGATTGCAACTTGATCACAGAGATAGAAATTATTGCCACAAAGAAGTTTAGAAGGAAGGTAAACTAGTCAATAAAATTCTTACCACAAATTCACAACTAAATGAGACTAGCCACAGAAAATGAACTCTAAAATACAACAAATGATTTCACTGCTACAAGCAGAATTCTCAAGTCCAAATTTGTATAAAATATAAATTTGTTGTTATTTTGTACTCCTTAATACTTGAGAAGTTTGCTTCTAGCAGTGAAACCATTGGTTGTGTTTTAGAGTTGTTTTTTTTTTTTGGCCAATCTGGTTTAATTGTGAATTTGAAGTAATTTTGAAATATATATATATTACTGATATTGTGATTATCTAAGAGTTGATTGGATCCTAATGATACACACACATGCACACACACACACATATATATATATATTGTAACTAATTAAAAATATCAATCAATAAATGGCTTGGGAGAAAATGAGAGAAATGAACTAGTATGCTTTCTATAAGTTTTTATATAAGTTTTTGAACTTTTCTGTGTATATGGTCTATTTGGGCACCACTAGGCTATCTAAACATAGACAAAATTACATTATATACCTACTTAAAGATGTACCTGGTTTGAATCCATTTGGTACATTATTTATAGTAGGATGTAGAATTTTGTATTTTAGAACCATAGCACATTTGCACTAATATTAAGAGAAAAACATTCATATGCTTTATTTGTGCATATAAAATTATCAGAAAAATTATTACTTAAGATTTTAACATCATTTAACATTCTCAGCTCATATTAAACATTATAGGTTTGTCAGTGGCAATTCACTAAGCTTTGAGTGACATTTGATAATCTTGATGGTAGTCATTCTCTCCAATGATGGTTCACAAATAACAAACAGACGGTGAAAATCATTATTCATATGGTCATTAAATATTCATTTAGACTATTTATTAATGAGATGATGATGATAATAATATTTTCAGCCACAGCTTTAGAACTAACTCACAATATAAAATTTATCTTTTATCAACCTATATTTAAATTATGACTAACAATTGATATTCATCAGTGATGATGAATGATCATAATTAATATCACAAGACAATGATTAACTTTAAAAAAAGATATACACCTCTTTTAATAAAAAAACAAATTAACATTTATTACTGATTAATCATTAACAATACAGATATAAAATGTACATAATTAATAATTTTTATTAAGGCTATATAACCTTAAGACTATGCACCTGAAAAAACAACAGCAGGGACCTCTGCAAATCTTTAACACAAGATTTATTTAAAAGACAAGAATGTGTTAAAGATTTGCAGAGGTCCTTATTGTCATTTTTTCAGGTGCATAGTATTAAGGTTATAGCCTTAATAAATATTACTTTACATAACAAGTATGCACTTTTAAATATAATTATTATAATTAATAATGATAAATTGTTTACATTTAAATAGTAATAATCATAATGCCAAAGATATTCCCCCTTTCTTTTAATGAAAGTAAACTCAATGTTCATATCACATAGTGTGATGTGTGTCCTTTAATTTCTCTAGTGGATAAATAAATAATCTTACACCCTAGAAACACTTTTATTTTAAAAGTAAACACTCTATGCATGCGTGCACTCACCTATTGTGTATAATATATATTTTATATTAATAAATTTAAACATAATATTAAAAACAGAAATGAGTAAAGAAAGGTTAGTCAGATCATAGAGATAAGCACATTTAGAGAAATCAGCTTCAAATTACCTATCTGACTTTTCACCAACCTAGATCATTAATTACTTTAAAAATTCATCTCTCTTAATGCTAAATTTCTATGATTTTTAACATTCATGCTCAACAAATATACATGTAAGCACAATTATATTACTAGGTGTGTGTGTATATGTGTCAAATCCTATTATGAATAAAAAACTATTAAATCTTTTTGACATACAATATAAACCAACATTTCAGAATATTTGAATCAATACACAATAAACCCATTTACACCCATAAATGGTTACATGTAATAATTTAAGAATACATAATACATCAATAATGCAATATTTATTATTATTAAAAATCTTCTCCAATTGATTTTCATTTTAAGATTCAAAGATTTAAAGAGATAAATAGATTTATTATTAAAAAGATTTGTTAATAGTCACTGATAAAAAATATAATTAAAATTCATATTACCAGTTCTTTTATTTTTGAGGCAGACAGTTTTAAAGAGTCCAAGGAATTTCACTTTAAAGTCAGTTTATTTAATTAAGGTTGAAAATTTGATATCAGCCACACACCAATATGTAACGTGTGTATTTACCAATTGCAGTGGTTTACTGGAACAGTCCTATTTTTGGCTTGGGCTTTCAATTCTTTTTATTGCAATGATGATGATGAAATAACTTGCTTCTTTAGGAACCATTTATCATTGAGATGGTTTCTTCATTTCTTCTGGGTATAATTACTTTTGATAGACAGATGGATATTTCTGCCTTCCATATATTTTAGCATTTTTCTTTGCATTGATTCAATTTCAGCAAATAGCATGGTTTCAGAAATTTGAGCATTTTAATTTGTAATTGTCAGTACAGGTGACATAATGTTTCTTCTATCATATTTGGCAATCAGTTATAAGATGTTTTATATACTTTAGATTTAAACTCTTCTGATGTGCATAGGTTTCCTGGTAGGCCACTGGAAGCCAAACAAAATATTTTTAACCTGCCAGCAGGTTTTAGAAACTTTCAAATATATAAAAAAATAATGCTGGTTTCTGACAAGCAATCAAGTTTATTCTCCCCTTTATGTGCATTGTCTGATGATATCACATATATTTTTGTTACTAAAAACACCTGGTAAGTTATAACTGCATTCCATTAGTGATCTGTTTTCAATATTTTCTGTGAATTGACAATTTTTTTCTAAATTTATTGTTTAGCAAAAAATCCCAAAATGTCTTGATTTTGTCATTTCAATAGTTGACTAATTAATGATTCTTTGTCTTTATCCTTTCACATGGCCCCCTTGACTATGTCAATCTTGACCATTTGATTTCTTTCTCATTAACCTTTGATATCATCCTGAAAGGTCAAGTGAAACTCTGTAACTCTTTCAGACAAAACAAGAAAAATTAATCCTTAATAATATGTTTTTAAGTAATATAACTTTTTATAAAGAAATTATAAAATAATTTAAATAAAACCTTTTCTTTTAATATATCTGTAACTGTCTCTAAGTTTATGTCTGTAAAACACACTCATCAATACAATATATAAAACTTTCCTACAAAAATAATCTGAATGATTTAAAAAGCTATGAATTATAAGTTCCTAAAATATATCAGTAAGACAATTATTAAAATCAAAGTATGATTAAAGAAAGAATATTTGAATCTATTAAATTATAAATTAGCTTTAAAGAATGTTAATAAGCAAAATTAGAAAAATGATTAATTGAATAGTTTGCATCTACAGACAGCTATTTATATGTACCTTAAAATTCTAACTTTTAAGTACAACTATTAATCTATTCAAAGTATATATTATCCCTTTTACTAACATAAAGTTGAATAGAGAAAGAACAAATATTCCTTTCATTCTCTGGCTGAGGTTTTGGAGTACTTGGTCATGCAGGGTTTGAACTTCACCCTACAGCTTCCTCTACTCTTATAAAAATGATTTTTTTCTGTTATTTTATACACACATTATATTGCAATTTAACCAAAAGTTAAATCAGAATGTGCACAATATAAGTTGATATCAAAATTATGAGTGCAGAAAGTTGGATACTTGTAAATCAAAGTATAATAATGTGATATTACACAACTTTACCACATGACTCCAGCTTTCACACTGCTGTTTCAGAAGCATTTTGTTTTTATTTCACTACTGCTGGGCTAGAAATTAGTTCTGGGAATTATAGATAGGATAACACTGGATTAGGATTTATTAAGCACTATCATCTGGCATCTATTAGTTAATAAAGCAGGCAATAAGTGGTGTAGCTGTGGTGACAAAAATGATATTGGTAAATACTGATGAAGACATATTAAAATAATGTGATCTGGGCCATTTGGAGGGTACTACATCAGTGTGAAATCTTGGGATCATTTTTTATATGTCATTATTCATATGTTTCAAAAATTTGTCATGGATTTGAAGTTTTAAGCACATGTAAAATGACGATCTTTGAGGGAAAAAAGATAAAGTTATTCCCAGTGCTTATTTGGTCTGTGCATAAATTAAGGCAATAAATAGGATTCACAATGTAATTTAAAGACTGGGTCTAAAACTGGTCTTATATAACAACAGAGCCCAAAGATAGAAATGTATCATTTTATCTTTTCATTGATTTTTGATAATACATAATTACATGGGAAGTAAATGCTTTCACTTTGATGCAATTTATAATGTATTTACTTGATATGGTTGATATCAAACTTGTTAGTGCAGAAATTTTGACACTTGGAAATCAAAGTATAATGATTTGGTATTGATGATGATTGAACAAATGATGAAAACATGTATAAAATATTATGACCTAGGCCAACTGTTGGGGGCTAATTAAAAAAAAGTCCATCAAGGAAGGGGCATATTTTATCTTTCTCAGATGTCTTTTCACATAATTTCAAGAACATGGAATGGAAATTTTAAGTATCTGTAAAAGATACTACCTTTGGAAAAAGACAGAAGTTCATTTATTCCACGTGTTTATGTTTCATTAAAAACAGAATTAATGATCTTTAAGTGGGATTTAATTTTTATAATTGGGTTAGGGATAAACTCTACTTTAATAAAAGATTAGTAATTATTGTTAATACATATATTGATAAAGTTGTGAGTTGTGAGTAGAAAAAGTTTTTGATGTTTGAAGTTAAGACTTTATATTTACTCACAGATGGCATTGCTAAAAAACAACTTATTTAGGAAGGTAATTTAAACATATTGTATTTGAATTTTCAGCTAATGATATACACTGGAGTATTTTATTGTATATATATAAAATAAAGAGTATGCTAATATATACACTGGAGTATTTTATTGTATATATATAAAATAAAGAGTATGCTAATAGTTCTAAACAAGCTTTTTTATGATAAATGTCACAAGAGAAAGCATTTGAAATCTTTATCTTGGATTGTCCCCATCCCCAGACTGATTTTGAGCTATGGCTCTCTTCAGTGAAGAGCTAGGACATTAGATTTAGAATCCTAACTCAAGCTAAGCCCTTATCTAATATTTAACTATTAAGAAGATCTTAAATTCTCAGACATCTATATGACTTCAAATTCAACTCAACTGAAAACATTGTATGTGCCTGAACTAAAATCAGTTACTTCATATATTAGTAGGCTTAGCAATTTAATGTAGTCAAAGCCTTAATAGCTAAATTATAATATTAATGAAAACAAGTCATATATTATATGACCTATAAAGCTTGCATTACCAATGTGTAATAAGCAAAGAGTGTGCTAATAGCACACTGAAGAGAGCCATAGCTCGAAACTGTCTGAAAATGGGGACAATCCAAGATAAAAATTTCGAATCTTCCATCTTGTGGCATTTATTATTAAAAAAGCTTGTTTAGAGTTATTAGTATGCTCTTTATTTATTATATATTGGTAATGCTACCTATATAGATCATGTGATATGACTTGTTTTCATTAATATATCTATATATTGAAACAGTGAGATTCGTATTCGAATCTCAAGTTTCACCTTTTTCTGTCGTCTCTCACTGACCGGTCTATCCCACCCAAATTTAAACTTTTGGTATCGAGTTGTGTGTGTAACAATATTAAAAATGTATAAATATATGTAGAATTCAACATAAACACGCACACATTTCGATCTCAAATTAAAGGCAATAAATACGGATAAAGTAATATAATTTAGATTTCTTTAGCTAAATAAATCTTGTGTAATATTAATCATTTATTTTGAATTTATAAAGTTCGTATTTATTGCTTAGTTTAAATTTCGTTAAATAATAATTCTAACAAAATCTGATGCAATAATTAATTAAAGTTAAAATAATTTTATTCCCTTTTGTCTTTGAAAATTTAAAAGCATCGGTCAGTGATAGATAATAAATTAATTATAGGAAAATTCCAAAAAAATGTAATTAACGAATGTAAAAAAAAACAACAAAACAAACAATAGCACAGCAGATTTCTTTCTAATTAAAACCAGCAAAAGCATTGATTATCCTGAGGGCAAGATAAAGAAAACCTAAAAATATCTCAACAGAAAAAATTAAAAGATCAAGATAAAAAAAGGAGGCCATCTTGGACTTGCTGGAGACTTTCACTTGAATTTTAGCTTTGCTCTCGAGTGGAGAGTCTAAAATATCTTAAAATAAATTGATATTGCCAAGGTATGACCGAGTAAGCACCGAGATTATTCTCCATCGGGAGATGGCCCACCATATGCCGAACTTCACCTTGCCCATCGTAAAAACACCATAATGATCTGCTGCCTGAAATAAACAAGAAAGCCGCTGCTGTTAAAATCAATAAAAAAAACCAAAGACAAGAAAGAAAACTGCTAATCACGAACAATCTACTATTAAACAAATGGACGAAAACATCTTATAAAACAGGTACCTGTGTGTGTATTCCAAATTATAGAGTACTCTAGTAAAATAAGCTATAGCTCATCTCCTACTATTTGTCTAACTTCTAAATGTTAAAATTGTAATTTTGTGAAACTAAAATTTGAGAATTAATGTAATCTGTAAATTTCTCGCATAATCTAGCTTACCTCCCTCTATCCTTCTTAGGTGTGTATTTCTCAAATCTCCACTTTATTTATAATTATCATTGAACTATTACCTTCTCATAATTGTCTTAGTTTTAAAGCTAAATCCATAATCGCTTGAACAGTGAATGCGTGTCGAATTGTCATTAATATTTGCTTTATAAATAACTTAAATTTCATATAAATCGACACGCATTCAAAGAATCAGTTATTGTAATGCAGGGTCTACTACTTCGTAATAGCTGGCATGCTCGCTGTAATAAGTCCCCTTATTAGATATTTTTTTTATTATTAAATTTTAATGAATAATTACGGAAATTTCATTTATTTGAGAGTCACCAATTTTCTTTCAGTCAATGTTGATAATGGGGGGCCGAGTTTGAAATCTAGTTAAATATTACCATAATCTTTTAGATCTTATACATGTGTTACGTTTTGAAGCCACGATGGCTCATTCCATGCCGTGAATACTCCGGATTCTATAGGGTTGAATTAACCCCAGTCGTCCTACACAAGTGGACATGATAATGTTCCCGTAGGGCTTGACGACCGTCATGCAGCCAGCTGGCAAATTGCGACATGGACCGCTTGTCCCTGGTTATGCTCATGTGACACCTTACCTCTTCGGGTCGAGGCAGAGACCAACCCGAAGCCCTTATAAACTTATTCACGGCATTGCAGTTTCAGTGCTGCCATTTTATATCGCCCTTCTAAAGCGTACCACGTGTCCCTTTATTTAGTTTATCATTCTCTATATCACTCCACCTCGGCATTATCTTCATCATCCACTCTCCAATAAATGTTCGCCCTTAGTCGTAAAATAAATATTTTTATTAAATAAATGTATGTCCGCCGCCACGGATGACTCTTGCAGTGCAAAGTGTAAATCCCCTACAGTACGCATTAGAAATACTCACTCGGGAACCTTAGGTAGCTAGATTACGCCTTCATATAAATGAATGCTCTTTATAAATAAATGTATTTTTATATATAGTAAAATTGCCAATTAGCTATTGAAACTCTGAATATAAAATATGATTAATAACATTAATAATGTTTTTTTTTATTAAATACGTAAATAAATAATTTTAACTGTACGTCTGTAGTTAAGTTTTCATTTATTCGATGCCCATTATATATATTTCCTCGATTATATATGTGAATTAATATTCGTTTGATTGTTGGCCAACTCGGAAACAATACCATGAATCTCGTGCATCTCCCTGACCACCGTGCCTAAAGAAGTGTTTACTTATGTCGCATCAGAGGCGTTGTTCCGTAGATTGTAGTGTGGAACCGATAAACTATGTTCGAACTCGGTACCATGGGTGGCTTCGCTACTCGATGGTGCTGCTGTTCTGTGTGGTGGTCGAATTCTGCACTATGTTAACGAGATACACGTGTTTTGACTGTTACAATATACTATTTTATGCTATTTCAAGTGATATATAAGCTGTAAGGTAGCTGTAGCTATTATTTATTTTCTACACTGGTATATTGAATATAATAAGATTTATTTAAGAGGTTTTTGTTTATATGTACTTAATCAAGCAAAACATTAGAATTTATAAAAATTTTAATATATGAATAGGCGATTCAAACATGGCACTCATGTCATAAATTGTTTATAGCCTTTATATATTGATATAAGAAAAAGTGTGGAATTATTTTCGGTTTTTATTTTATTACGTTACTTTGGCTGACATTTTATGTGTAAAATCATAGCATTTTAATGTACACAGTCTTAAAATGTTACTTACCGTTGCAACTTTTTAGTCAAGTTTTCTAGAAAAAAGTTTGAAGTTACCTTGAAATTTACAATTATTTAACAAATATTTCATATTCTTATCAGATTTGAACCTGTCGTAATGAAAGCGACAGCCAATGCTTATCACCACAGTACAAAACATTCAGTATATATATATATTATGGATTTACCTTTATTTTTTTAAAATCTATATTGACATTTAAATTTTGTTTTATTGTCTCCATTAAGACGATTTCAGTGATATAAATATTAACTTTCATCTATTCTTTCTTATTTGTATTTACTTCAATTTTAATAAAAGCAAATACGATTACCCATCATAAATTACCAATCATAAATTTAATAGATATTAAATGACTTCTGATTGATCTAAATCTCACCAGCTGGAACAGTGAAACTGTAAAGTAATCATAATTAACCTTTCAACCATTACTGGTTTCAATTGATTCCCCATCTGTTGCATTTAAGATAAATTGTAACTTAATTAAAATATAATCATATCAATTGAAAAAATTAAAGAACACTCAGGAAACGCTTTGGTCAAAAGGGAAAATTAAAGCAATATTGAAATGAAAAATTATAGAACTGTTACGTATAAAAGTGTAATTAATAATATAAACGCATTAAAGTGATAAAAAATAAGCAGTTATTTTACTATTATAAAATAAAAATAATCTAATGGTTTATTACTCAGGGAGGCATAAAATGTTCGAGCATGGGAAATACTGGAGTAATTCGTTGACCATGTGCTCCAGAACCTACCCATCCATTAGTATATCAGATCCTAGAGCAAAACAATCAAATGGTTTAATTCTTAGGAGTTCATAAACCTTTAAACTTGGGAAGTAATAGAATTATGATACATGGACCTTAAATTCCAGAAACAGCCAATCCACCAGTATATCAAACCCTAGAGCAATTTAAACAATGAGGATTACCAATTTCTCTACAAGCTTTATGATAAATGCTTAGCCAGAGCCAGCACTTAAAATATTTCTGTCAGCAATCCCTCCCCAAACCCCTGACCATGGTTTTGTGCTTTGGCACTTCTCAGAGAGGTGTCAGGGTTTTGGGGAGGGGTTCCTGACAGAAATATTTTAAGTGCTGGCTCTGGCTAAGCATTTATCATAAAGCTTGTAGAGGAATTGGCAATCCTCATTGTTTATAACTAACAAGCTTAAGAGATAGGATCATGTGATCTATGACTCTTATTTTGCCTAGAGCAATTTGTTTTAATTATTGGGAATTCATAAAAAGTTTAAGCATGTGGAATATCAGAACTGGACTATGAGCCATAGACCTCAAGCTCCTGAGGCTGACATGTTACCACTGTATCAAACCATGCATTGTGAAAATAATCAAACGATTTATTGCTTGGGAATTTATAAGAGGGTTCAACACCATAAATAGCAGTCTGGCTACAATTTATGAACCTTGAACTCCTTACCATTGCTCCAAACCACACATAGCAAAAATAATTGAATAGTTGGGCTTAGGTGTTCATAAAAAACTCAAGAATCAGCTGGAAGCAATCGAAGAATCTTACAATCTAGAATCTACTACTCTCTCATTGCTTAAACCAAAGCAAAAGTACAATGCTTTTCCTGAAGGTTTATAATGCTGGCACTTTAGTTATAATTATAGGTCAGACTATTTCCATTATGTAACATTAAATAATAAATGTGTTTAGAAAAAAATATAAATCAGTAACATTCAACTATTGATAATAGCATGTAGGTTAGTATGTAACATGAAATTTCACATTGTATTATTCTTCTCTCTTTGCTGGACTAACCAGTGATAGTTTTAGCATGGAAATCAAACCTGGACTTTTGGATTTTTGAATAGTGAATTTTAAAATAACACTCAGGTGGTTGCAGTTCAATAAACAATATATATTCTATAAATAAAATCAAAGCATATTAACAAAATGTGAACTATTATACAAGATGTATGATGTACAAAAGGGGGCTTGGAACAAAATAGAATGGACATCACAAGTCCATTGTATTGACAAGTAGGTAAATCCAGAGTGTCACTTATAACTAATAAAGGGTGTAATTCAATGAATACTAATTTCATAGGTATTAGTGGATAATAATAAAGTAAAAATGAGTGTTTAATTAAAAGACACATGTATATTAGATAAATATACGCATTCAAAACACTTCATTTTTACATATAATAATAATAATAATAAATAGCACTCAGAAATGAGAATTCCCATTCTAATCCCATGAAAAAACAAAGAAACTGGAAAACAAATCTTCTAAAAATGACTTTTGCGAGGAATATACAAAACAATCTTTGAACTACAAATATGTCCACATGTAGAACATGCTGGTCCATTTGTCTATTAACTTGCTGTTTTACGATGTTTTAATTTTGTCAATTATCAAAAGCTTTCTTTCTCAAATGCTTCAACATTCCTTCAACTGTAAATCTCCAATGTATCTCTATTCTTTTCCATATTGTCATTGTACCTATTTAGAATGTCTTTGAGGTAAATCCTTATAATGTAGATTGCATCTACATTTCCCACAGAACACCATTCTCAAGTTTGCCATAAATAATCTTTTTAAAAAATCTTTCACCGGTCATTTATTTTATGTGTCCAATCCATTGAAGGTGTGATTTTACAATAATAAACTCTAAAATATCTTATCCAGAAAGTAGAATATATCTATTAGTTTTGTAATCCTGCCATTGTATTTTTAAAATTTTTGGGTGTATCCTTATATGACACTTTAATGCTACATATATTGACTTTTTAATTTTCTTTGCATTAATAAATATATTGATTAGTTTTTTGACTCAACCTATTTTCATTTTAGTCTCATTCTCATTTACACTAAAAGTAATCAGAGTGTGCGATCATCATTCTCAAAGTCTAAGCTTTATGCTAGTTGAAACCCTGAAACAAAAACAGATTTATTCTGAAGTTGTTCACTAACCAGATATACAACAGTATTAAGCATGAACAGAAACCTATTTTCAATAAACCTTATCTTTTACTCATCATTTAGGTTTAGATAATTTACATGAAATGTAACTAGCTTCCTGAATAAACATTGTGATAGAATAATTCCAAATACTAAAGAGTTCTTTGTTGGATTATGACTGGTGGCTTGAAAGTAAGTTATAATAATATTATACATGCATGCAAACCACAAATTTTGTCTCAGTCAGCAACCTATTAACATATTATATATTTACATTTTCTTATTTTTGCCTTCATATCCTGTCTGGATGTTTTCTTATCTAGAAAATGGTGACTACAATGAATATATTTTATTTGTGTACAAGGAAAGCTAAATTTAATGACGATTCTTTAGCTGACCAAAAGAGAGTTAGATTACAGATTAATGATAAATTTGGATATTCATTATCACTAAAAAATTAAAAACAGTGTAATTACATATCAAATGGTACTTCGTATGCTCATTATTAGTTTTATACTTTTATACTGTTTCGAAAATGATGAAAATGTTAACTTCTAATTGTTAGTGAAGTTTGACATTCCATCATATGTATTTAGACGTTATTTAATTCTATTTGTTTTATTTCTAATCACTTCAACCATTAATTCGTGTGCAGTATATAGCACACACACCCCTACTACAAAATAATGAAGAAAAAATATTCAAAAACCTTGCCATCTGCCATATTATGTGGATTTATTGGTTCTATCCTTGTTTACCCTCTGGTTAAAACCAACTGATAGCTTTCTTACAAAAAGTAATTATTTTGTTATTTATATGCATATACACATTTAATTATTGTTTATGTGAGCGTGCGTAAAATAAATAAAGTCAAAACAGGTATTAATTTTTAAAATTATTTAGCAAAAATAAACTTTTTAGCAAAATAATATTATTGATTTTATTGTATTTCACAACCATATCAAATTTACAAATAAACAAAACATACTACGTTTATGCGGAATAATTACCCACAATCCAACGTAATATCCCAAGAACAAGAAAGATGATTTCATTAAATTATTCTCAACTGTATTAATTTAATAACACTGTTTTTTTTTTCTTTATATATTCTTGAGATATTAAATGGGAATGTAGACAATATATTAGAGCAAATGTTATGCGAATGGCTTATTATTTGTTTGTAAACTTGATAAGGTTGTGTAATCTAATGAAGCCAATTGGTAGTTTTGCTACAAAAGTTTTATTTTGATAGATGATTTTACAAATAAATAGTTGCTTTACAATTTATTTTCAGTATTTATTTCTAGTTTAGATTTTGAATTTTTACAAGTAATACAAAATCGTTATTGATGTTTATATATTCACCTCATAATCAAACAAAATATCTACTTTAATAAAATATTTATGATACCGGTCTTGAATCAGTGTATGACCATTATACAAAGTCATTAATAATTGAAATACGGCTTATTATATATCTGTATCAATATATATAATATATAGGGCATATGAGCACAGACTTTTATACGACCCACCACTCTCCACTCTATCTCACAACACCGATACACTTGAACACATATGTCGAAAAAATAAATAATCACCAATAATAGTATTTCATGCTAAACCAGCAATCATCATTTGGTCCAGATTATCATCTCTACGGATATATGCAATAAGTGCTCAAATATATATTAAGATAGCCAATCTTTATACTTTAATTGACAGGCTTCAATCCATTCTCCACTCCAACTCTTCAACTGTCCATCCAATTGAAAATCTTATTGCATATATGTGTAGAGATGATAATCTGGACCAACTGATGATTACTGGTTTAGCATGAAATATATATATATATATATATTGGTGATTATATATCTTTTTGACATATATGTGTTCAAGTGTATCAGTATTATGAGATACAGTGGAGAGTGGTGGGTGATGTGAAAGTCTATGCTCATATATCCTACATATTACTTATATTGATACAGGTATATAATAAACCTGTATTTTAATTATTACATAGTAGAGATAACTACCCACTCGTATATGTATTAAATGGATTATGTTCTGTACATGAGGGGTCATATAACTTTAGGTCAACATGGGTGCAACAAGAATCTCAGCCTCAGGGTGATCTTTGAGCATTCCATCATCAGATTTTCAATTGGATAAACAGTTGAAGGGTTGGAGTGTGGAATGGAGTGAAGCCTGTCCATTAAAGTATGATGGTTGGCTATCTTAATATATATCTGAGCACTTAAAAGATAAATAATCAACAATATCCGTATTTCAGAGATGATAATCTGGACCAACTGATGATTGCTGGTTTAGCATGAAATACGGATATTGTTGATTATTTATCTTTTTGACATATATGTATTCAAATGTATCAGTGTTATGAGAGAGAGTGGAGAGTGGTGGATCATGTGAAAATCATTAATATAGAGTTTGAATCTTAGACCAGATCAGTGATGTATTTTATTCTTTCCCAATTAATGATATTGCCATGTTAAAAAGTCATGTGGTTATATTTCAACAATTAAGTAGTAACATCGAAAAATTTTAATAAGCAGTAACTCGGAGAAATGTAGCAGAGTATGTTCGCATGAACATATTATGCCAGATAAGCTTTAAATTTATAAGGTTAGCAAAATTTGTCTAGTGCACTTTCAACTAATCAATTAATGGTGCAAAGAAAACTGTTGGGCTTATCAAAGAGATGAGAATAAATAATTAGCATATTTGAATGACAAATTACTTGTTTAAGTTGGTCATTTTTTCAAAAGAGGGATGCAGTAGTTTTTTTTTTTGTTAATTGCGTATGTCTCTTGTGATATGCCAGGTCTCTTTCACTTTGTGCTTGGCATTGTTGTATTCAGAAAAGACCACACTAATGGATGTAGACTCAAAGGAGTGGCCAGAGATGGATCCATGTTTGTAAAAAAATGACCTGGTGTCAGTTTGAGTTTTGGCATGGTGATATAGGTACTGCTCATGCACAATTTGGGTGGACAGGTTAGTGCATAATTTTTCATAATATACAGCATAGCAGTTAATATGGATGCATGAAATTTTGTATAGTATTTATGACTTTTGGTTTAGGAGCAGAATAACTTTTGTATTGTTGACAGGCTGATTAAGTGTGGGAGGGGTGTGAAAGCCTATTTGATGAGTATAGATTTTAGGGGATACAGGCATATAAAGTAATGATGGCCAGGATTTATCATTTGTTGCTAAGGATGGGTGTTTAAGTTTAAAATAAAAATCTTTAAAATTTGAATCAAAATTATGTTTTTACATCCAATATGCACAAATGTGAGAGATAAGAATTAATTTTATTTTTTTTTATTGAGTAATGTTCCCACTTCTCATACATATATAACATCTTTACAGCATCAAAATCTGCCTCTTGGAACAATATTTTCTATATAGACAGAGATAAAACAGAATTTATCTGTCCCTAATTGAGGAAAAAGTGAAAAATCTGGCACTACTGATTAAGCTTACTAACTAGTCAGAAATTGGAATTTGAATATTTTTCCAATTCTTGTGTTTACTCATGAGATACAAACTACTATATTCCCATTTACAGATCAATACTAGAATAATAATTATATTGACTATGGGTCAGCTATCTGAAAAAAATCCAAAGCCTAACAAGGATTTGAAAATTTTCAAATTTATCTGGCATGGATTCGATCCCATGATATAGACTTTATAGAAAGATCCACTATTCTTGTAACACAAATTTATGTATTCACAATGCTATGCTGTCTAGACATCTCAGGATGTTCTGCCATCATTACAATTAGTTAAAATTCATGAATTTATTTGCATATAATTTATTGTACTTTAATTACAGTTAAATAAATAAATAATCAAATATTTTTACTGCTTGGGATTGTATAATAAATTTAAGCGCTAAAAGTTTAATTCCTCTAAATATCCTTATGATGCAGAATCTAACATTCTACCACTGCAGGAAATCATGTAAGGATTAGTTAGCCCTTTTGTAAATAGATGCAACTATTGCCAAGAACTCCATTCCAGAAAAGACAAATCATAGGCATGAAGACAATTTTTTCAATTTATGCCAATATTATATATTACCACAGAGGCAAGACTCTCCATACAGTAGTGCCACTCAGTGCAAGCCAAGGTAATCAATGGATGCAGAAAGGTTTGTGCATAAAACCTCTATTTAGTGCCTACTCATCCAATATCTGCAGACTAGTTTCTAACCTGTAGTTTTCATCAGTGAGGAGCCTTGGATCTGAGAGAACTGCATCTAGATCTTAGAATCTAATGCATCCCTCCAGCAGTCATCTTTTAGTTTTTTAGCTAACTGTAAAGCTTTGAGTCCAAAATGAAAATACAATAATGTTTTCAAGCTATGCTCAAAAGAATGGTGATCATGTGATGTTCAATGGTTTAATACCAATCCTGCCCAATAGGATTATGGTGAGGATATTTGATGAGTAGGCACTAGATAGAGATTTTATGCATCTATTGATTACCCTGGTTTTCACTGAATGGCGCTACTGTTTGTAGAATTTTGCCTCTGTGAAAAACAGCTTGCGTAAGCATAAAAAATGGTAATCATATGATGTTTGATGGTTTATTACATATTACATGTGAAAGAACCTAAAATTGTATATAGATTTTTTTTATGAAAAATGTTAATATGTAATAATAAACAGTCACTCAAAAATGAATATTGCCATTCCAATTATAAAAAAAAAAGAGAGAAAGAGAGAGAGAAAAAGTATTCTAAAAATAAGTTTTGCAATGACGATAAAAAAACAATCTATTTACCACAAATATATTCACATATAGAATATTGTGATCCACTTTTCTGTTTCTTCTTTTTATGAGATTATTTCTTTTAATTTTTGTAGCAGGTAATTTTTCTTTCTGAAATACGTCAACACCATCTCTAATTGTAACTCTCCAACGTATTCTTTCTCTTCCATATCTTCACAATGAAACAATTGATATGCCATTTCCTTAGAATGACTTTGAGATATTTTTATAGTGTAGATTGTGGACTAGATCTCCTAAAATTCTGTATTTAAGTTCAGCATAAAACACAATTTTACATGTCCAATCTGTAATGTGTATGTTTAAATTAAATTTGCCAAAAGAAGTATGCAATTATAGGATTATTTTTATTCAAATATATATCATCATCATCATCATCATTTTAACTATTATCAATTCACTTTGGGATGAAGGTTTCTCCCAGTTCAATCCATGTTCTCTGATCTCTAGTTTCTCTTCTCTACATCACCCAACACATCACCCAACACACTTCGTTATATGTGTATATATATTAGTAGTAAAGTTGTGATAAAATTCATCACTTTTTGTATTCTTTGAAAAATTTTTATTATTTAAAAAATATTATTTTAAAAATTATTTATTATTATTTTTGAAGATATATATAAATTGTGCTAAAATATTTTCATTTTTCTAAGAACACACAGATATTTTTGTTGAAAAACCTTATATGTTGAAAAAAATGTACATTAAAAAATTTTTTCTTTCTATTGATAGCTTTATAATTAATGAAAATTACATTGTGTCATTTAACATTGGAGACCTAAACTCAATTAATAAAATCTGTTTTTTTACATGCTGAGATATTATCCAACCACACCTAATTGGCCTGCTGGAGACCAAAATATATTATAGTTCATTTATTGAACCAACTGATTTCTTTGTGAATGAAGGATTTGTATCATTCTCCAATTGATTCACCATTGGCTGGTAAAAAGTTCAGTAGTCTTTGTATACATTGGCCCTAAATCCACAATTATAAAAGTAGTAATATTAGTACTGAACTCTATGCATGCTTATTCTCACTTTCCTAATATTCTTATTGGAGGTTTTATCATGTCATATGACAAACTTGTTAAAAATGACTCCATTTACTCTCTTTCCCACTTATAAATAGGAAGGTTATAAGTAGGCAGGTTTACATTTTTACCAAATATATCAATTTCCTATAATAATGAAGACTTCTGATAGACTAAATTACCTCTTCTCTTACTGTAGCATCTTATTAAACTTGAGCTAAAAGGTGCGTCATTCTCCAATCACGAAACACTTATTACTCATATTAACCTTGAATTTATTTTCATTGGTTAAACTATTAGTATACTGCTCCCATACTGGTCACTTGAATTTTTATTTTCATATATATATTAACTGTGTTTCTTTGAGTTGAAACCAGTGCAAGAGTGGATTGCTTACGTAAACATTTTGACACATACTTCTCACCACATTACTACATCAACACCATAATCTTCAAGCCTATTAAATCTTATGACTAACATTCATAAGAAAATTAAACACATTCCATTTACAGAAACAAATAGCATGAATCGATATCCCTAAACAATTTATATAATGCAGCAAAAGAATCTGTCAATTCACAGCAACAAAACAAAAAAAAAGTTTATTAATCATTAATATACATGACCAAGAAACTATATCAGGTTGGCCTTAGGTCATTCTTCCCTGATCAGAAATTCCAACATTTCTTCATACCCAAACTGCAATAGTTAGTGGAGATATATATGTGAGTATTCTTAAATGATAACATAAGTTTCAAATAAGTGATTTTTTAACTCCTCAAATTTATTGGAGATCTTGAAGCCAAATTCAATACTGTTGATTTTTCAAAAAAATTAAAGTCAATATTGAAATCCAGTTAACTAGATCTATATGGCATACCATATTTTGTTTACTGAGAATTGAATTAGTTTACATCCACATATTTGTCAAATTCCTCAAAAAGATATATACAATTAAAAGCCTATATTCAATATCAATGGTTTCTTTACAAATAAAGGCCTTCAACCTTGTATCAATGAGTCCAGTAGTCAAACACAATTCTAAAAGACAAAATGAAGTCCCACATCTTATCAATACTACCTAAATTTTAAATTTGCAAAGAAGAGTTCATCCATCAATATTTAAACCCATCATTGATTTAATTAGAGAAGAAAAAAATATAATCTAATGGTTATTCAAATAGATATCAAATCAGAATTTGATATGGTCCCAATCGACATTCTCATTGATATTATAGCCATTGGCACTATCCTTAGAGCATAAGTTTTGACAAAGTTGCTTCTGAGCAGAGTTAGATATAAAATTAATGGATTGATACCCCTTTCACATTTATCTCCAATTGTTCAATTCCACAAGACTCCCCATTATGTGCCTTTCTTTCTATAATATACATCAAGCCTTTGCTAAAAACAATAAGAAAAGAATTACCCAACACACACACACATATATATATATATATATATATATATATATATACCCAACACACACACACACATATATATAACAAATCTTCAAACTAGTGTTTTTCTATCATCCAGAAAATGATTTCCACTTTTAATAAATTATCTCATGATTACTTAAATAAATGTAAGATGGCTTTCAATATGGAGAACTCATGTAACTAACAAATTTATACAGAATACAGTGTTAAAGAACCCTATAACGACATGCCTAGCCTTTTTCTTAACTTCCCATTTTATCGTAGTCATAGACAAATACGAAAAAACATATAAAAGAACCTTTCTATTAAAAGAGAGAATACTGTTAATTTCTCTCAAAAACATCTCTCTCTCTCTCAATGCAAAGTTTCTTTGTACAATATTCTAATAATATGGGGATTACTTATTGCACACAAATAATATTATTTACAAATAAGTTTATTAACTATAGCTATATGCTACCTAGGAAACATTTCTGGAGTAAAAAAATAGTAATCACAGTTATCTGGCCTCAAAGAACCATCTTATATATAAAATCCATATTTTATCTGGTGTCTGATTTGTGAATGTATGTTTGTTCATACAGCTGTCACGTGTCAAATTCACAACCAATTAAAAAACTATTGAGTTTAAGGAAGTAATTCCACCACTAATAAAAAGTGCTTGGAACAAAGTCAATTAATTTCAAAGATATAGTATTTAAATCACAAAGAAATGTGATAACATAAATTCATCTTTGAAATGTGATATTTAACGAAGGATAAAAGTTTATGCTAAAGTACCATATTTGCATTTAGTTTTGGCTAGCATAAATTGAAGTCGAAACAATAGACTTTCATGATGGTGTACAATGCTCATGTTTATTTATATAATATTAAAATCTTTTGTTAATTTTGTTAAAGCAATCAATTAAAAAAACATGGCTGGATATATTTGGTTATCATATAATAAACTTGGACTTGATTCAATAAACATATTTAGGATTCAAAAATCAGTTAGTATCATTTCAGAATATGCAGCATCCTTTCCTTAGGTTGAAGTAATATTTAAAATAACTCCAGTGACACTTCATATTACTAGTTATTATGTTAAAGTATGATTTAAAATAACTCCACCAACTCCATTATAAAGAATTTAGATTTTTTTTCTTTTTAAACATCACTATTGGAAAATATATTTATTATCTTAACCTGCCACATACTATAATAAAATAATTAGAAGGAATTTGAACTCAGACTTTCAAGCTGTCTACAGCCATCCACTCCATCTTATACAACTAATACATATGATTACATACATGTGAAAAAGATAAATAATCTCAATATATATTTTTCATGCTGAACTTGGTCCACATCATCATCTCCCCCACATATATATAATCAGTGTTTAGTTTATATTAAGATAACAAATCTTCTAATTTTAATGGACAAGCTTCAATATACTCCACCCTCCAACTCTTCAACAATTTATATCAATGAAAATATGATGGAATGCTCAAAGCCCTTGCCATTGCCAATCTTATCATATCCAAGTTAACTTTTAAGTTCTCTGACCCACCATCTATAGAACCTTAATATGTCCATTTAAATACAAAGATGGATGATCAGAATATAGGCTGAATATGTAATATTTCTTAACTTGACAATAAACAACTATGCCATAAATGTAGATACTGGCCATTTTAACTAAAGTTTTTGATTTTCTTTTAAAATTAAACTTAAAGGAATTACCCACCAACTATTTTTGGCAGCATAAACAATGTCTTTCAAATAACAGAAGATCACTGTAATTTTTGCTATAAAGAATCAGAAACACATTTTCCTTCTTTGTCTTAATTCTTATCATGTTAGGTCTAAGATACTGTTTACATTTAAGAATGAAAATATGGATATTATATATCTTCTAAAAATATTTGATACAGGTCTTTTTTCCATATGTGTGTGCTAATACATTTATTTTCTATTCTGGTGTACAAGGTGTATATTCGTAAACAATAACAATCTCAGAAGACATTCAAAAACATTTAGAAATAAGCTTGAAATAATAAGAGAAAAACATAAAAGGGTCAGACTATACAGATATTTGGTGACCATGATATGTAATGCTTACTTAGAGTGGATTTAATCAAGATTAATTTTAAGAAAAAAAAACTATTATTTAATGACAACTAATGGAAACAGCTCATGTGTATATATATGCAAATTCTTTAAATCATATTTCATTCTATGTTTTGTTTAAACAATTATCTGTTCATAACCTTAATTATCCTCATAAGTAACCACATTACTCTTTCACACAATCTATTTCTAAATAAAATCATCTATTGGCAAACATATAAAATAGAAAATAATAATAACATATCAGATAATAATCACCCTTCCTTGTTATATAATAACAAATACATTACAAAAAAGTTCAAACATTGGTATTAGAAATCTAAATATCTGGTATTTACAATTAAAATAAATGTCAAAGTGCTTCCTACTAATTATTTTCACTCCTAGAGGTAACACTTGACAAATCTAAATCTGTTAGAAGCTCTCTGTCATAGAAATGAAAAAAACCTTGGAACACTTTTTTATGGATTGTTCATACCTTCTTCCTTGTTATATTCTTATCACTAACATTATTCATTCAAACACACCAACAATTAACAATCTTATTAACAATATGCAAAGTGTTATTATCTTCATTGTTTTCACACTCTGTTTCATGAACTGCTATATAAGTTTTAATCCCACATCTCACAAAATTAAAAACTTTCTAAAATACCAGAGATCAAACCTATGTACCAGCTAATATTTTTGCAGTACTTGAGTCTGATCTAATTTACAACAATCCAATGTCTTAGCTATTGATTATATTAATTAATATACATTATATATACTCATATATTGATTATTGCTCAATTATAATCAATATTTGAAATATATATAAACATCTAATTTGCTACTTCCTTATTTGGAATTCCTTTTGCTCGTTTTTCTTTGTTTGTTTTGATAATACTTGTAAATAACCTCTAATATCAATGCAATTTATCATATATATCTAAAACTAAGATTGATATTTGTGTAACAATGGAATAATGTTTTTTTTTATTATTTAATTTTGGATATTCCATGTGAGCAAAAGGAAAAAGAAAAAACAAAAAAACAAATGTATATTTAAATTTCAATGAATGAATTAATAATAATAATTCAGTTTATTGATAAACGATGGCTTGGAAAACCAAAAACGTTTCCAATAATTAGATAATAAACAATACTTACATCATGAATAGTTACATAAATGTAATTCAATAATCTTAATATACTTTTTTCGAATACTTTAAAATATGTTGCAAGTTAGTTAGAGTACAGTATTTGCCTTAAATTCGATATTCAAGAATCCAAAGATGCTAGTTCAACTTCTAAGCAATATATAAATATGTTGTTTTTTGTCCTATAATGAGGTCCATTTCTTATACTTGTTTACTGTATTAATGGCAGATAGAACTATTCCTGATTTCTACTATGGAAAATTGATATATATTATAATATATTAGACATGGGATTATGAAACGTTATTGTGACATTTACTAATTTATACAAAAAAATCATATCAAATAATAATCGCTTATTGTGCAGTTCATTACAATGTTTGGTATAAGATAAAATTTTGCATATCTATATGCATTATTAATATAAATTATTTTTGTAATTTTTGTATATTTTGTTTAGTTACAAGAATTGCGTATAACTGATCTATTATGTAAAATTGATTATTAAATTATTAAAATATTAAATTTGCTAGTTTGAGAATTAAAAACAATTTAAATCATAGCATTTAGACCAATGAGTTTGATTGTTGTGTTTGCTTGTAAATATTAAGTTCTGATATTTATGGTCATTAGTTTTCTTTATTTTATGATTATCCACATAATAATGAATTGGTGCTATCATCATTTTTTTTAATACAACATGATATTGCATTTTTTAACATTTGCTTTTATATTATTTACTTGACACCAGTTATAAAATATATTGATATATGAGTAATTCTATAAAATTTTAACGTCCTCTCTACCTTTGATTTACAGAAAAATTTTAATATACCCTGCATAACATAAAATATTTTTATCTGTATAACTGTTGTTAAATCTGTTACATATATGGAAAAAGAATGCACTTGTTACACTTTCTTGTAGAAGACTAAATTTAGAGCCAAGAAATAGTTGATTCTTCAGGGTTACTTCTTTCAGACAAAGATGATTTAGATAAAATTATTACATTAGTTGAAATTTCCATTTTTTTGCTTATCTAAGAAGTAATTATGATCAACTCTATCAAAAGCTTTTGTTAAATCAAATTAGATTACATCTAGTTGCCATCTTGTTTCCTTAGATTCAATAATGACATTAGATATGTGAACCAAATTAGTTTTGGTTAATTTTCTTGGAAAAAAATCCATGAATAGAGCAAGGAAAAATATTTTTTTATATGATATATAATCCTTTGATAAATTGATTTTGCAAAAATTCTTGATGCAATGGGTAGTGAAGAAATAAGTTGGCAATTTTGGACTGCTGATTTCTTTCCTGATTTACATATGGGAATCACTTTAACAGTTTTCCAGTGCTTTAAGTGACAAACTGAAAATGTGTAGTGGAAATGGAGTTAAAAATTCAGTACATCCTTTATAAATAAAAATCGCTATACTACCATATGCAATGCGTTCTTCATTTTTTAATAGTTGTATTGAGTAATACACATTATCCATTTAATACTACTAATAATGATGATGACAATAATACTAATAATAAATAGCATAGCTTTATTGTTTAGCAGTTTATAAGAAGTTTGAATACCAGAAGTATCAAAACTGGAATTTGATCTTAGGATTTTAGTCACAAGAGTCAAACACTACAACATAGAAATAAGTAATTGAACAGTTTTATTGTTCAATAATTTATAAGAAGTTCATCTTATAAGTATAAAAACTGGAACTGGTTTTAGAATAAGTATAAAACTGGAACCAATTCAAGGATCTTATGTTCTAGAGTCTAGCCTTTTATTACTGCACTAAACCACAAAGAGAAATGGTTTATTGCTCAGAAGATCATAAGAAGTTTGCGCACCTGAGTTGATACATCTGGGTTGTGATCCATAAAACTTGAGCTCCAGAATCTATTCCTCTATTACTGAAACATATCATGCAGGATTGAAGCCCTGGTTAAATTAAACTTATATGTTATATATTGTGGTAGTAAGATTCAACCACAATATTAAAAGTCAAATCCTGTGTTTAATCAAAATTGTATTACCTTATTGCACAGTGAAGTACCGGAAAAAATAGAATGGAAACTGAGACTTCCAGATCAGTTCAGCTCAAATGTATTTTTTAACAAGACTTAGATAAAACTGCATGAATGCTAATGGTAACAAAAGGCAGAAAGATATAGTCTAAAGTACTAATTCTTCCAAAATTTGGGGGCACAAATGTACCTTTTTTTTATACAACACATAGTTAAACTCATTTTTTAAAGTTGCCATTAAAGTGTTACTATAAAAAAAAAATTTAACATCAAAAAAGTATTATGAAATAAGTAAGAAGAAAGACATCAAATTGAAGGCACAGTAAGGAAAGATGAAGTTTATAGGTGTTAAGTGGGTCTATAATGTTGCACAAAATGAATTTAACATCAGAGAAGGGTTATGAAATAAGTGAGAGGAAAGACATCAAATTAAAGGCACAAATAAGAAAGATGAAATTCATAAATGTTAAGTGAAAGTATAGTTTTGCTATAAAAATAGAGAATTTAATATCAAAGAAGTACTATGAAATAAGTAAAAAAAAAGACATTGAAGTGAAGACACAAGAAGAAAAGATGAAATTCATAAATGTTAGGTGAAAGAATAGTGTTGCTATAAAAAGGATGTTAACATCAAAGAAATATAATGAAATAAATAAGAAAAAAAACATAGAATTGAAGGCACAGGAAGGAAAGTTGAAGTTCATAAACATTAAGTGTAAGTATTATGTTGCTATCAAAAACGAATTTGACATCAAAGAAGTTACTATGAAATAAATGACAAGAAAGATGTTGAATTGAAAGCACAAATAAAAAAGATGAAGTTCATAAATGTTAAGTGAAAGTATAATGTTGATATAAAAAGTAATTTAATATCAAAGAAGTATTATGAAATAAATGAAAGGAAAGACATTGAATTGAAGTCACAGGCAGGAAAGATGGAATTCACATATGTTAAGTGAAATTATAGTGTTGCTATAAAAAAGGAAGTTAACATCAAAGAAATATAATGAAATAGGTGAAAGGAAAGACATAGAATTGAAGACACAGGAAAGAAAGATGAAGTTTATAAACATTTAAGTGAAAGTATAATGTTGCTATCAAGAAGGAATTTAACATTAAAGAAGTACTATGAAAGAAGAGACATTGAATTGAAGGCTCAGAAAAGAATGATGAAGGTTATAAACGTTGAATGAGACTAGAGAAGAGAGAAACACTGATTGTTATTTCAAAAACTCTCCATATACGTGAGGTTGAAGTTATTAATAGAAAACACTTCATTTCCGATGCCTATTTATATAATATATTTACAGCTTTTTATCTTTTCTGTAGTAAGTTATAAACATCTGGTAAATATTTGCTCTACCTATATGTATAAAGTTAAGTTACACAAACCTGATTCATTTTTACAGTTGACTAATTTTAATTTAGTTTGTGAAAATCCCCGAAGATAAGATCAATTAAGTTAATTAAATGCTCAAAAGCTTTATTTCAGTAAAATATTTTATGAATTGTGGAAATATTTCAAAGGATAGAGAGGTTACAAGCAGTTAGAGAATTAAATTGATTTTCTGTCTTCAAAAACAATATGGCCATATTATTTTAATGATTTTTGCAGTTGGCATTTTGACATAAATAATAAATAAAATTTGGTTTATTACACTTATAAAAATATTGACACAACTTCGTATCTCGCACGCGTGAGTGTGAATGTATCAGAAAAACTTGTTACTTATTTTTTAATTAAAGGATATATTTTGCTTGTTCATTATTATTTTTTTGACAAATAAAACGAAAGTATCAGTTTTAACTTTTTTTTATCCCAGGATATATTTATAGGCAAAAAAGAATGATGGAGTGCTTTATCTTACTATATTTAAAATCTAGGTTCAAACCCGAGGAAGATTAAAAGTTTTTTTTTTTTTTTAGGTAAATGAGACATTCCCAAGAAAACTCAGTATTATTTGGGTAATCCAGATAGTTAACCAATAAATAAAATAAGAGCAGCTATCTACTGTACTGCCATCTACTGGAAATTTTTATAAACAGTGATTACCAAATGCTTTAGTCAATATTACAGTAGATGGCAGGAGATAAAAAAGTTGCTCCTGTATTGTCATAAGTATTTAAAATGATTTGTCATTACTATTGAACAATAACTATGTATTTACTTATTTTTAATTAGATAAGTGGATTTGTTGGATTAGGGTTATGGAATTCCATTGACCTTAAAAGAGAAGCATGATTTCAATATGGTGAAGTTATTACTCTGGTGAGATAGATATCACTTATCTATTGTACATAAGTCCATTATTTATTTTTTACTATCCTCATCATTTTCAGCCCATTATTGACTGGCTGCAGTATGAGGTTCTTTTTAAGTTTATAAACAAATACCCCAACAAACACATCGATTTTCAAGCAGACAATGTAAATAAAAATAACTTCTATTATCAAAATCGCAAATATACTTCAAGTAAAAGATATACTAAAATATGCCATTAATAAATCAAAAATCATCTAGTAATGTTTGGGTTTGTAATTACTTCTTTGATCATTATTCAGTTTCTGTTATAAATGAACTAAAAATATGTATTTACATGTTCAAATATATGCATATACACAAATATTTACAGAGAAAAGTCCTTACCTTCGACACTTCTCCCACATGTCCTGTAAGATGAATTAGTGGCTGATGTGTTAATGCATCGTAAATATATGCTGTGTTATCAGACGATCCAGTTACAAGCATATGCCCAGTGGAATTGAAGTTCACATCCAAAACTTCATCTTTATGATTATTCAAGGTTGCTAGGCACTGTCCTATAATGAATAATACCAGTAATAATATTATTAATATAAAATAATCTAATACAAATATTAAACCTATTCTCTTAAAAAATACCGCTAAACCAGCATTAGAACGGAAGATGAAATATTGGATTTTACACAGAATATTATGATAAACTGATAACTCATTGAATTATCTATATAAAAAATCTTCAATTTTAAAATACTAGAAACAATTCCTGTATGCATTGATTAAAAATTCTTCCTGATAATGATCATTACTATAATTTACCACTTACTATCACCTTTATGTTAGCATTTAAATATTTAAAATTATATCAAAAAAATTTAGCGAACCCTTCATATGGATAAGACAGAAATAGCTTTTTAAAATCACAGTGTTATATCAAGAGTTAACAAAAATAAACAGTAGATGGCAGTGATGTGTGTATATAAAGTCGAGATTCAAGCTTCTTAAAATTTTAAAATATTTCCATACTTTACTAAGTATTGAAATAGCTTCATTGTTCAGGTATTCATAATAAATTCCAGAGCCAGAAATGCCAGAATTGGTCTCAGTCTACGAACCTTATATTCAAACCACTAAACATCACATGATCACCATTTCTTATACTTGCTCATAACTGTTATTAAACAGGCAAAATTCTCCATACAGTAGTGCCACTCAGTGCAAGCCAGAGTAATCAGTGAATGTCAGAAGGTTTGTACATAAAATCCCTATCTAGTGCCTACTCATCCAATATCCCAGACTAGTTTCTGGCTTGTGGCCTTCGACAGTGAGAAGCCTTGGTTCTGAGAGTACTGCATGTAGATCTAATACAATCCTCCAGCAGCCACCTTTTATCTCTACTTAACTACAAAACTATGAGAATAAAATTGAAAACATAATAATATTTTCAATATAAGCCCATTAGCTTATATAGTCATATAGGTCTGAACTCAGTTCAGTAACCATACATTTTGGTGTCTTTGGTTCTTTAATAACCATAGCTACTACTATCCTATTAGGCAGAATTGGTATTAAACCACTAAACATCACATGGTCACCACTGCTTATCCAAGGCTTTTCACTGATGAAGGCCACAAGTGAGAAACTACTCTGGGGATATTGGATGAGTAGGCTCTAGATAGAGATTTTATGCACAAGCCTTCTGGCATCCATTGCTTACTCTGGCTTGCACTGAGTGGCACTACTGTATGGAAAGTTTTGTCTGTTTAATGATCTTATATTTCAGAGTCTGAGCTCAATCACTGCATTAAACCACAACAAATGCCTACTACTATTGAATTAACAATCTCAATGAAGTTCCAATTATAGCCGACCAAACTCCAATAATACATTGTTTCAATATTCATATGATTTGTAAAAAATATTCATCAAAATAAAAGCAAATTATTCCACCCAAAATAATAAATAACATAATCATGATCAACAGGTCATTCATCAATTTAAAACCCTATTTTTTATATATATCCAACCCATTCATATTTTCAATTAGTTATTTATATCTAAATTTTAATTATAGTACTGCTAGTTAGTGCTACTATCTTTAAGATTTTTAATGATTATTTCTCAAAAACATGGATAAGACAAATAAAAAAATGGAGTATCAACCAAATTACAAATCTTTTAAAATATGGCTCCTTTGAGAAAAAACTATCTGCCTAAATATAAAATAAACATTAAAAAATGAATTTTTCCAATAATCTGGTAGAAACAAACTCTTAACTGTAACGAAACACACAAACAGTTGATGATATAAACAAGATGTGGATGATAAAAATAAATTAAGATATTGCCTTTTTTTTCATATGTCAAATGCGTTGACCGGGAAGCAAACCCGACCAGCTGCTTAGAAGACAGCTATGCTAACCACTAGGCCACCAACGCTTGACTTGTCTTTTTTTCTTGAAACCATTAATCACTAATATAACAGTGATTACTAATAAGATTATATTCTATCATATATAGGTAGAAAAATTCCAAAAAATTACAACTAGCAGGAAAAATCTTCTATAGAAACAATATTATGAAGCTGAGACACGGCATTCAGCAAAAGGACCTCACTATGATTTAACAACAGATCTTCATATTTGAATATAACCAAAAATAAAAATATACCTCAAATCCATAAGCATTACAAGAACTAGAAAAAACTTAAAAATAAATTAATGAAAACATATTTATTTGGAGTTGGTCATGACTTTAACTCTAAAAAAAATGCAGATGGTTAGCACTCTATATAATAATAAAAAAAGTAAAATTTAAAAAGGGCTGATTAATAATATAGACTAAATAAATTGATGACCAGAAAATTTAATAATGAGCACAATTAGGACATGTGCAATTAAATGTGTAATTTCATATTTCCATTTGCAGTTGTTTAGGAATATAATTATTTTTGACAAGTACTCGGTATTTAATATTCCTCAGAATAGGCAACATTAGTATTGCATTTAATTTATTATAATAATTAAAAGTAATGTCATGTTATATATGACTTGCTTTATTAATTATTATAATAATTAAATATGTAAAATATTATGAATAAACAACGGTTTTAAAAAATATAACTAGGAAACAACAAGGAAATATATCTAAAAGTCTATGTCTATATTGGTTCTGGAAAAAATAAATTATTTAGCACAAAGTGTAAAATATACTAAAACAGGAATATCATAACAAAACATGTGAAAGAAATGCACAAAGAATAAATAGAAATAAAGAAAAAGACAAGTCTTTAGAATGACATCAATTGACATAATATATATTCTAAATGAGAAAGAGATACATACAGTTAAATATATGAAATATTAAAAAGCTTCAAAAAATGAAAGAATTGTTATGATATATTAAAAAAAATTCCCGAAAACTTATCAACACAGTTACAAAAAAAAAAAAAGATTAACTAAAATGAAATACTAAAGAACTTTAAAGATGTAATACCAATATGGATACTTAAGAAAAATAAAAAATATATATACAAAATTACAGACATCATTTCTATACATCATTAATTTATAATATACAAAAACTTTAATGTCAAGCTAATCTGAAGAAATGACCAAATTATAAAATAACTATATTATTGCAGATCACACCCAATGATTAACGTAAAGTACAACTGGCTATTTTACACAAGGTTTGCAGATATATAAAAAAGATTAATTCTCAACACATTTCACTATGACAAAAGCCTTTAGATATAACTTAGATTCAGAATATTGTTTTGCAAATAGGTGTCAAAATATAATACCAAAGATTAGATTATGTGGTGGCAATAAGAAGATTAACTTTATTAGCATAGTATTTTATTTTTCCTACTCTTACTATGTCTAGTATAAGCTTTGGTAATCAATAGATGTCTGATGGTAGTGATAATAAATTCTGATCTATTGCTGTTCTACCAAATATTCCGACTAGTTTCTAACTTATAGCTTTCATCAGTGTGGAATGTTTTGGGTTTTTTTGAACAATGTACTTAGACATTTTGAATGTAATGCAGTGTGCTCTTGATAAGATACTAATAAAAAAAGGCTGCTGGATAAAAAGAAGCATTATATGTAAAAGATCTGAGATCACTGTTCAATAAAATCTGAAAAGTTTTTCACTGATGAAAGCCATAAACTAGAAACTAGCCTGGAGATATCTGGATAAGACATCATAGGATAATGATTTAATAAGGATTACAAAACTACTAACTAGCATCTAGTGATTAATAAAGTTTGCATATGTTGGCAAAAGAGTATGGAAAAAGAAAATTACTAATGAATAGCAATATATGTAAGTTAAGGTTTGTGATGTTTTGTTGATTTTGTATTGATTCTGGTCAATAAATAAAAATGACAAAGGGTATTAAAAAAAACTAAGGTAATCATAATATATAGAAACTGAATCAGTTTCAGATCTATATAACTGTGCAAACAAATAGGCTTGGATTGATAAAAAAATTAAAATGTTTTTCAATTTAGACTAGTAGTTTGATAGTATATAAAAAAGTAAAAAATGGTTGCTAATGGAAAGATGCATTAGATTCAAGTATGCTATTTAAAAATATCCAAAAAACCTCTCACTGATGAAAGCCACAAGCTAGAATTAGTCCGAGATTATTCAGATAGAACAGCATTGTATTAGTAAGCCCTATCATCTAGTATATACTGATTACTAAAGCTTATACTAGAGAGCAAGAGAATAAAAGAATTTGCTAAGGAATAGCAACATGTGTAAGATAAAGGCATGGGATATTTGTTGGACATGATGACCATCAAGATGATTCCATATCTGCAAAATTTTGTGCAGCGATTTGGTGGAAAATGTTTTTATACAATTAAAATTGAGACCAGAAAGTATAGAAATAGGTGATAGTTATTTACAACATTTGATATTGAAGATGATATGGTTGTTTATACAAATAATACTTCACAGAACTGAAGAATGTTACTAAGAGCTATCAAATAAAAGGAAGACTAAAGTAAATATTAAAATAAATAATACATCATTTAATGACATTTCAAGAAAAAAGATAGTAAATAAATAGAAATAGTTAATTATAAATATATTGTAAAATTTTTATTTTAAAAATAAGTATGTTTTACTCAAAATGTAAACATAATAACAGGTGAATGTAATATGCTTCAAAGTTTTTACAAGAACTTAACAGGATAGCTTAGTTGGTTAGAGTGTTATTTTAAAATTCAATAATCAAGCATCTAAAGATTTAGGTTCAATTCCCATGCTAGTATTGTCTCTGATCAGACCAACAAACCTGAAAAAGAGGGGAGAATAATACTACTGAAAACATTGTGCATCTACTAACCTGTGTGCTATTATTAACAGTTGAATATATTTAGAATATTTTAATAAAGTTAAATTTTTTAAAGACGTTCAATACTCATATTAGATGATGGAAATAGTATAATATATAAATACAAGAAAAACACCATCATCACAAACTTCAGGAAAACATTATCATGTTATATTTAGTTAAATTATTAATGTATTTTATTGGTTAATTACTGTTTTTGTTGTGCATCTTTCAACATAAGTATATAATTCTATTATGACATAAGAAGTACATCTTAACTAATAATTATGTGATATTGAATTTGTATATTCTGAATCAATCCTTAAGGGTACATTAGAAATCTTAATTTTTAGTAGGTATATTAAGTATGCTATTGCTTCCTATAGTATTTATAAGCTATTGAACAAAAAACATTGTGGTGTTTTGGAAATTATCTGTACATTTTGATAGCCAATCAAAAAAGCTTAATATCAAAATTTTGCTTAATGGGTGCTGGAGAAAATTTAATTTAATTTTAAGTTACTGAAAAAGACAATAATTAATAATACAAAAACTATGAACTTGGAAGGCTTGTAATAAATAGATTCTACCAATGATTGATTTAAAACTTGACTTGTTTCAGAAACAATACAGAGACTGCAAATCACATATTAAAGTTGTAAAAATATATTAGAATTAACAAAAAAACATACTAAGGTGAACAAACATTATTGAAAAAAAAATGCTGATATAATGAGATCTATTTATAGAATGACAATATAAAACATTTGATGTTCCTAAATATATTCCAAATATTTGGTGAGACCAAAAAACAGACCATGTGTGAGATAAATACATAAGAAAATAATATGAAGAAATGAAAAGTTTAAGAACTAGAAATACAAAATATAGGCTTATAGAGGCTTTTAACCGGCAAATAATAAATACTTATAAGTGTAAATATGTATATAAAATGTGCTTAATATTATTACATTAATATTCTTTAATGAAATGGATTTAAATAACTGTGGTAACTGAATCATTTTCCTTAAAAGGCATTTAAAGGAACTAGAGGAGTCTGTGCTCTACTTGTAAGATGGAGCCACTAGTCATAGAAAGATTAGGAAGGGGGGTAGAGATACTGTTAATAGGTGGTAAGGAAGTGTATATTTCCTTGGGTCTTTTTTTTGCGGATGATAGTTTTTTGTGTGCAGAAAGAAGAGAAGATATGGAAGTTATGCTGATGACATGTGCAAGGGTGGGTAAAGAAAAGGGGATTAAATTTAGTGAAGAAAAATGAAATATAATAATGGTTAATACTGGAGAAAGAGAAGATGTAGAATTTTTATTGGGAGATATTAAGTTAAGTGTGGTGAATAGATATAGTTATTTGGGAATTATTTTAAGTAATCAGAAAAATTATTTGAATGAATGGGAGGAAAAGTTGATAAAAGAAGCAAATAAAAAAAAGGGATTGTTAAAGAAATTAACACTGTTTTCATATAATAAATATGATGTAGCTAGAATTATATGGAAGGGAGTTGCAGTAGCAGGGTTAACCTATGGTAATGATGCATTATGTGTTAGTAAAGGGGTATTAGATTATTTAGAAAAAGTTCAAAGTAAAGTAGGAAGACATGCATTGAATGTAGATGTATGGACAGCAAAGGAGGCAATTCAAGGAGATATGGATCGGTTAAGTTTTCATATGAGAGATGCAAAAAGTAAAATGAAAATGTTTGGTAGATTGCAGTTTATGAATAATAAAAGAATAGGCAAAATAGTATTTAATTGGGTTATGAGTAAAGGGCAGGTAACAAGATGGGTGAGAAAGGTAATGCAGTATGCAAAAAATTTGGATAAAGAATTTATATCAGTATATTTGTACAAAAGATGGGATGATTGTGTTAAGAGGATTGTTGAGTGTTATAGTAGTAAGAAATGGGATAAAAGAATAAATTTATTAATAAAAAATAGGGAGTTAGAGAGTTGGAGAAATAGTATGGAGAGTAAAAGAGTTTAAATATATATAGAAATAAATAGAATATTAAGTGTGAATTAATATATGATAATAGTAAAGAAAGTAGTTTATTGTTTAAGGCTCAAATGGTATCTTTAGCTACAAGAGAATATATATGTAAATGGAAAAACATGGGTGATTTAATTTGTAAATTATGTAAGGAAGGAATAGAAAATATTAGGCATTTGTTAATTGAATGTAAATGTTTGAAAACAGAAAGGGTACATATAATGAAATTATGGAAGAATAAATATGAAAAAAGTGAATATACAGAAAGTGAATTATTGGTTTTTAAGCTGGGTTTGGAAAAAATAAGGGGGAATTAGATAATAAGGCTATAGAGTTGACAAAGATTATGTTGTGTAAATGGGATGAATCAGAATATAGGAAAACTTAGAGTGGGGAATTGGGCGTAAGTGCTCAGATATTCTTGACTTCGTTTAAGGAGAAGCCACAGTACATCACATCATATCACATAAGAAATAAGAAAAAGGAATTTGATTTAGATATAAACATAGATATGAAGAAGGAATGGATTTGTAAAATTAATGGTAAGAAAATAATTTATAAATGTAATGGAGAAGACAAAAATTAAAAGAATTTATAAAAGAGTAGTTAGGAAAAAAGAAATGGTTAAAAATTGGGTTTTTGAATATGCAAGGTGGTAGGAGACCAGAAAAGTGGATTGAATTAAATAAAACAATTGAAAATGAAGAGCTTGAGGTATTAGCCATAGTGGAAACACATCTAACAGAAAAAAAACCTATTTTAGGACAATTGGTATGGCAGGGTATAACTAGAAAAGAAAAAGGAAAAAGGGGTGGTGGTATAGGTGTTAAATCAAAAAAAAATTTAAATATTGTTAAATGTCAAGAACATTTGTGATTTGAATTAAGGTTCAGTAGACAAGAATGGATGGCGGTTATAGTTTATATAGCCACTGGAGATAGTCAAATTATAATGGAGTGGAATAATAACATATATGAATGTCTAATTAAGGATATACAAAGTTTTAAATAAAAGGGGAAGAGAATAATGGTTATAGGGAATATGAATGGACATATTAAAGAAATTGATGTTTAGCACTGAAAGATATTGATGCTCTGGCTCAGGGTAGTCAACATTTTTATACCTACTGCCCACTTTTGCATCTCTGTTAGTAGTAAAATTTTCTAACTGCCACTTATTCCAAAAGTAATGGTGATTTATAAAGAAGGGCAGTAATTTTACTTTATAAATTTTATAAAGCAGAGTTACAGCAAGCTAAAGCATATAAATGTCTATGAATTTTTTTTAAAAAGTCAATTAAATGTAAAAAAAAAGAAAGTGCTTCAAAGTCGGACAAAACTGTTACCACCCACCATGAAGGCTGGAATACCCATTAGTGGGTGGTAGGAACCATGTTGACTACCATGAATGGCTAATGGTTGAAACATTTAACCATATAAAAATCAATATTTCTTACTAAATAGCCATTGACTTCATAGTGTATACATTGTGTATTTTTAGGATTCTATTTATCAGATAAAAACATATTGGTATATATTTCATAATTTATGCCAAATGATGTAAAAAATGTAGTGTTAATAAGATAAGTATTGTAAATCACTCTGTACAGTGGAAAAATAATGAGGGTAATTTCCAAGAAATGTGTAATTGCACTTGGCATTTCAACTAAATGATTAGCATATCAACCTATGGAAACGTTAAAATCATATGTTCAAAACTATGATCAAACCTCAGATTTTGCTTAAACATTAAACTAATCAACTTTATACCCTTTTAAATATATTCAACTGATAAATAAATAATTGATTCAGACATCATAAGAAATTCAATTACTGTTAGTAATCAAGAAGTGATATGATTGGTGGATTGTGAGCTCTAGTAGTGGAAGTAATATAGCAGTGCTATGATTGGTGGATTATGAGTTCTAATACTGATAGTAATAGAGCAGTGCTATGATTGGTGGATTGGAAGCTCCAGACTCTGTAATTCTAGACTTAAGCATACAAAGTAACAGAACTGGACCTATAATTTATAAAACTCCAGAATCTATCACTCTTCCTGAAACAAACCATGCAGGGGTGCTAGCAATAATACCCATATGAAACTCAACATTTAAAGTGGTCTTATTCTGTTCTTCTTTTCAGGTGTTGCTGATTTGACATATACTAATCAACACAGGAACTAAACTGGGGATCTTTAGATACATAAACACTGATTTTAAGATAAGTTCAAATTCCTCTACAAAAGTAGTAATTAGTAAAAATTTTGTATGCTTATGTATGATGACTTTTGATTACTTCAGTTTTCTTTTAAGACAATGGTAGTGAATGATTTCCAAACATTATAGATTAGCATACTAGATTGACTTAAAGCATTGTGAGCAGCTTCTTTAAATTTAAAAAAAGCTCCTCACAAGACAATGGCAAATGACCCCATAAACCAGTATAGCATGGGAATCTAAACTATTTTGAAATAATCATTGATCCTGCTATAAAATAAAAAAATCAAAATAAAAGAGAATTATCACAGATTAGTAGAATACTATGTTAGTCAAACACCATTTCACCTAATTATGAATTTAAAAATCATAATTCATGATGTCATCTGTCACGGATTTGGACAGAAATATCTGAAGTAAAAAAAGAATAATACTATTCAAAAATGTAGAATTTTATACTCAGTTGCAGACTATTATTTGTAGATGAATGTATTTGAAAAGTTTAAATGGTGGTTGAATTTTCCTATAATCATTTGACAATTAAATTAGATGATGGAAGTAGACCAAATGACATAAATGTATTCTTTAATATATATATATATATATATATATATATATATATATATATATATATATATATATATATATATATATATATATAAAAAAATCATTAAAAACCAGGCACCACTTAGACAATCCCAATATCAATAACAATCAACAATTTTTAACAATATATCATTAAAGTGTAAAATTTCTTATTGGTGTGAAAACCTACACTGCAAATCCAATCTTTTATTCACTTTTCGTCACAATAACCTTCATTAGCAAATTTTTCTATTCTTATTTTGGTGTCATCTAGTGTAAACTTTAGGCATCAATAAATGCTAAATGGTAGTGCTTATTCAATGCTAACATGAAATTATTTATATGGACCTGAAACTAAGATCTTATGGTGACTTATTGTTTTTAAAAGCCTTTATTATGACATGTAGGCAAATGGTGTTTACAAAATATAAATTCTTGGATCTTTATAATACTTATTATTTATTGAAATTTTTTAATGGAAATTCAAGGATTTCTGAATTTTTCAATGGATCTGAAGTTTGCTTTGCAGATTAAAAAATTAGATTTGATGTCATGATAATAATAAAAAAAAGAAAAAAATAATTCCAGTAAATGTACACAAATTGGAAATAATATTTGGGATTAATGATGTGTGGTTATACATATAATACAAAGAGTACAGAATTATATTTTCACAAGTCTTTTCAAGTATATCAGTGTTATGAGATAGAGTGGAGAGTGGTGGGTCGTGTGAATGTCTGTGCTCATATACCCTATATATTTCATATATTGATACAGGTATATAATGAGCCTGTATTTCACTTATTAATAGCATTTGTAAAAACAACAACAGCGCCATCTATATGGCTCAGATAATGGAAACTGCCTGTATTTCAGTTATTAATAGCGTTTGTAAAAACAAAAACAGCGACATCTATATGGCTCAGATAGTGGAAACTGAGATTCAATCTTCCAAGGCTATATTATAAACAAGTAACCAGACATAAAAGAAAATTCTACAAATTCATATAAATAAAATAGACTAATACAAAATTACATTACTAATCAAAATCAAATTAAAAATTTTCTACTGTGGGTTTGCTCCTATTTGTAATGAACTTATTAAATTTGATTTTGGTTAGTTAATTTAATTTTGAATTGCTGTAATTGGTTTATTATTTTTACTACTTTAACTATTGCAATTAATATTATATATATAATATCAGACATTATATAGCATAAAACAAAATACTAAAATTAAGACTAAAATTTTCAATACATTATATATATAACTTATAGCTTGGAAATTAATAAGAAGCTGGAGCAGGGTGGACCTTGAACCCCAGAGTTTGTCACTTTACTATAACACCAAATCACACACAACAATAAATACATAAATAGCAGGGGTTTTAATATAGTTGACACACTATATTTTAGATTCTGTTTGTTAGCACTGCGTGGAGTCATTGAAGCCATGTTGGAGAAAGTAATCAATAAATTTTAGATTTAGGTGTTTTACATATATGAATAGAAACACAAATGGATGAAAAAATTAAACAGAAAATAGAAATTTGAAAAAAAAGTTAAAATGAAACATTTTGCTATGTTACATTAAATATTTTTTTTTACAAATTTATTTTAAAATAAACTTTGGTTTTCATTATGGCATTACAATGTATATGTACAAAGTGACTTAATGTATTGCCATTTTTGATTCATAAAAGTTCCAGTACAAATATTGTAGTTTATAGTTAACTTATAATTATAGTTACTTATTATGGTAATTAAAAATGCAAAAGGGTGTTGCATCTGGAGAATTCTCTCTAAATTCATTTCACAAAAAGAATTTTCATTGTCAATTTGAATTACTTTTGTTTTGTAAATGTTACGCATTTCAAATGAGTAAAAATGCGAAAAGCCAAAATTTGATCAAATAAAAATAAACTTCCATGTCCACTGTATTTACTTTTCTTTGAATCCATTTATTTTGGACAGTAATTTGTCTGATGCTTTTTTAGTTTTCACGCTGATAAGAAAAGATATTGGAGTGTTTGATTCTACTTCTTTGCAATCTAACTTTGAATGAGATAAACAATGTATGGGAACATTATTATTACCAACTCTGATATAAGGGATGATTTTAGATAATCTAATATTCAGAAAAATAATACTTAGTAGTAGTGTCTGTTCGAATATTAATTGGCTTTTATCATCTATTTGTTTTAGAAACAATGTTCCCACACTTTCAGTTTCATAATCAAAATCATCTTCATGAGAATCTACTGAATCTTCATTTTGTTTTAAGTTTAGTCACCATGCTTGTCGCAACTATATTACCAAAGAAATATATACATATTCATAGTATTATAAAGGAAATAACTGATAAAATTGGTAATGTTTTAAATAAAAATAATAACCATACAATTTATAGTACATTTTAAAAAAAATAATGAAGTATTTCCACACCCTAAAGATAAAATTTGTTTGGAGTCTCATGGTGTATATGAATTTCCGTGTGAAGTTTGTTTATATTCATACATTGGACAGACCAATTATAGAATAAACATAAGAAAAGAAAAACACATTTTGGCAGTTAGAAAAAAAATCTAATTCATCAGCAATTTATTCAAACATTAAATTAACAAATCACGACATCTATTTTAATAAAATACTATTTTGGCAAAAATTGAATAATATGACCAGAGATTGCTAAGGGACACTGTCGAGATTTTAGAACATAAATGCAAAGTGTGAATTAAAGAAAATTAACAATATTAAGAAAAAGCTATTGGAGGATAAAATATTTTTTTAAAACTTCTCAACCACTAGAATTTAAGAATGAGGAGAAAATAACAAAAGAAAAAAATAATGATATTAAATCTCACCACACACATTCTTATGGTTTGAGAAAGAAGAAACTCTGAGAAAAGTACTTATTATTGTATTGAGATATCAGCTATTTTATTTTTATTACAGGGAAGTTACAGGAAATAATATTATGAATTCATTTATCCATGAGAATATTAAAGAATTAATATATATATATTATTTTTATAAAAAAATGTCAAAATAAACCTCATGTTCTTCATTTATAGGGTTTCAATAAATATATGTATATTTACAAAATATTCTAAAATAAATATATGTTTGTACTTCTACAATAATAAAATATTTGGTTTACTGAAAAATTGAACATTTGTGCATATAATTCATCCATGAAAAAATAAAACATTTTTCATAATGATAATTAGAAAATTCAGACATTCAACTGTCAATTATTAAAAGTATTTGGATGATCTGGTCAATTTAAGATTAATACTCAGGTCATTGAACATTCATAGGTTGAAGCCAACCTCAAAATTATGAAGAAGAGGCACATCCCTTGAATTATTGCAATCTCACTTGGATACATAATGTCTCAGCAAAACAGCATCAAACTTGATCTTATTTTGTGATGTTCACTAAGTTTTTTGTCAGTAATAAAAACAAAAATATTTCATTTCACCTTGCATTTTTATATGTGGTTACAAATATAGTTAATTCTTATTATTGTAATTTGTATTAAAAATACCAAATTCAATTTCTGTTATGAAAAATAAAAAAATTGTAGCTTATAATAATGTTGGCCTATAATATCATTTTTATACGATCTGACAGAATTGGAATTATTTTTTTTAATATGTATCAAAGATAAATAAGAATATTAAAATGTAAAAGATGAATTATAATTTGACACAAATATATCAATTACAGGTGATAAAAGATTTGAAATTATATGTTTACAATTAATTTATACACCAGTATTGTGTACTATTACAAGAAATAACTTTTAAAAAACTTTCACTTTATCAATTAGTTTTTCCAATGTGGCTTTAATCACTCCATGCAGTGGATAACACAAAAACTGAAATCTAATATGTTGACTATATTGGTACCGATAGCAGGTATAGCTAGCTTATAACATGATGGTCATTTTAACAGCATCAAATAAATAAATACTAGTTATAACTTGCTTATAGTTCTCATTTTATTTAAATATCAGATGTGTCTGGCCTATGAATTTTTTTAATTGATTGCTTTAACAATTTTTTTTAAAGATTTAATGTAACTTAAACAAAACATTTGAATATTATATAATAAATGTACCCAGTCATTTTTGTATTATGATTTATTAATGTCAGAATTACTTCCTAACTCACCTAAAGGTCATTGTTTTTTTTTTTTTTTTGCTTTGTGGAATAATTACTTGCTTTAAATAAGATGCTTGTAATTAAATTAAGCCTTTAAATTAAAAATTTAAATATACCTGTTATATTTAATATGTGAATTTGACAGCATTATGGAAAATTATTAATCGCAGAATGTATAAAATATTCTTCATAGTGCAGACAGATGTAATAATGTTTTTTTTTTGAAATTTGACACATGACAGCCTTATGAACAAACATACATTCACCAATAAGATAACAGAGAAAATAGGAATTTTATATATAAGAATCATATATTGAAGAATGATTGAAAGGATTCCATCTTTATTATTAAAAGGAGGTTGCCTTGGCAACAATTTGAAATTGTTGATTGTTATTGATAGTGGAATTATCTAAGTGTTGATTGGTTTATAATTATGGTTTAATATATATATGTAGAGAGAGAGGGGGGGGTAAAGACTGTAACAAGTATATATATATTTACTATCAATAAGAAAACATCTATACAAACTTAGGAATTAAATATATAGATTAAAAAAAAAAACAGAATCAAGATTAAAAAAAAAGCATTTATTTCAGTAATATTTAAGCATTAGCTTAATACCTTTTCCCCTGGCATAGAACAATATGTATAATTTATTTTAAATACTGATTATAAGAAAAACTCCATGCCAGTGAGATACCTTCCCATCTTTTTCTATTAAATTTATTATTCTTGACATTATTTACTTTAGGGAAAATATTTCCGAGATATAATTTAATTATCTTTTTCTTTTGTATATTCTTAATAAATGATAAAAATTATTTATTTACTGCTATATATTTTTTAAATATTAAAAATTCAAAAAATAATCATTCAGCTATTTTTTAAAAAAATGCTGTGGCTGACATAATTGCAACAATCCTCTTATCTATGTTTCATAACGTAGATGATGATAGTATATAATTATCAATAAAGTCAAATTAATGTTTTCCTTTCTCTAAAAATTTTTGATACTACTGGAAATTCATCTACAATCCTCCCCGAAACCTTCTTTTCAATATTTTAATATAAGGCTGTTTCATTAGTACCAATATTCTATTCTCATATTTTCTGTTCTTATTATAAAGGTCTAAATATTTGAAATACAGACACTCTTCGCATACCTGGAGCCTAATTGTAAATAAAGAGGATTTGAATTCGGACTTTCAAGCATCCTTCAACTATCCATACTATCTCATACCACTGATACACATGACCACATACATGTAGAAAAGATAAATAACCACCAACATATGTATTTCATGCTAAACCAGTACTCATCGGTTGGTCCAGATTATCACCCACCCCCCCATATATATATAATCAGTGCTCAGTCTATATTATGATAGCAAATCTTTATACTTTAATAGACAGGCTTCAATCCACTCCAACCTCCATGGATAGCGAAGAGCATCTCAAATGCACAACATAGTAAAATATCATAGAAAGCATATTATCATATGATTTCAAAAATAATCCAACATAAAAACTCCATGCTAAAAATTCATGCATGAAAAACAAAATTAATCCAGAAAATCAGAATAAAAGCTAACAGTCAATTCAAATACATAAACATAATATTGCAATCAATCTTAGGTTCTTAGTGATACAATAAATTCATTAGTAATTATAATAACACTCAATAATGAAATACATAAAAGAAGTAAAGGGTGGACAATTAAGTAGATATAATGCAGATATTTAGAATAGGCATTATGCAAAATTATTCTGGGAATATGTTTCACCAGCAATTGATATTCCCCTATTGATCATGCTTACATGTGGACGGCTAATGAATGCAGCAGTGTGATATGGATAATAAATAACTAGCCGTTATAATCTATGTATACATGTTTTCAAAATGTTGTCCAGCTTTACCTAATAATTTTTAGCCCATTTTTATTATAGAATGCCCTATAAAACTCAATATCTAAGATATTCAAAAGACATAGATCAAGAATCTTATAATAATTATTCCATTTATTAGATTTGGAACCCAAGGACTTCTTATGATGTTGTATTATGAATGTCATCATCATCATCATCATCATTATCAACCATTATCAATCCACTGCAGGATGAAGGTCTCTCCAAGTTTAATCCATCTTCTCCGATCTTTAGCTTCTCTTCTCCACATCACCCCTACACATTTTCTTATTTCATCCATCCATCTTACATGTGGTCTCCTTCTGGGTCTTTTACAATCTCTTGGAATCCAGTTTAAAATGTCAATTGTCCATCTATTATCATCTCTTCTAGCAATATGTCCAGCCCAACTCCACTTCAATCTTTTAATTTTTTCAATGAGGTCAGTAACACCTGTTTGTTCTCTTATCCATACATTGCGTTTTCGATCTCTTCTTGTTACTCCCAACATACATCTCTCCATACTTCTTTGAGTGGTCTGAAGTCTCTGTATTGATCTTCTATTAAGTGTCCAAGTCTCAGATCCATAAGTAAGAACTGGTAAAACACATTTGTTAAAAACCTTTCTTTTCAAACACATAGGCATATTTCCTTTTAATATCAAGTTATTTCTACCAAAAGCACTCCAACCAAGTTTAATTCTATGATTAATTTCCTCTATTATGTTTCCATCTGTATTAATAATCTGACCAAGGTATTTGTAACTCTTAACTTCTTCTAATTCATCATAATCAATCTTTATTTTCATATTTTGAGCAAATCGATTAAACATTACTTTAGTCTTTTTAACATTTATCTTTAGTCCTACTTTCCTACTTTCATCTGATAACTCCTGCAACATTTCCTGCAGCTCGGAAGCATTATTTGCAAAAACAACTACATCATCTGCGAAATCTAAATGACTTAAATAATCTCCATTTTCACTCCTTTAGTTTCCCATTTTAATCCACAAAATACTTCTTGCAGCACTGCTGTAAAAAGTTTTGGAGATATGGAGTCACCTTGTCTTACACCTTTCTCAATGTTGACTTTTCCAGTATCATTATGTAATCTAATTGTTGCTGTTGCATTTTTATAAATATTCTTTAAAATATGACAATATCCTGGATCTATACCTTGATGATCCAATGCTTTAATCACTGAAGAAATGTTTATAGAATCAAATGCCTTTTCATAATCTACAAATCCAAAACATAATGACAACTCATATTCATTTGTCCTTTCTATAACTTCTCTCAATACTTGAATATGATCTACTGTACTAAAACCACTTTTAAATCCAGCTTGTTCTCTTGGTTGGTGAAAATCCAAGGTTCTCTGTAGACGAGTTGTAATTATCTTGGTAAAATTTTTATATAAAACTGATAAAAGGCTGATAGGTCTGTAATTTCTAATATCTTCTTTATCACCTTTTTTAAATATTAATATTATTACTGCATTCTTCCAATCATCCGGTAGATCTTTATCATTTAGACATTTGGTATATAACTTTGCTAATATTTTTTCTGTTTCTTCACCTGCTTCTTTTAATATATCAATTATAATTCCATCATTACCTAAAGCCTTTCCTTTTTTCATACATTTAATTGCATTTCTCACTTCTTCATTTAAAATTCTGGGCAATTCGGAAGATGTAATAGATATAGGAGGTACTTGTTCTTTATTACTATATAATTCTTGATAAAAATCTTCTACCAATTTCATAATGTCATCCCTCTTTTTAGTAATAATTCCATCTTTTTTCCTTATTGCAGATGTAAATTTCCTACCAATACCAAAATGTTGTTTTACATTCTTAAGACTTTTATTTTCTTCTACAGCTTTTCTTGCTAGTTCACAGTTATACTTTCTTATATCATTTTCAACTCTTTTCTGCACCATTTTACAAAATTCGAGATATTCAATTCTTTTTAATGCATCATTCTTGCATATCTTCATATTCCTTCTTTTCTTCATAAGTTCTCTAGTCTCAGTAGAAATTTTATTAGTCAATTGCTGCTTTTTTCTACCAGCTATCTTTGTTGCAGTTTTTAAAAGTGTATCAGTTATTTTCATATTAATTTCATTCAAATCTGAATCATGTTCAAAATCTACTAATACTTGAAACCGATTTGTAAGTTCTAATTTAAATTCATTAGAATGTTTCTGAAGATTAGGAATATCAACTGTAAATATAGTTTTTCTTAATAATTTTTGTCTCTCTAGTTTTACATTAACATGTATCTTACCCCTTACTAATCGATGATCACTTCCTGTGTTAAATTTATTAAGAACATCACAATCTTGAAATATGTATTTCCTGTTAGTCAAAATATAATCCAATTCTGCTGTACCTTCATTTGGATGCTTCCATGTCCATTTCCTTCTAACATTTTTCTCAAAAAAAGAATTCATAATATAAAGTTTTTCCTTCTCTGCAAACTCCACAAGTCTATGTCCTCTCTCATTTCTATTACCATAACCAAAATTACCTACAACACTTTCATCTTTCATTTGTTTACCAATTCTAGCATTAAAATCTCCCATAACAATTTTAAAATGTTGTTTACTCTGATCAAAAGCCTTTTGTACATCCATATAAAAATCTTCTACTACTTCATCACTGTGAGAACTTGTTGGGGCATAAACCTGAATTATCTGCATTTGATATCTGCTATTAAGTTGTATAACTAATCTTGCCACTCTGTCTGATACACCATCAATCTCCACAATATTGTTCTTCCACTTTTTATTTATAATGAATCCTACTCCACTTGTATTTCCAATATTTGTGCCTTTATAATAGAGCATATGTCCACTTTTTAAATCAATTGTCTCTTCACCTTTTCTTCTAACTTCACAAAGTCCAATAATATCCCATTTAATATAAGAGAGTTCTTCTTCTAATTCTTGCAATCTTCCTTCACTTGAAAGTGATCTGCAGTTGTAAGTACCTAAATAAAAAGTCGTCATCAAATGGCAGCCTGGGTCCACCTCCAGGATATTCTTAGCACCCTCCGCCTTCGGCCACCAACCACTGCCTTGGTTGGTGACTTTACAGCCTCCTGGGATTAAGGGCCATGCTTTATTTTTGTCTGTCATAATTGTATAATTGGGAAAAATCTTTATCATTTACACAAACATTCATTCTGCCTTATCAGGCACTGAGAAGAAAGACCATGGTGTTTCTTGATCTTAAACTCAGAGGTAAAAAGCCAATAAACTCACTACACTGGCAAATGCGTGTTGGTGAGCAGCCCATCCATGTTCGTATACTATATGAATAAACATATAGTAATAACAGCTGCAATGACAAGAACGTATGGAGTGGACATTAGGAATTTGCCCTGCTCGGTTCCTTTAAGGCCTCCAAGAGGAATCAAAGGGTCTCCTTTCAGTTAATAGCAAACTCCTTTCTGCAGCCTTATGAATATGGTTTGTGTTATATTTTCACAGCCTAATTTTGAACATCTGAAAATGCATTACATTATTGTTAATCCTAAGGATTGCCTTCAAAACATTGAGAGAAACTGGACTTTTGGATCTAAGCTGGGAAAGTGGTAGTATTAATATTGTAAATTTGATAATTTTGCATGTATTTAGAAACAAAAAATATAAATTTTTTATAGATAGCTTCAAAACGTCTACTTCCCCATACATTCATAAAACATGAATAAAGAAATCTAAAAAATACAAATGATCTCCAAGATGTACTTCATCCTGAATCAGTGCTCTTCAGGTTTCTTAGGTCACAATATTTTACATATGACTTCATCAATTGTATAGTATTTATCAATGCCAAATCATTATAATTTGATTACATATATGTTTCAAAGGTAAATATAAGTGGTCAAGTGTATCAGTGGTATGAGATAGTGTGGATGGTTGAGGGTCGTGTTTGTACAGGTATATATGTAGCCTGTATGTTAGATATATGATTTGATTGAAAAATAATTATTAAGTATTGATAAAAACTGAATAAATGATGAATACATGTACAAGTGATTGCGATCTGGGCTGACTGAAGAGTGTAGTTTCAGCATGAAATGCATCCTGGTTGTCAATTATCATTTTCAGATATCTTTTATATATTATATCTTGAAAAATATCTGATGGAATAGACATTTTAATTCTTCCTAATAAAATTACACACAGATTAAAAATATATAAACAGAAATTTGCATAAATGTTTTTATTTCCATAAACACACTAAAAAAAATTTTTTTCCGACTTCATAAGAAAGCATAGGCAGTTCATGCTTAAAAAATCATTTAAATGAACTTGAAAGTAACAACTACTTTCATCATCAATATTAATTTATTCATAAGATACCCTGTAGTTGGGTACATTAGTAGAGAACCCGATTTGGGATTGGGATGCTTCCGGATCTTTTATGGCACTCACAATTTTGGCCCATGAGCTTCTTGTGAATTCCTGAGCAATAATGCCATTAGCATTTATTTTTGCTCTGCACAGTATGGTAAAGTTGGTAGGGTACCTGAAATTTAGAATCAGGATCTCCCATGAATGATTCTGGCACTTGCAGGTTTGGGGTTTGAACTTCTTATGAGCTCCTAAGCAATAAAGCCATATGCATTTATTTTATCCATCAGGTAACAAAAAATCATTTTTATTTGATGAATATATTGGTATTGATTGAAGAAAATGGATATTTATTGCAAGTTTATGACTCATTAAATGTGCATGATACATCCCTTTTATGTTTGACATTAAAAGAAACTTGTTTAATTTTATAGTGCATTTATGTCCTCAAAAGCATTTTTTATTTATTTAAAATATTTTTAAATTTTCTTCTTTTTAATTTTATATAGTTCTAGAAATTAAGTATAAAGTTTAAATACAATACTGCTAGATGACAGTGCGATTAAAAGTACTGAATCCTATATAAAATTGAAATTTTAAACTTGACCTTTTTGTGCTAAAATTATTTACAAACTCTAAAAAAGGTAATATCACTGGAAATACACTATGTATGCAAAATTTCAACTAGATCAAAAATTGGAGAGTAAAAACTGATTTACAAGACTTCCCAGATAGATGGACAAATAGAGTAAATTAAATAATAGCATATAGAAAAAATGGATTATTCATGCATTTATGTTTCACTAACCCTTTGATAGAAGTCTCCAGTCATAGATGGTCATAGCTTCAAGTCACTTGAAAACTGTCAGTTTGTATATTACTGTAGTGAATTTGTGGTCATTTTAAAGTTTTGAAAAAGTACTGTATGATACTACCCTCTCTAAAATTATTTTACAAATAAAAAATCAATAATATTCAAATTTAAGTTTTAACAATGGAAGAAGGCAGTCTTTCCAAGGTGCTGATTGGTTATTGCTCATATTGGACAAAAAAGAGCAACTGTCAATAACTTTCATTGCTCCAACTTCTTTGTTTTGATTTTGAAAATGAAAATGTAAGTTTTAGATCACTTTTAAAAGTATTTTTTGACATATTATAAATTATTTAGACAAAATATGCAGAAAATAAAATTATTTTAGAAAAATAGTTAAGATTTTAGTAAAAATTATTTACTTTTACACAACATAAAATTGAAAAAGAAATCAATGATGTCCACAGCATTTCTAATTTATTATGAAGTTTCTTTTTAGGTCTTCTGCTATTGAATATTATTATAATTATAAATAGAAATTTATTTTTGAAAAAACTTTCATTCACTTTCATAATCTGACAAATTATTAATATACTTTTTACAAATGAAACTAAAATGAAAATATTATTAAAAGATGAATATATTTTTACTGCTGATTCTGTAATTGACCAATCAAAAGTTTAGAGTTTTAACTTACTCATCCAACTAAAGTTTCTAAACTGAAAAGGTTAAAAAACTGATATATTTGTCTTTAAATTATAGTTTAAATTTTATATTTGGAATAGGAATAACATGATAATCTCTAACTTAACCCTCACATATGCTGACAGATTTCTTTGTTCTCATTTGCTATAAGTTTTCAACTTTCATTTTAATATTAAACCATTATTATTTATCAGAATATAATAAATTTGACATCATTTGATATATATATTTTTGTTTAGAAATTAAATAAATTTAAAAAAATTATATTTGATTTTTGAAATTTTAAAAAATTATATTTGATTTTTGAAATTATTAAAAAAATTAGGTTTTAATCAATACAAATCACCATTTTGTCATTCAACTTATGGGAGGAGTAGAGAGAATTTGCAAAATGAACAAAATCATTGATTGATGTTTGTTTTTGAAATCACAATGAATAATTATTAATATCTAGTAAATCTATCAATTATATCTTAGAAGTGTAAATTTTTTTAGTAATTTTTACAATCTTCATAAACTTTCCCAAAAATCAAGTTTTTAGTCATTTAGAATATTTTCTATATTTTCTCAAAGTAATATTGCAAAGTTATTGCACAATTTGAGACAACCAAGAATACAATGAGCACTTATTATTGTGGAGCTTACCATATTTAAAAATTCCTGCTTTATTGATTATGCTGACATCTTTAGAATATTATTTTGAAATTAAAATATTAGACAAAAAATTACATTAATTTTAAAATTTGAAAAAAAGTTTACAAACTCTCTCAGTAGAGGGTGAAAGATGCAAATTCAATTTCTTGGCTTCAGACCAATAAAACATCGATATGCAAAATGGGATTAATAAATGATTAATAGTAGTCATTAATATACATACCTCTGTCACATGATACCAGTTTACTCATTGCTGTTTTAGCAACATACTTTCACCACAGCTATGCTGCCTGCTGTAAGTTTTGGTAATGATTAGATGCCAGATAATAAAAGGGAGGTGCATTAGTTTTTAAAGATTCAATCACTGGTGTGAAATTCAAAGCTCCTCACTGATAAAAACCATAAACTTGAAACTAGTGGAACTGTATAGGGATTTATAAGCACTATCACCTAAATCTTATAATAGGTGGCTCATAGTGAAAAAAATATGTTACTACACTTGTCTGAAATGAATGGTGTCAAATTTATGAATGCAAAAATTTTGACACTTGTACATCAAATTGTAATAGAATCACATATTTGCTAGTAATTTTATAGTATATCACATCACAGCTATTCAATGTGCATTATACTAATTCCTTCTTTTTTATGCCTTATAGTGATAGAGCTTGCCAATATCATTAGTTAAAAATAACCATACTATTTTGATATTATGGTTTTGAAGTATTTTATGTTGCTGATGTGATCATGGAAATCTTTTCACTTTGGACAAATTTATTAATAAATAACTTATTATTGGCATAGTTGCTATGGTTATTGTTACCATCTCATAAAATCTGATTTATTTCTGCACAGGGTCCAATCCTTCTGATTGTCCATTCTGCTGAATCCCAGGCTTATCTTGCAATACCAGCTGGGTATCATCGATAAATTATATTTAATAGCAAACATAAATCTAATTTAATCAAACAAGCTTATCCACAAGTGAAATTACTATATTTACCAGTGTAAAGAATGCACTTCCTCCCTCAAAATATGTCTTAAATATGGGTACATCTTATGCATTGGTAATCAAAATTATGAGTTAAAAATTTCAGTCAGTCTAAAACTTCTAGTTTATATTAAAATAACCAGAATTATTCTCTGTAGTGACATTTACTGTTGTACATTCTTCTGCTCCTGGATTTCATTGGCATGGACCATTCTGCACAAATCTGTCAAATGATGTCATTGTGTAAAATCATGGTCACATGTAGCACATTTTTTGTAAAGTGTGTTTCGTGTATTTGTTGAATTTTGTAATGGCTGAAAAGTTGGAACAATGTAAAATTCTGTTTTCTTTTAGGAAAATGGCAGGGAAAACAATTTTAATGCTTGAAAGAGCTTATAGGCAAATTATTATAGAAAAACCAAGTTTATATGTAGTGTAATAGAAGTGTTAAATTTACCACAGCCCAAAAAAGCATGGCAAGTAAAGTCAAATATCAAGACAATAATGATTATTTTTTTGGGATGCAAACAGTGATAGCTTCATTTAGATTTTATTCATAATAATCAGGCATTTAAAACCTAGAAATTCTTCAACTTTTGCATGATGTGGTAAAACATAAACATCCCTTTTTGTGGCAAAGTGACAAAAGCATCTTTCATTATGACAACACAAATATCACTTAAACCTTTAGTGTAAACAGTTTTTAATTAAAATTCAGAATGATCCAGCTTATCCATCAACCACATTCATTTAATCTCACTCCGTGTGACTTTTTTTAAATCTCTCAGATGAAAAAGAATGTTTCAAAATTTTTTTTTCAGACTGAAGAGGAAAACAATGAAGACATTAAAGCACATCACTTTGCAAGTGCTTCCAGCCTAATAAAAACATTGTTTAGATTGATCAATTGCATTGAATAGCTTATATTAAAGCAGGCAAAACTCTCCATACAGTAGTGCCACCCTGTGCCAACCAGAGTAATCAATGGATTCCAAAAGGTTTGTGTATAAAATTTCTATCTAGTACCTACTCATCCAACATGCCCAGACTAGTTTCTGGTGCAATTCACTCAGATCCAAAGCTTCTCACTGATGAAGGCCACAAGCCAGAAACTAGTTTGAGGATATTGGATGAGTAGGCACTAGATAAGGATTTTATGATCAAGCCTTCTGGAATGCATTGATTACTCTGGCTTGCACTGAGTGGCACTACTGTACGGAGAGTTTTGCCTGTTTTAAATAACAGTTATGAGCAAGCATAAGAAATGGTGATCATGTGATTTTTGATGGTTAAATAGCTTATACTTTGAGAATGATTCAATTTGCAACTCTAAAAATAAATATGCCATTTTTTATTACAAAACTTTGGTTATTTTTGGGTCCACTCTCATATTTTGCATTTCCCCCAGTAAAATAGAGTTCAGATCTATTGATATCTCAAGAGTTACAATTCATCCAATGCGTGCATGTAGGATCATGCTTTAACACTGCACTGTAATGTTTAAACTTTAAAAAGTGTAGATTTGTCCAGAACATCATTGGTGTGCTGTGATATTTTATGCTGCAATTTTCTCAACAAAACATAGCTTAAAAGTAATGCAGATACAAGTGATTGTGTATGCTAAAAACATGGAAATAGGGCAGCAGAGAGGTATTTTGGGTCACCACCAATTGAAAAGATGATAAGAACTAGGAGAAGACAGGAAAAAAACCTACAAAAAGCTATGCATAGTAAACACAATCTGCAACATGGAAGTGCAAAATGGCCGAAACTCAAAGAAGAATTAGAAATGAAGGATGTCAGCCAATAGAATCTCTGGATTTCCAGTCTCCACAAAAATGATTATTCAATAAGCAAGACTGATACCTACTAACTGAGGCTTCAATGATTTGACAGGATAAATGTTATGGTGTTCTAGATTCATGAAGAGAAATGACCTATGTATGTGGACTAAAACAAATATAGGATGAAGATTAAAAGGTACCTAACTATAGTGTTTTCTAGTTACATTTCTTACAGACATAAATAATTATAAAATTAGTACAATAAATCAATATGGAAATTCATGAAAAAATATAGAATATTATTATTTTTTTAAAAAAATGTGTATAAAAAACAAGGTTCATCTTATATTCTGCTACATTCTGTGCACTGATAATTATGGTAATATATATGTAAATAAACACAACAAAAGATTTAACTGCAATTAAAAATTAATCTCTAATGTCCATAGTAATTAAACAAAATGAGTCTATGAACATAAATATTGTTTTCATATGTGATATGAATGCTGACACTCTCAGCCCATGGTGTCTTGCATCACATGTAAGTTCAATGATGTCACTATCTAGAAGCTTCCTCATTCAGGCTTGAATATGCCTCACTGCATTCTGCAAATAATGGACAATACTGCTCCATGTCAGCTGACATCTGACTGTCATCAAAATCATTTAACTATCTTCTTAAATGGTTTCCAATATATATCCAGATGCCCTTCCATATGGAAAACAATCAGATTCAATGACCTAGCTCTCCAAGTAGCCAGTTTATGCTATTGTCTATTTATTTAATTTTATTGTAATATCATTCACCAGCTGTATTGTATGTTCAATCTGATCTTGGTAACGTTGCAGTTTGGACAAATCCATTATTTAAGGTCAAACTCAAGATGAGTTCATAACACTAAATCAGTTTAAAATGAATGCAATCAGCTACCAAACCAAAAACCTTTTTTTCACTCTAATTTAAAGCCATGTACTGTCAATCTGAGTAATCAATGGATATCCAGTGATATAGTGTTTCAAAATCGTGATCTCTAGTATGTAAATGCTAATTATCATACAGCTGAAATCCTCAAAATATATGAAAATAGATCTAGTGACAGATCTATATATAAGTCTGCAAGAGAATTGGTTTGGGTTTGAAACCTTAGGTTTTTTTTAAATTTCAGAATGATCAGCATAAAGAAGTTAATGTAGATAAAGGAACACATTAGTTTAAGATTTGAGTCCTAATCTTTACTGATGAAGACAAAAGCCACAACTAATCTGGTCAGAGAAATTTTATAGTACTATATAATCTGATGTTCATTGATTACTCAAGATGACTGTAGATGGCAGTAGAGTAGGCTGAATCAAATTGCTCTTGTAAATGAGAATAAGCATATGAGAAAGTCATGCAATATTGTTGATAGTATCAGCTACTCCAACATTGGTTAGTAAATAGATATCCAGTCAGATGAACATCAGTAATTGGCTGCAAAAACAACTATAAAGAGTTAGCTTTTAACATCTAGTGAAGAGGATACTATGGAGATGATGCACATTGATCTTCCTTCCACACAGAATATTTTTGCGTGCATACACACTCGCGTATATATATAATTATTAGATATATAATTAAAAACTATCTTATAGAATAGATGCTAAACAATTATGAAAAATAAAATGAGCAAAAAGTATAATTGACAAGACTATTCTGAGATGAAACTCATATGACTCTTATTGAAACTGACATCATTGGACTTGCTAACAATCGTTAATTTGACTATGATTCATTTTTTTCTTCTTTTCAAATCAAACTACCATCTTTCTTAACGAGAAATAACTTTATAATGTTCAAACTTTGTGTAAGTTGAGGAAAATGGTTCAATTAAAATTCCCAAGCTGTTCTTGCTATGTTCCTGGGAATGATTCGCTTCTGTTAATCACATTTTGGCCAGTTTTTAGCAGACAATTATTTTAAGATGTATTTCTTATGGCTTTCTTCTTGATTCTTCTAACAGACGACTCTCGTGCAAAGAAATACCGCCAATAAGTGCAGTAATGAAGAAAAATCATGTTTTGTTTCTCCTCTCTTAACCGAGAATCTTCACGACTCCTGTGAGACCACTTCGCTGTCTGATTTGGTCAGATAAAATCATGAAACATTTGAAGAGTGATATTAAATTAATATTGATGAATTAACATTTTTAGCTAAGCTTATATATATATATGAGAAAGCAACAGTGCAATAATACGGTAACGTAACGGCAACCATATAAAATGCAAAAGATAAGATTATTTAATAGTTCATTATAAGACTCAAGTCCTACACAATTTAACGCAGTAATGGAGTATCAGTTTATAAAATGGGTAATCCCAGTATTCATTCTGGTGGTAGCACGTATATAGTGTTTAAACTTCTTAAGAACTTTTGAGTGATAAAGCCATTCAAATTTATATTAACAGAATTCAACATACTACTTAAGAGACATAGGTTCAAAAATTTATAAAGTGGCTTTAAAATATATTATCAGCAGTTATTTTCCAAAAGACAAATGTATATCATGTTGGATAAAGCCTTTCTATCATTTCTAGTTACATATAGTAACTTTGCACAATAGATCCCTAAATAATCATTTTTTTCTTTAATATACATCCCTATTTATTCAGAACTTAATCTGTTTCTCTTATTGTTTTTAACACTTTTGTCTTGCCAATTTTATTTCTTAATTAATCTTTTCCATTATTTCCTCACCTACGTTTCTAAGAACTTTCCAATTTTTTATTTTTCCTTATTGTTCATAGTTTTTCTCATATGATATTATTTTTCAAATGCAATATTGAACAACTTTTGCTCTGTAATTTTGAAAGAATTCAAAATAATATCTTACTTACAAAACTGGTAGAGTAATTACATTAGAAAAGTTCTCAAACAATTGGAAAAATAATCACAGGGATAACCAAAAATTCTTTCCTTGTCATCTCAACTAACATTCATATGATATCACAGTTCACAATATATATATATATTGTAATAGAAACCCGACGATCGAAAGGCTTAAACTTCCCTTTTATTTATCTATAATGGGAAATTCTTATAATTTAAGATCGCCCACTTTCCGCTACCACAAGCAGAGAGAAAATATGGACATAAAAGAGTCTATATCCGTACTTGACCGAACTTGTATACTATACGGGTATAGCCCCAAGTTATATTTCCCGGTCAACTTTCTCCTGACTGCTGTAAGATTTAACAGTTACAGCGCTTGGACAATTATAAATTTAATGGGATCAAATACTGCACCACTAGCTTCACATGTTAATTAAGTACTCAAATGAATAATAATTATTTTCCAAACCCTCAGATTATATTATTTTTGGAAGTGGCGAAGAAAGAGACGAAATGGATTTTACATAAATAAAAGATTTTTAATACAATAAATTATAATAAAAGAAACACTCAAAATTGTTAACACTCAATATAAAAAACAGATTATGCTATAAGACTACAAAAAATAACTAAAAATACAATAGATGATTCTATAAATGATTGCAATCTGTGGAGTCATTTCAAATATTCAAAGAGTCTAATTAATGTCAATCTCATTATATGTGGGATTGGCAATTGCATTACATTTAAAGGTATGTGCACATAATTATATAAAATGTCTTATTCATAATTACCTAGGTGATAAAGTCTTCGAATAAACTTGGCATCTTGCTGACCATCCCGTGGAATTTTTCCACTTCTTTAGTAGGGAACGGTCGCTCTTCAGTTAGATTTGATTGTTGGAACTCTTCCATATTGTGGGCATCAAGGCAAGGCAAAACGAACTCTTCGGCAGGCACTATGTCAGCAGTTGTTACATCGAGACATAAACCATTATAGCACGGAAGTCTAGATCGACCAGCGATCGCGACTGGCCCTTAGCCACACATCCTCGAAGCTTCCCTTATGTTATAGTTTCTTTTCATGTCCCCAAAATTTAACTTTTCATGTCTGCTTTCTATTATATTTCTCTGCTTCTTATCAGAGCAGTATCCTCACTGAAATCTCGACCAATACTGTTTTCCAATTAATTAATTAATGTTCTTTATTTTTCAAATTCCTTCCTTATCTTGATCTCTTGAGGGGTTTTTTTATTTCACACCTTTTTACTTTAAAAATGCTTTCAACAACTTATACAAAATTACTTTCAATTTGATACAATTTTATAATATAATATTTTACATTTATTTATCAATCATTTTCTTTAATAAAATTATTTCATTTTGACATGAAATAAACCTTACTCTCTTTATTCATACATTCACACATGCATTTCATTTTCATCAAAATATGTAATTTTATGACCAGATCTTCATCTCTTCATTGCATTCTAAATTTTACTTATATTTTATTTACACTCCCCAACTATCGTTTTTTTTTATATCATTAAGTTTCTATTTTATTTATATTTCATTTCTCCTTTTTTTAATCTTACATTAAACACATGATATCGATATTTTTAACCTTAACATTTCTATTCTTTCTAAAATCTGAACTTTGAAGGATAAAAGATAAGAATCTTTTCGATTCTAATTCCCTCTCTTTTTTACTTAAACATTTCTTTGTTTTGTAATTTTTTTAAACTCACCTTTTTTTTTTAACCCAAACTCAATATTTAACATTCTTTAACTGTTAAATATCTATATGTGTGATCGCAGTATGTGCGATCATCACATTACACCATTCCCCTCCTTTAAAATTTTTTCTTAAAAAATTTTAATTTACTGCACTTCAAGCTAGATGCTCCTAACTACTGTTAGAACCATTTTATATCTATTTACTTCTAATATAACTTTAGTGATGAGATTATTCCTAGAGGCGACCAGGCAAATTACATCCCTACTCTGATGACCCAACCAGCATTACTAAACCGATTTAATCTCATTATAACAATACATGAGTTTAATTTCTGCCTCCTACTTGTATATACAGGTTCGAGTCCACAGGATATCTCTGTGACTCGATTAAACCTGTTCATACCGCACACTTTACAAATGATAACCCTCTGAGTGACAGCTCTGGTCACTATTACCGAGGTGGGTTGGAAGGCTGGCATCTTTTCATCCAGCTCATCCATGAGCTCAGAATATTTTACTGATAACTCGTATTTTTATAAAGGGGTTCTTTCCCTATAGATTGTTTTCTAAACCATTGACTCACGATATTTGTCAAATATCTAACTGGAAATCTAAATCCAGTGAGTCATTATGAGAAGGGGATCTCTGTTCCTGTCTTCTCTATATAATAAGATTTGGTGCACCGCAGAACATACATGAATGTATAGCAGAGAAGGCTCACCATATACTGCTAAGATTCATCTACAAATATCTAAACTTACACACCTTCAGCCTCAATCTACGATCTCACACTACTATCTATCATATGTTTTTCTTAGTTTGGATCCCTTTGTACTGTTTGGCCATTTAGGCTCATTCTTCCCTCACATTTTCATGATCAATATTAAAGTACATTCTCCATTACTCATGATCCAATTCTTTTCCAATCTGGTATCAGCGAATCCTTCCTTTATTGGTGATTACAATTAGGTTTTATCTGGTGGTTGTCTTTCTCTATTGACATCCCCTCTGCCTCCTCTGGGATGCGGATTTTGATCCCTACGTTCTCGGTCTTCAGTCCCATCAAATGGATGCTTACATTCTGTCTCCAATCTTGTCGTCCATTTTCCTGCCTCCCTGGGTTCCACTTTGTAGAATATCTCTGGTTTTCTTGCCATCGTTCTTCACTAGGATCCCATCCATTCTTTATTATAAGAGGTTCTTTTGGAGGCAGTCTGGGCTTATATCCATCCTCCTTCTGGTCATCCCTGGTGGTATCCAATGCACTCAGCAACTCAGCTACATGGTCCACCATCCTCCTGTCTGTACTGATTAGAATCTGTTCTATATCTTTTGGGAACCCATGCCTAGTTATCCGGAGTATTTGCATCTCAGATAATGGGTTTGCAGTCATCATCTGCAACTTGGCTACTTGATGGTGGAAGAAGGTTTTAAATGATTCCTCCAGTCTCCATTTCTCCTGTTTTATCTGATGCAGCATATCTTCTTGGAGTTCCTTACTCCAATAACTGGTCTTCAAAGCCTTGTGATACCCTGCAAATGTGGTGGGTTTCTGGAACAGTGAGTTCCACCAAACTTGAGATTTGCCCTGCAAGTGACTGCTAACTTGGCCTCCTCATTCATTCTACCAAATTTGAAATACCGTTCCAGGCTGTTCAAGTGCTCCATAGGGCTTTCTCCAGGGTTTCCAGCAAAAACTTGTATCGAAATTGGTGGAAGCCAACAGGATAATCCATGCAATTTCCAGAGCCCTTATCTCTACATTCTCCAGTGATTCTTGGTACTATGCCCTTTACTTCAGTATCGGCGCTGTTATTGGCTGACCTCCTTATCCTCTTTTCAAATTTTGTGTTCAATCTTTCTCTGCCTTCGCTATCTGAATTATATTTTCCTGCATGCTTGTCAGTATCCTACTATCCTCTACTTTTATCACTTCCCCTTCTTCATCTAACTTTCTTATTTCCCTTTCTGGTCACCCTATGTCTTCTCTCAGATCAAACTCAGCTGACTCTCTACCTATACTCTCAGCACTTTCTAATTCATCATATACACATGGCTCCATACTCCTTTGTTCATCCCACTCAATTTCTCTGTAAAATCCATTTCTTGTGTTCTTAGCCTCTGATTGCTGGATGACATCATTTCTAATTTCTTCCATGGCTTCAGCAATTCTTTTCTGATTGTCTATTTCTATCTTTACCTGCCATTCTTCCATCCTTCTCTCCTGTCTGTCCATGTATTCTTTCATGAATTGCTGTTGCTCAACCCCCATTTGCCTTAGCATATCCATGATATCACTATGGTTTATTTTACCCTTTACTTTCATCTCCTTATCTTCATTCCCTTCTTTTACTTCTTTTTCTTGCAAGTCCATTTAGCTTGGGACCTTGTATGCATAAATATAACTTTATGTAACCTTCTTGATATCTGTATTTATTATTACTATTATTTTACTAAACTCTTCTGGATATATCTACATAAAAAATTTCTTCTACTGACTCTTTGCTTTCCCTTTGATTAACTTTTAATATATTTGTTATTTGTCAGTTAGCATTTAGATCGCTAGCCAACCCAAACATCCGCACTCTGGTTCACTCTCTTGTTCGCCTGCCTTAGATTCGTCTGACTGCCTGCCCGACCTTGATGATTGTCCTATATTTTTTGTCAACTTATCCAACTCTGACTCAACCACTTCAATTAAGAACGCTCTTATATATTTCTTAAATCTAACTTAACTATTATACTTTATTCCTCTGTTAACGATATATATAAAACAACTCATTTCTATTTGACTGTATTTCCAACAGTACGCACTTATGATATATACTTCTAATATTCCATTTATAAATTTCGATCACTTTAAGGTTACGGTTGTTTTAAAACAAAATCACACACATATATATTTTTTTAACGGACTAACCTCCTTCATTACACGCACTATGTTTGTAATTTATATTGTCTCTTTACTATTTTAAAATCATAGAGATATATTTCCTTCCATTTCACAGGTATACTTCGTTGTACAGGCTATTTTAGCAATTTATTGATCAAGTTATCCTCACAATTATTTTTAAAATCATACACATATATTTCCTCAACTTAATTAATATACTTCGTTATACTTACTACGTTTTGTAATTTATCGATTACTTTCTTTTCTCGAATCTTTAAAATCATACATATATATTTTTCTTCAACCTAACAAATACATTCGAACATTTTTATCATTTATCATTATAAATATTTTATTTTTAGCTTAACTGGGATACGTTATTATAAATTCACACATATATCTTCTCAACTTCGCTTATACATGCGATTATTCTAGAGTCCGACCTATATATTTCTTCACTTCAACTTAACTGAGATACGCGAATATTTTAGAATCTATCACTTATGATTAAAACCTTACTAAAACTGTCTTATTCTTTTTAACTTAACTACTTTATTTTCGTTACAGCAAACATCTAGATAATCTATATTTGATCGCTATAATTATAGCTGAATACACTTTATTATTACGACTATGAATTCATACACACATTTATTTATTTTTAACTTAACTGGAATATGCGACTAATTTTACTATTTAGCATTAAAACTTTCATGAAACTTTATTTTATTCTTCCTTTCTCTTTTCTGAAACGATTTATATTTCATTACCAGCAATTTGAGATACGTGGCAATTATATTGGAATACTTCTGGTCTTTTATTAAATACGTCACAACACATTTCAAAACTTTCTTAATATTAAAATTCCCTTCTTTCTATTCTTTGTACACATTTGATGATGAAACACATATATGAAGTATTATAAAGCAAAAAATGTATCCCCTTCGTCTTCGCTTCTAACCACTCTGATTTACAATGCGAATTTTATATATTTTAAAAACACATATATATATATTTTATTTTAGAAAATATTTACGTTATCTTATAAAATTATTCAATGTGTGATCACTAATTGCACAGCAATAGATACCCCGGAAACTGGCCCCCAAAATGTAACGGAAACCTGGCGATCGAAAGGCTTACACTTTCCTTTTATATAGATATAATGGGGAATTCTTATAATTCAAGATCGCCCACTCTCCGCTACCGCAAGCAGAGAGAAAATATGGACATAAATGAGTCTATATCCGTACTTGACCAAACTTGTATGCCATACAGGTATAGCCCAAAGGTTATATTTCCCAGTCAACTTTCTCCCGACTGCTGTAAGATTTAACAGAGTTACAGCGCTTGGATAATTATAAATTTAAGGGGATATATATATATATTGTACAAAGAATCAAGAATAGAATGAATCCACTATTTTTCTTGATTCTTTATTCAACATTTTGAATGCTTTTAAGTCATAGCATGGGGGAGAGTGATTTACTTCCTTTGTTTACATATATATTGAGGTATATTTAATTAAAAATTTACATATTAAATCTTGTTTAATTTTTACAATCAAGATGCTAAAAGTGAGATTTTGTCTCTAACCTTGTGTAATTAAATATGAGTTTAATAACTGTTAAGTGCTATATTCCATCTGTTTGATAAATTAATTTCACTGTGTATTACCATCAATGTTGACAAAGATATGCTTATAAACATCAAAATAGGTGGATTCATTTGATTCTTGATTCCCTATCCAACATTTAGAGGGCTTTTATGTCAAAGCCTGGTGAAAGATGATTTACTCCCTTTGTTTACATATATATATATAATATAATGGTTGGGGAAGATGGACACTTACTCTACCTGCCATACAGGATGCCACTAGGCTATTTGAACCTAGAATATGTATAATGTAGGCAGATACTTCTTGTTAAGATTGTACTTTTATTTTATTGACCATTTTGCCTTTGCCACTAGATCAATGAGAAGCAGAGATTTATAATCCAAATTCTTAAAATATACTTTTAATAAAGAAAAAGATAAAAAAATAATCCACTGCCAGTAATTGTCATAAAAACACTTATTTATGCACATATATAAATTTGAGGAATAAATTAATATTGCATTGATTTCTCACTATTATTATTTTAAACTTAGGTTTTGATATTTTCATAAATTCACACAGATGAATCTTTATACAATTTAATATTTGATAAATGTAAATACACTGCATAGATTATGCATTTATATACTCAATTCTTTTTAACTCCAGGCTACAAGTTTGCATCCAAACCAACACCAGCTTATTGATATATCGATGTGATCAATGCAAAATGAGGATGTTAGCATACAAAAAACATGCTGATTGGAATGTCCATCTGCAGCATGATATCATTAAAAACAGAATGACCCTTGTCCAGTACAGTAATGTGCAGCTATCTGGCATGGTAATAATTTGGAACATGTATATATTAAGGATGCTTTATAATGAAGGATTGTGGTCTTGGCCATCTTACTGTCATTACCCAGAGTGAAAGGAGATCAATGGTGCAGGGAATGCATCTGTGTCCATTGGCAACATGATGGCTACACTTTTTGCCATGTGTTCAATTGGGTATAGTGCCCTGATGCTAACGTGGTACAAGGTAATGAGAATCCAATGCACCTTGCCACATCACATTGACACAAAACACCCATATATCCATCTACCAGCACTAATTCAACTATGAGATAAATAGTCAGAAATTAACCTACTTAAACTAACATAATATACGATTCTATGCAGCCATTTATGCCTAACTTTAAATTTAATAATTTAATTAACAAACAAAAAATAAATAAGAAAAAATTGAAATGATTAATATAATGGACTTAGAATTGTATTGATAGTCAGATAAGAGTTCATTTAGAAGTTACTATTAGGTTACTAATTGAAATTTTGCTTAAAATATCTTAAAGTTCACATTGAATATCAGTTCATACTTCCTGTGATAAAGCTTTATGAATTCCATGGATTTCTGCAGATTTATGGAAGTCCATTTTAGTGATCACATTTTATAGATTGGCCTTGGAAATGAAGCCACTACTCGGCATTCATTCTGTCCAGAACTGTCATTGGAAGGCTGTCTCAGCTGATGCAAATATCAGGAAAATAAATCTCATATCATATTTTTACATCATGAAATCTCTACTATAGCTAGCTGTCATACATGGATTAATAGTCAGATTAATTCCATTATTTTATTTTTTATAATTTCTGGCCTCCCTTATCACAAATTCACTGGATTGATCGAATATGAAATTAAATAAATTTAAAAAAAATCACATTTGATTTTATGAATTGTTTTAAAAATTAGATTTTAATCAAAACAAAGTATTGTTTCATCATCAAATTTCAGATGGAGCAGATTCAATTTGCAAAATGAATGAAATCTTCTTAGTTTGATATTTGTTTTAAAAATCTGGAACAAATTATTTTTAACATCTAGTAAATCTATCAAATTTATGCTTTAAAAATTGAATTTTTTTTGTAATTTTTATGATATCACTAAATGTTATAACAGATTGTTTAGTGACAACATTTGTAGATAGCTGTATTTTGTACAACCATAATCTCTATGGTAACATTATTTAGAAGAATATACTCTTTTATATTTAAAAATAAAACAATTCTGTAAAAAATAAATATGTAATAATATATATTTCTGATTTTCAATAATTACAAATTACTTGACAAAAATGATTAAACTTTCCAGAAAATCAAGGATCATCATAATATTTTCTCAAAGTAATCTTGCAAAGTTTGAGATTACCAAATTCATAATAGGCACCCACTATCAGGGAGCTTAAGAAACTTTGAAGACCCACTTATTCAATTATCCAGACATCTTTTGATTTTTTTAAAATTAAAATATTAGAAAAAAATATATATGTAAATTTTAAAGCTGTAAAAAAAAAAAAGGTTCACAAAATTTCTCAGTAGAGAGCAAAAAACATAAATTCAATTTCTTGACTTCTGACCAATAAAACATCATAATGAAAAACGAAAATGTTAAACTTTAACTTTATTATTGCACCAGAGCGCCATCTATAGTTTTATAAAAAAGTGAACATATCAAAAATAACAAATAAATAAAGCAAAACATGAATGAAATAAAATTGATACAGCAATTCAAATTATTAGAGATTTAATAAAGTTTGAAACAAATGAACTATATAATACAACAATACACAGAATAAATAAATACAAAACTTTATATAATTTTATATATACTACCTTGTTATATAATTTCCCATTTATTTTTAAATGACCAGTTATTAAAAAAAGTTACTGAAGTTATATACAATTATGTATGTTATGCTTAATATAATTTTGTTTTATATTTCATCCCATAGCTATATTATTTCACCCATGCTGCTCCTTTAAATAATGAATAGCTTTTCAATAGGCTGCAAAAATTCAGGCTATTCTTTGCAAAAGTCGGACTATTCTTTAGTTAATGTGGGAATATGGAGATGTAGCTATGGGTTGTATTTTTATATTGGACTAGAACACTATCATCACAAACTTTCAGGAAAACACAATATAGCTATGGGATGTTTCAAAATATTTTATATAGATTTCAGATAGCATTATGCATTGTTTCTAATTTGTTTCATGTGGGTTTTTTTTATGATCTTTAATGTAATTTAAAGATTAATTATTTTTTTGATGTGTGTTTGCTTTGCACTATTATCTATGACCTGCTTAATTATATAAGATCCAATGCAATGAATTAAATATATAAAATAAATATCCACAATTCCCTGATTAAGCGAACACTATCTACCTGATCTATTTAAATATGATTTATTCCTTTTATTTCTGACTAGATGTAGCTTCAGAAAACACAAAAACCCATAACACTAAGAAGGATTATATAATTTAATAAATTATTAATAAAACAAAAATCCATTATTATACAATCAATTAATAATAATACCCACCCTTATTAAAGGCGTAATTAATGTATTTCGCAGAAAGCAATTATAGCATGGAAATAATATGAATAGTTTCACATGATCACATTTCCTATACTAGCACATTAATTGTTGATAAACAGAGCAAAACTTTCCATACAGTTTTGCCACCTGTGCTAAACAGAGTAATCAATGGATGCCAGAAGGCTTGTGCAGCACAAGATAGGGATTTTATGCACAAGCCTTCTGGCATCTATTGATTACTCTGTTTAGCACAGGTGGCAATACTGTATGGAAAGTTTTGCTCTGTTTATCAACAATTAATGTGCTAGTATAGGAAATGTGATCATGTGATGCTTAATGGTTTAACACCAATCCTGCCTAATAGGATAGTGGTGGCTATGGTTGTAAAAAAGCCAAAGACACCAAAATGTATGGGTGCTGAACTGAGTTCAGACCCATATGATTATATAAGCTATTGAGCTTAGATTGAAAATATTTTTTGTGTTTTCAATTTCATTCTCATGGTTTTATAGTTAAGTAGAGATAAAAGGTGGTTGCTAGAGGGTTGCATTAGATCCTAAGATCTAGATGCAGTGCTCTCAGATCCAAAGCTCCTCACTGACGAAGGCCACATGCCACAAACTAGTCTGGGGATATTGGATGAGTAGGCATTAGATAGGGATTTTATGCACAAGCCTTCTGGCATCCATTGATTACTCTGTTTAGCACAGGTGGCAATACTGTATGGAAAGTTTTGCTCTGTTTATTAATATGAATAGTTGTTAAATAAACGAACGATTCTGAAAACAAGACAAGATTAATTAATCGTTATGGAATTTAAAGTTTCACTTTCTTAATTTTTTTTTTTTTAAAGAATTATAACATTTTTTTAAATGTTTTAAAATAATTTTTTTTGGAATAGGTCTCCTACATACGCGCACACGTACCGGTAACATTACATAAGCTATTATTTAGAGAAGTGAAAAATCATAAAATTAGACGATTTAAACAGGTTAGGTAAAAAAAAAGGCCTAGAAATTGGAATAACAAAATAATCAAATAAAATAACAAAAGTTTAAAAGTGTACATTTATCAAAGGGGTGGTAGCCCGATTTAGCAACTATCTAACTTACCAATTTGAGTGCACAATAGCCTCCATATTAACTGAATGAAAATAATCAGTTTTAAGAGGAAAGGGGGTGGGGGTGGAACTGAAGTTTGTTGATGCGAACGTTGAATAGTAATCCAGATTATGAAATATATTGTAAAGTGAAAACTTCAAAATTTATACATCTATATTTAAAGATGTATGTATATCTATATCCTGTGTGATTTGGTCCAGTGACAGGTTTTGGAACACGAGCTTTCTGGATCACAACTCAGCTCCAGTGGTTGAAATTCTTATGAAGTCCCAAACCATACATTATTGGCCTATTATTTATTACTTTTGTGCCTGTGAAAATTATTTATATGTGTAATGGTATAAAAATTGTAAGACTATTTAGATCAGGAGCTTTATAACTTTATGAGTTATATGGATATAATTGAGGACCTACACTAAAACTTGTCTTAGCCAATATGTTGAATAAAATAATTAAAATATAATTGATTAATAATGATAACATTTAATATCTATTTTGAAATAGAGAAAATAAGAAAATCATGTTGAATTTAACAAATAAAAAAAAATGTGATCACTTATTTATTCCTAATATCTGTTTCAAACATAGTTTATTGGAAACCATATAGTATTGAAGCTGATGTAAACCTACAATTATTAAGCACTGAAAAATCTGTAATTATGCAGAAGAAAATTAAACTCTGATCAGGCACTGTTTGGTAACTATTATACATTTCCATGAAGTTGGAGGTGAGTGGGTAGACATTTATAATAATTACCAAACAGTGTATTATCAGAGGTCAATTTCCTTCAGCATAATTACACATTTTTCAGTGCTTAATAATTGTAGATGTACATTCATTTATAATTAATAACCATCTAATTATAGATAGTTAAATATGAGAGTCTGTCTTTCTTCTGTGATATTAATTAAATTTGTACAGTGCAATTGTTGATTACATCATCAGGCACACAACAGATTCAAATCCTGATATAATCATTATTAGTAAGAGTTAGTTTATTTACAAATATGCTCTAAACATAAGTGATTTACTTATGCTTTTAAAATTCTTACTGGTGGGGAAATGTGCAGTGTTTTAAAAAATTAGTTATCAAACTGTGCATGATCAGATATTAATTTTCTTCCGCATAATTATTGAAATTGATGTATATGTGAACATTAGACACTATAAAATATATTTTTTAATTTTAAAGGATTTAATTCTACTTATTTTTAGATCAGTCGTTTTAGAATTTAAATTCAGGTTTTACAAGTTTAAATATTTAATTTAATACACTGTACAGGCTTACACACACCTGCACATATATAATGTAATATATAGAGGTTTGAACTCAGACTTTTACATGAACCTCAACTTTCCAAGTCATCTCATATCACTGACCCACCTGATCACATACATGTTGAAAAGATAAATAACCACCAATATACCTATTTCATGCTAAAACATCAATCATAAGTTGGTTCAGATTACTATCTCCACACATATATACAAGCAGCACTCAGCTTTATATTAAGATAGCAAATCTTCATACTTTAATGGACAGGCTTCAAACTACTCCAACCCACAACTCTTCAGCCATACATTCCATTGAAAATCTGATGATGGAATATTCAAAGCCCATGTTAGTGCCAAGGTTGTCATTCTACCCATGTTGACCGTAAATCATTCTGACCCCTCATGTACTGGAGAATTATCCATTTACATACATATGTGAGGGATGGGCAAACCTTTAACCCACTATGTTTAAATATGTAATTTAATACACTGCACAGGCTTACACATACCTGCACATATATAATGTAATATATAGGAGTTCGATCTCAGACTTTCACATGACCTCAACTCTCCAAGCCATCTCATATTGCTGACCCACCTGATCACATACATGTTGAAAAGATAAATAATCACCAATATACATAATTCATGCTAAACCAGCAATCATCAGTTGGTCCAGATTAATATCTTCACCCATATATACAATCAGTGCTCAGTTTTATATTAAGATAGCCAATCTTTATACTTTAATGGACAGGCTTCAAACTACTCCAACCCACAACTCTTCAGATATTCATTTCATTTATCTTTTCAACATGTGGGTGATCAGGTGAGTCAGCAATATAAGATGGCTTGGAGAGTTGAGGGTCATGTGAAAGTTTAAATATTATAAATTTTTAAAAAAATTAGGCAAAAAAAAAAAAAAAGAGAAGAAAATGTAATTTCAAGTCAAATTATCTTTTTACTCATGTCCATTTTCAGATATTAAATTAATTATTAGCTAAGAATGTAAATAAAAAAAAGACTGTTGAAAATAAGATAAGCAACAAGTCAACATATTTTTTAAAAAAACATGTAGGGATTGCTTTTGATTTCAGTACATGAGAGATAAAGAACTGTTGTTATATAAAACATGAATTATAATATTGGAGTCAGTTAAATTAGTCAGTACTCAGATGAAATGAGGTGAGATGTTATTTATTAGTTGAAAGAAAGAGAGAGCAAACTGTCTAAGATATTGAGTATATATCTTTGCAGGATAAATGGTAAAGATGACTGCAAGAAGAGAAGCTGACATTAAGTTTATTGGTGGAATAAAATTGTCAGTATTAAAGAAATAAGTTATAATTATCATTTTCAACTACTGTATAAAGTTATTTGCCATGTATATATCATAATAAATACATTCTAAATGCGATTCTTAGTTGAGATACTGCACACTCTCTGAAGTATGATATATAAAGCTTAAGTATATCATATCACCTTCATAGACCACACAATACAATGTCCTCTGGAATCAAAAACTTATCTACTAGCAAAATAGGTGTGAAAAAACTGAAATTCAGCAAAATTATTCATATAGAAATGATGCATGTGGAAAACTAAATGTTTGCAAATAATAAAATCCAACAAAACTATTGACATTGGATTACTGATGTAAGACCAATATTTATAAGAATTTACATTGCAAGGGGGAGACTCACGTGTCTCCTAGTGGTGAAAATAAATGATAATAACTAAAATTGACACTAAACGACACTAAGCAGTAAAATAATGTAAGAGCTTAATTTATATTCTCACTAATTATAGTTGATTAAAATATTGTCAGTATACTAGCATTAATTTTTATAATAGAAGTGATAATTAGAGAAATCTTCATTAATGACTTTTTTTTCTTTTCTTTTTAAAATTTTATATTTTCTTTAGTTTTTTCCCTCTTTATAATAACTTTCTTTTTTAATATAAAAGGCTAGACAATGTAAATTTTTATATTAAGAATATATTTAATCAACTTGCTGTATATAATTAACAAGGGGTTTTTAGGAAAATTTATAAAGTGTGTGCATATATTTTGAAACGATTATATTGTGTTTTTTTTCTTATATAAGATTAAGGGTAATTAGTAACCACAGTCAGAAATGTATTCTACATAAGGGTGATATAAGGATTTAATATTAAAAGGAAATATGCTTATATGTATAAAAATGTTTTTAATAAATGTGTGTTACCTGTTCTTACCTACGGACTTGAGACCTGGATACTTAAACAGAGACTTCAGACCACTCAACGAAGTATGGAAAGATGTATGTTAGGAGTAACAAGAAGAGATTGAAAACAAAATACATGAATGAGTGAGAGACCAAACAAGTGTTACTGACATCATTAAAAGAATTAAGAGTTGAAGTGGAGTTGGACTGGACATATTGTCAATAGAAATCATAATAAATCAACAGTTGAAATCTTAAACTGGATTCCAAGAGATTGTAAAAGACCTAGAAAGAGACCACATGTTGGATGGATGGATAAAACAAGGAAGTATGCTGGTGTGATGTGAAGGAGAGAGGCTAGAGTTTGGAGAAGATGGATTAAACTTGGAGAGATCTTTATCTTGAAGTGATTCAAGAATGCTTTAAAGTGATGTTGATGGATGTGTAACATAATTTTTGTATTTAAATTTCTTTTATTCACTTTTTGTTATTATTAAAGTATTATATTAAAATTTAAAAACAGTAGTTATAGTCAACATTCGTTTCATTCTCAAACTATTTGCATGCCACAACTTATGTTTACATATGTAACTGAGATTCATTAATTATGCTAGGTCATGAGTATTATTCTAGAAGAGAATAAAAATTTTAGGAATATGGACAGGCAAATAAGTCCAATTACAAATATGGCTCTGGAAAGATCAGAAGCATCATTACCTTGGTTGGTCCAGCGAAACAAATAAGAGTAATAGAATTAACTTCTTGAGATCATATTTTGAATAATCAAACTATGTAAATCAATGATGATGATTGTTTCTAGCACTGATCTAATTTCTGACCAAAGTTGTATTTGATATTGAAAGTTTTTTATGGAGGTGAGACACAAGATGTCAGCATGGCTCCATCCATTACCACATGACATCTTCCTTGATCATTTATCAAAGTATTACTTTCCATACATTACCATATGAATTGAAAGTTAAAAATGTCTTTTAAATAGATTCCTGCAAGTCATAACATTGTTGATAATTTTGAGGCATTTTGGATGCAGTATGTTACTGAATTACTTCAGATTTTCTTTTTTATTTTGCAGTTATCTATAACGTTAACTTGCCAGTTCCCTTTTTTGTGATAGAAACTGGAACAAAAATTATTAGTTTTAAAAAAAATGTGAAGATGTCAATATTCTGCACATATTCTTACAAAGATCATGCAAGTTTCAAACTCAAAGGAAGCCAACAATTCTCTGATTGGTTATATAATAATAGAAAAAAAAAACAACAACAGCAACACTGACTGGTAAAACTCAGGCTTTTCTAAGCATGCATTCTTCTTTTAGTATTTCAGAAAAAAATTGTAAGTTTTGCTAATTTATTTATATATTTAATTCTTACTTATGCAACATATTTGTAAAATACTTTATTTTAAACTAAAGAAAGATGTAATTGCAATTAGATTTTATTTGCAAATGTTTCTTTTAAGGAATGAAGCAATAAAAGAATAGTTATGATAAAGGAGTTGTTGTTTTATTGGGTAAAAGGAATTGCTTTTTTAAATGCTGGCAAATAAATTTTTTGTAATAAAAAGTGTAAATATGAATTTTGAAATACAATTTGATTCTTTTATGATGTCTCAACTAAAATTTGTTTCCATTTCAAAATGAAATTTAAATAAAAAAATATTTCACTCAAAATTTTTTATGAATAAGTAAAATTACAAATCAGGATTAAAAAAGCCATTGTTGCAACTATGTATTAATATGGGGATTTGAACACAGACTTTCAAACTCCCTTCAGCCATTTACTCTATTTCATATAATCTATACATATGGTCACACATATGTGAAAAAGATATATGATCTTTAATATATGTATTTTGTGCTGAACCAGTACTCGTCAGTTTCTGATTTGCAAAGTTCAAATATTAAGTTTTAGAATGTCTTTCATTTATAAATTTATATTTGTATAATTTGAATACAAATATAATTTATATACTTGAAGTTGAGATGTAATTATAGGGGATTGAAACACAGAATTTCAAGATCCCTTTAGTTATCCACTCTATTTCATCCACATAACCACACACGTGAAAAAAGATCTCCAATATATGTATTTCATGCTGATACAACACTCATCAGCTGGTCTTGATCATCATCTCCCACATATATATATATATATATATATAATCAGTGCTTGGTTTATATTAAGATAGCAAATCTTCAAACATTAATGAACAGGCTTAAATCTATATGACATGTGTAGTTGTGTGTATTGATTGTATGAAATAAGAGTAGGTAGCAGAATGGAGTTTGAAAGTCTGTGTTCAAATTCTGTAAAATTATATTTGTAATAAATGATGTAAAGATTAACAAAATATTATATAGAATGAAAGTTTAATTGTAAGAATAAAATGCTGAAAATGTGATTAAAATTGTCATTATGTCTTTTAATAAAGAAGTGGAGTTGGTAATGGATGATTTTACAATAATAGTTAATAAACGTTTTAAAATGAATTATGAAGTTAGTTGGTTAATGAATATATGTTAATTTCATGAACTTATTTGACATAAAGAAATTTCATCAAGATTTATATTAAAATTATTATATAACTAAGGAAATAAAATTATTATTCACTTTTTAAATAATTGAACTGGCAAATATAAATAAATTTTAAATTATAATTATTATTAAGACACACTTCTCATCTAAATTCAGTAGTACTATTAAAATAACTATCCAATATTGTAGTTTTTTCCTCATGGTCATTATTTATATATTTTTTGATTTTAAGTGTAGGCATGACTCTGACAATTTGCTAGGCAATTTAGGACTTTAACACATCTCCATGGTACCACTCTTGTTGTAGGCCAATTAAACTTTAGCAGAAGCTATATTATTCTTTCAGAAATGCAGGGATATACATTTTTTCTCACTGCAATGTGCCACCTAGTGTAAAGCTTAGTAATTAATAGATTCCAGATGGTAGTGCTTGGTAAGTCCCAATTCAGTTCTATCTTATCTAATATTTCCAGACTAGTTTCGAGCTCGTGGCTTTCATCAGTGAGTTTTGGATCTTCTCACTCTAATATACATTTTGTAGCAGTCATGTTTTACTTTTTTATTTTACCAAAGAATATGCTCTAACAACATTATGCAAGCTAGGTTTCATGTTTGATGTTATTGTTTTTTAATGCATGAGTAATTGGTACAAAGACTTTTCTGCTCATTTAGACAGTCATGGGTATGTTACAGAGTCTAATCAAAATTTAGAAAAGTTTAGCATAGCTATGATTTAATAGAAACTGGAGAACATGTTATGAACATTAATAATTTTCTAAAATCAATTTCAACTAAATGCAACTCATCTGATTTCAACTCTAACTAATTAATTTTGTTTTCTCTGTCTTTTATCAGTATGACTGTGTGTGTATTCAAAAAGACTTTTTTTCAGGAATTTTGACCAATCATAGACTTCAAATCCTGTTAGTGCATAATTTGCAAGGCCTATAAATGCACAACATATATCATTATTTGCATTATTTCATTATTTTTCTAATGATTTTTTTTCTACAACAAAATTTGCATATATTATGGAAGTTTGTGCAAAAAGAGATTTTTAATTATTTATATTTCATGGAAAAGAATGAATGTGGATTTTTTTTACTGAAAATAAAAATTATAAATCCAATGTTTTACTCAGAGGGTTTGAAGACTCCTAAAGTATAGTTATTTTACCAGCTGTAGATATATAACTTTTTTTAGTTCTTTTATATAAATAATTTATAATGCTGTAGAATAATGGTCTGTTTTATGCTATAGAATAATAATCTGTTTTGTGTGCACTGTATTTACCATGCAAATGTAATCAATTTTATATCTATATTTTGTCCAATATACAATTATTTTCTACTTTTTATATAAATATATTTTTTCAAATAATGTTTAAAAAAAGAGAATCAAATTTATTTCATTATTATGAATGATACTGGAAGTGTATCTCATACCTGTCTGTTTGTCTGTATCCATATTTTATATAACACTATCATCAAAACTTATTATTTTTTACCTTTTTATATAAATAAAGCACATTATTTGTATTTTATGCTTATAATCATATTTTTTTATAATAATTGATCCTAATTTTCCTAAAATGAAGTCATCTTCTTAATAAGCTACACACATTTTCACCAAAGGAAAAGTAGAATAGATAATAAAGAGCATTAGTATTATGACCATTCTCATTAAAATTTTATATTGCATTAAATTGAAAAAAAAATCTTGTTTAATTATATCCACATGTAGTAATGTGATATAAATACACTTTATGAAAAATGTTTTTTTTATTTCAGCCAGTAATTTTTTACTTTCCTCTTTTATATTATACACCCCTCTCTCACACACATATATTTGCTATTACTTTAAAATAAATTTTATTTTTTGATATAAATTACTATTTATTGGTTTTTTTGCATAGCACTTGATTAAAGTTAATTATTGTTAATATTGTTATTTATTAGAAAGATATATATTTTTGTCAGTGGTCTGCAAGCATTGAAGTAATGACCACACTGCTGGTAAAAATGAAAATTGCCAGGACAACTAAGAATCAACATTTTAGAATAAAGAATTATTTCAGATAAGTCATGTTATATATCATTGTTTTAGGAATTTGAAAAGGAATATAATAAACATGTATATGAAAGTATGGCTTTAAAATTTAACTCTCAACATTTAAAAATTGTGAACCTTTATTAAAGTAAGCCTTTTTAAAAAGGATTAAAAATCTTGTTTTTCATAAAAAAAATTTAATGTAATGATTATATATTCTCAGCTTTATCACAATCCTTGATATCTGTTATTTCTAACAACATATATTCCATTATTAATAATTTGTTCAAACTGCAGACACTGTACAAATTGTATCTCAGTCCAATTCTCTAAAATTCAATATGGTGTATTATAGGAAAGTGAAGGAGTTTTATATGTTTGAGGCTTAACTATTTTCATTGATAGTTGTTTTTCTGTTATTCAAATTCCATATTTGGTTTACTAATCTATTATCAAAAACACATTTTAAAAATATTTAAAAAATAGCACTTAGATTTATTTCTTTCAAATTAAAATTGCTTTGCGTAATGTTAAGTTAAATATAAAATGCATAATTTTATTCTTTTGGAATTGCATCTTTAAAATTTCTTTAACTGTACAACAGGTAGACATTTATATTCCTCCCTCCTGATGAAACTTTGTATTAATGTTCAACATTTGACTTTGATATTTAACCCTTTTGTGCTGCACTAGCTTTCTGAAGACTTCTTTGTTCTCACTGGATTTAAAATTTCAACTTTCACTTTAATATTAAACCATTATTATTTATCAGAATATAATAAAAATGACCTCATCTGATAAATAGTTTTGTTTAGAAATTAACTAAATTTTAAAAAAATTATATTTGATTTTCAGAATTATTTTAAAAATTAGATGTTAATCAAAACAAAGCACTGTTTCATTACCAAATTTCAGGTGGAGCAGATTCAATTCGCAAAATGAACAAAATGTTCTTTGTTTAATGTTTGTTTTAAAAATATGAATGAATTATTTAGATCTATCAATTTATGCATTAAAAGTTTAATATTTTTTCATAATTTTTACAATATCACTAAATGCTGTAACAGACTGTTGAGTGACATCATTTCTAGACAGTTGTATTTCCTGTGACTGTAATCTCTATGATAACAATATTCAGAAGAAGATATTCTTTTACACTTAAACATTTGTGTAAAAAATAAATATGAAGTAATATATGTTTTCGATTTCTAATAATTTTTATTTATTTACTATACAAAAATTATCATAAACTTTTCAAAAAATCAAGTTTTAGACAACCATATTATTTTTTTGAAGTAATCTCCAAAGTTTGAGATCACCAAACACTTAATAGTCACCTGTCATCATATAGTTTGAAGACCCACTTATTCAATTATCTTGACATTTTTAAAATTTTTTTGAACTTAAAATATTAGAAAAAATATATATGCAAAATTTAAAGCTGTAAAAAAAAAGGTTTGCAAAATTTCCCAGCTGGGAATGAAAAACACATATACAATTTCTTCTGACCCAAGAAAGTTTCATAATTAAAAACACAATGGTTAATTATTATTTTATATTGGAATTCAAGAAATTGGACTTGATTTGTTAGAAATAAAAATTTACAAACAAAAACATAAAATAATCAATTTTATTTACTAGCACAGATATTGCATGTAATTTTTTAATAGAAAGGATTTACACTCTAAGGACATGTGCTGTAATGATTGTTATAATAGCTTAACAATGTCTTGCTGAATATTGAAAATATTCTCAAACCAGAGCACAAGATAGACTTTTGAAAAGATAAGAGCTTCCATCTTATCTTTTGTACCACTCTCAAACTAAGATGCTTTAGATTGGCCTATATAATTTAATTTAGATACAAAAGATAAGATGGCTGCTCTTATCTTTTCAAAAGTCTTTATCTTGTATTTTGGTTTGAGAGTATTTTCAATACTCACCAAGACACTTTTGAGTGATTATAATATTATAGTTTATGCACTTATGGTGTAAATTCCTTCTGTTTAAAAAACAAAACAAAAACATACTAAAAAATCATATTTGAACTTTGAAATATAGAAAAAAATTACAAAGTAAAATAAAATAAAATACATAATAATAGAACTAAAGATGGTCCCTGGATTTATATCTGCATTTCTTTTTTAAAAAATCTATGTGTAAACATGAATCTATTTTTTTAATAATTACTATGCAAATATTTTATAATTTAAATAAAGGAAAATGCAATCTTTTCATTCATTGCTACCAGTAATTGAAAATAAGTTGATAAATTTGTTTATATCCCAAAATCAAAGAATCTACCAATTGATGCTGAAGGCTTTTGTCTGATAGTTTATAATACTGACATCTTCAGATCAATATTTATTTTAGTTCAAGTTTTACTGTCAAATAAATACACACCTGGCAAAATAGTACTAAAGGTAACCACAGGAAACTAAAATGCACAAACATGATAGATGTCATAATGTATAATTATTAGACAAGATAAAAAATTAGATATAAGGATATTATTCATGATATTTATTTATTATAATCACTCCCAATGACAGGACAGCATTGAAAGATATTTTGGAAGAATCTGGTGAAACATAAGTTAATTTCAACAACTGAAATAGAAGCATAAGATCACTATCTTAGATGACTCTCTAGAATTCACTTACTTGCAATCATGAAATTTTTCTTTAACTTTTATTACTTGTAAAGCAAGTTATTTGGATTTTAATGAGCTCAGACACATTGTGGTAAAAAAAAAATACATTATTCATAGTATAATGGAATTATGGTTGCATTGCCAAATATTATAATAACACCAAATTATCATTCCCAGCTTAAAAAGTATGGTGTCAAGATCGACTCTCCATTCATAGGCTAACTTAAATTTAAAGTTTCAGCTTGACAGGTAAAATAGAATTAAAGATGGTTACTGGATTCTTGTCTTCATTTTTCCAATCTTGAATCCTGAGTCTCACTGATAAAGTCAAGAACTGGAAACTGCTTTTAGGATAGGAAAATAATAAGGATAGCAATGTTATGTGCAATTTGATAATCACTAATTATTAAAGCTTACTCTAGGTGGCACTAGATTGGGAGATGCTCTCATCTCATTATATTGTTTAAGCTATCTATTTGGTGATTTATTGTGTCCATTAACATTTTCCATTAGCGGGAGTAAAGTACTTGCAATTAATGAAGAAGTAAAATATATAGTTCTTGAACTAGATTCAGATATATATAATTGTTTTAGCAGGGCCATTTGGATTCAAAATCTTAGGTTGATTTGAATTTCTAATTTTTAACTTGAAAGATAAAATAAAGTTAAAGATGATTGCTGAATGCAATTTTGCATCCAAATCCTTCTTAATAAAAGCAAAAGACCAAATTTAGTCTAAGGATTTTACATGCATCTGGTAATCACTGGTTACTCAAGCTTACAGTAGATGGCACTATATTTCTAACAATGGGTTGAAAATAATGGACATTTCTTGTGGGCCCAGCTATAATTTTCGATTATTTATTTATAAAATAGTAGTAATGTATATCTTGCTTTTTGGAATAAAACTGTTTTGACTGAAAACGAAACTTCTCAATAATTTGTAATTTTTAAAATATTTATTGTTTGATTTTGAGAAATAAAGGGTTAAACAGTTTTCCTCTCCGCTGATGGAGTTAATGTTTGTATTGTAATAAATCGCCCGATGGAAACTTCAAACTAATCTAAGTTAATTAATCCAGGTTTTTAAAAAAATTTAAATATGATATATTACCAACATTTTGGAAAAAAATAAAAGATGAAGAGTTTGAAAGATATCATACTAGACTAAAAATGCCATTTTTTTTTTATGTAGTTACTAAAAATGTTTGCAAAATAATTACAGCGGTCGTATCATTTGTCATTTACATCCCCCAGCCCCATAACTCATTTTTTTGCCAAAATAAAACACATACTCAGAAGACGTTAAATTAAGAGCTAAACCTCAAAAAAATTATAGGCAAAAACTGGTACGCCGTCTTTTCTTTAAAGACTTAATTACGAAAAATAATCTAATCTCCTCTCTGTTATTAAATTTAAAAATTGACTGGAAGAATGGCATTCACTTTTTCTTTAGACGTGGTCTATTGGGATCCCTACTTCCTCCAAAGCTTAAAAACAGGAAAAATTTAAATTAAAAAATAATCCTCTTTGGCCTTTTGCTGTAAACCCATAATCATGTGATCTGGTCAGGTGATGTTTGAAAGGTGAAGCGGCCACAACAAAAAGAAATTCTAATATTCGCTCTATATATATATATATGTAGCGAGAGATGTGACCCACTGTGAAAAGTTAATGAGTATTGTTGCAGGAACTGATTTAAAGATGAACATTAAATAAAAATAATCTAATGATTTATTACTTGGGAGGTCATAAGAAATTTGAGAACAGGAAGTGATAGCTGGAACAATGGACCGTGAGCCCCAGAGCGGCAATTGGCCACGGTATTTCCCACATAGACCTAGTTAAAAATTTAAATTTCTATCAAATAAACTTGCAAATTTCTGTAATAAAAAAAATCAAAATATTTGAGAACCTGCTAACCGTCAAAATGTTCAGTGATATGTAAATGTAAACGTAAAGATTAGTTTTAAAAATACAATTATAAATAAATTGACATTAGTAGAGCAATAATAATTGTGTGTGCGCGCGCTGATCACTAGAACCTAAATACTTTTTTATATTAAGTAGACTTTATTATTAACAAAATGTTTACAAGAATTAATATACAGTGAATTGGAACGAGATGATTTCTGTTATTGCATTAATGAGCAGCTAAGGAATATATTGCTTTGCCAGATTTTTTTTGTGACATTACTGGGTATATATTTTTGAGCATATAGATACATGTTATGCCATTCTTTATTTTTTTTTTTTAGTACATTGTATTTTTTGTTGTCAAAGATTACAGAACAACAGGCATATTGTTCTGAGTGTGAAAAGTATGGACATGTCTCAAAGATAGGGGAACCTAAATATTTGTGATTTTTAAATCAAATTCAATCTTAATGCCTTACCATCCTTATGATTTCTAAGCTATAAATGATCCTGTACATAAGTAGATCTGATAGTTTGATGTTCCACAAAGAAGATGAAATGATAGGCCACATACTAATGATAGTTCTTTTCCTAACAAATTATTTGGGACAGAATACATGATTCTGGATGAACTCTATTATTTGCTACCTTTTCTTGGGATTACTCACCTGTTATATGTATATTAATTTCATTTTGGGTACCCCTGGTAGCTTAATGTATCCTGGTAGCTTAAAATATCCAAATATAGTTATTGAGTTTAAGCCAATAAGCAATTATATGCAAAAATAGGTTTCAGGCAGATTATATAGTGAATTTTGACAGAGTAAGGCTACAAATGGTTTTTTTCTATCTCAGGCATTAAAAAAATGTCTGGTCCTCATCTCTCTCCTCTCCTCACCCCCCCCCCCAATACCTTCTCTGTTTAGTTAAAATATTTTTTATTGTATTCACTTAACACCAATGTATTTAAAAAGTTACATGGTCAAATTTTTGCTACTTACTATGTATTACCTAATATTAATTTTCCTGCTGCTTTTATGGGTAATTGTTTTGCATACATATATAAAATGGTTTTTTTAATCTTTATATTATAAAACTAAGTACACTTTTGGCAATGAGCACCAGAATTATTGTTGCTGCTGTATTTATACTTTGATCTAATTATGCACATTATGCAAATACATGCTATGTAAATTAAGTCATTTAAATATTCCATTTATATGATTGCTGGACACTGAATGTAAAAAAAGCATGGTTTATTGCTAAAACAGATTCAGCTGTCAGATAAATGAACTATTTAAATGACTTAATTTACATAGCATGTATTTGCACAATGTGCATAATTGGATCAGGGTCTAAAAGAGCACCAATAACAGATAACAAGAGAGCTATGATATAGAGATAAAAAATAAACTACTTTGTTTTATATATGTACATATGTATGCAAAATAATTATGTATATATATATATTTAAAATCTAATAAAGCTATTGAAAGATAAATGTATAATTTATATTTACTGCATGCACTGGTTAGTAAAATTACCTGCCATATTTATGACCAGAAGTTCAAACATGGAATTTTTTTATATAATCTTAGAATTTTTATATTTCACTAACTACAGATAACTTCAATATTCATTAAATAAAAACTGATCAGTAAATTGGTACCTAGCAATTTTTGGTTAGAGACAAAAAAATTTAATTGCCTAAATTGATCAGACAATTGTAGATATAATGATAAAAGTTTATGTGTGATAAAATGCAATCTTATCAAACAGGTGAAATAGGTTTTGCACCTTACAGGCAATGAGTCTACGTTTTGCCATTACAATTTTATATATTATCAAAATCACCCTTTCCTTTATTTTTTCTGTAATATCTTATATAAATCCAATTTATCCAAATCACTTTGATTTTAATACTTTTCAGAAAAAATATTTTATTGTACACATATACATACATATACACCTACATTTTGACTGTCTTGCAGTCTTCTTCAAAGCTATGATATAATTTATAAAATAAAATACATAACTATATAAATAATGCCATAAAAATGTAAACAAACAAAAAACTAAAAACAACTTAAAATATATAACAAAACACAGCGTTGTTAGCCGAGAGGTCATCGCATCCACCTTGCAAGCAAGTAGTTGGTTGCAGACGGTTGTGGGTTCGCGTCCCGGCCGATGCTATGACATATGAGAAAAAAAAAAAACTTAATAAAACTGAAATAAATATAATTGAACCCAAATAAAATAATCCAGTTAATATAAAATAAAATATACAATATAAATAGAAAATAAATATAAATTATACATGTGTATTCCTAACTATATATATACATAATCAAGAACAACTATTAATCTAAATATATTATTCATTTTTATTATTTTTAATAATCTCCTAATTACTTCTCCCCTTATAAACTTAAAGTTTATTTTTATTAGTTTCATCTCAATAAAATATTTAATAAATTTATATTCATATAATTGTCATTTCAACAATAATTCATTTATTAATATTCTTTTTAATTTTTAAACCATATAATATCTAATATTTCGTTACTCGTTCTTCCGTTAAAATTAATATTTTATATTTATTATAATTTTTTTAATATCTAAAACCTATAAATATTGTAATCTGTTAAACTTACCCAGTTTACTTTAATCTTTAAAAAAAAAAATTTCTTTTTTAAAAAAAAATCTTACACCCTAGCTCTCTCTATTACATATTATTTGAATTAAATATCTATAATCACTACAACTCTTTATTTATATATCTATTTTATTTACACACCTTAACTTTTATTATTATATAATTCTTTTATAAAGTTATATTCATCATCATCAAACCATTATCAATCCATTGCAGGATGAAGATCTCTCCAAGTTCAATCCATCTTGTTCAATATTTAGCTTCTCTTCTCCACATTACCCCTGCACACTTTCTTATTTCAACCATCCACCTCACATGTGGTCTCTTTCTGGGTCTTTTACAATCTCTTGAAATCCAGTTTAAGATTTCAGTTGTCCATCTCTTATCATCTCTTCTAGCAATATGTCCAGCCCAACTCCATTCAGTCTTAATTTTTTTCAATGAGGTCAGTAACACCTGTTGTTCTCTTACCCATATATTGTGTTTTTGATCTCTTCTTTTTACTCCCACCATGCACCTCTCCATACTTCTTTGAATGGTTTGAAGTCTCCATATTGCTCTTCTATTAAGTGTCCAATTCTCAGATCCAAAAGTAAGAACTGGTAAAACACATTTATTAAAAAACTTTTCTTTTCAAACATATGGGCATATTTCCTTTTAGTATCAAGTTATTTCTACCAAAAGCACTCAAACCAAGTTTAATTCTATGATTAAATTCATCCATTATGTTTCCATCTGTATTAATAATCTGACCAAGGTATTTATAATTGTTAACTTCTTCTAACTCATCATAATCAATCTTTATTTTCATATTTGAGAAAATCCATTAAACATTACTTTAGTCTTTTTAACATTTATCTTTAGTCCTACTTTCCTATTTTCATCCGATAACTCCTGCAACATTTCCTAAAGCTCTAAAGCATTATTTGCAAAATAAATATTATGCTAAATTTTTTCTAATTTTTAATATCTATAAACATACTTATATTTATACTCCCATGTAAAATGATTTTTTTTTTTACAACTCATAATTTATTTATAAATAATTTTCTCTTTATATATTTACCTCTACATATCCCATTTAAGAACTATATTTATACCAACCTCATCTTAATCCCAGAAACCCTATTAAATTTTTGTTTTATCTTTCTTAATAGTATTACTTTTTTATTTTCCTTTCTTTAATGTTGTCTACATGTAACATCATTTTTATTGAAACTTTGTGTATTGTTTCCTTCATATGTATATATATTGGTGATTTTTTATCTGACATATGTTGTTTTAATTTTGTTTTTATATAATTTTTTATTTCTCCACACATTTGTTATCAATCCCACTATCTAAACATTGTTTACATTTTATCACATACATTCCATTAACTATTTCTTTATTATCTTTATTATATGCTATGCATTTGTTATATATTAAGAAAATAGAATTATAAAGAATATTAATAAGAAATGCAAAAGAATAATTATTATAAAAATAGTTAATTAAAAAGAGAAAACATATTAAATGTAAAAGATAACAAATACATAGGATATAATAAAGATAATAAAAAAATAATGGAGTGTATGTGATAAAATGCAAACAATGTTTAGATAGTGGGATTTATAACAAATATGTGGGAGAAACAAAAAAATTCTATAAAAACAAGATGAAAACAACATCATGTATCAGATAATAAATCACCAGTCTATATACATATGAAGGTAACAGAACCCAAATTTACACAAAGTTCAATAAAAATGATATTACATAAGACAATATTAAAGAAATGAAAATAAAAAAGCAATTCTAATAAGAAATATAAAACCAAAATTTAATAAGGATTCTGGAATTAAGATGAGATTGGTATAGATATAGTTATCATATGGAACATGTAGATGTAAATATATAAAGAGAAAATTATTTATAAATAAATTATTGGTGTAAAAAATGATTGTACATAGGAGTATAAACATGAGTATGTTTATATATATATATTAAATATTAGGAAAAAATTAGCACATATTTACATATAAAGCAGTATAATATAAGTTTATAAGAGAATTATATAATAATAAAAATCAAAGTGTATAAGTAATATATATGTGTAAACAAAGAGTTGTAATGATTATAGATATTTAGTTTAAATAATATGTAATACAGGGAGGTAGGGTATATATTTTTAAAAAAGAAAAACATTTTTTAAAAGACTAAAGTAAACTGGGTAAGTTTAAAAGATTACAATATTTATAGGTTTTAAATATTAAAAAATAATAATAAATATTAGTTTTAATTCTTTAACCGCCTCTTACAAGGCATCTTGTCGACAACTGATGTCACTCTAATTCTGCTAGTTTTAATGGTAGAATATTCGTTTGACAGTTATTGATTAGGTTTTTAAAAGTTCTGTAAGATAGTGCCCTCTTCCGAATTATTTTACAAGTAAAAAATCAAAAAAACTGCATTTAAAACTAAACAAAGAAGAACCTTGTCAGTGATTGGCTGTCAGCCGGCTCTCAGCCGAAAAAGACATTCTGATTGGCTGGAAAGAACAAAGAAACGCCTGATCAAAGAAAATAAAGAAAAACGCTGAGATTTTCATTTCAAATGTAATTTAAGTATTAAAAAAATATAAAATGAGAAATTAAAATAGTTTTTTAAAAAATATACTAAAAAAACAAAATTATTTTCGAAAAATATTGAAGATTTTAGTAAAAATACTTAAGATTTAGCAAAAAGAAATCTTTACTTTTCCATAATGTAAAATTGAAAAAAAGCGTTTGCATCAGCACTTTTTTGTTTAGACATTCACTTTATATTTGCCGAAATTGAATATATTTTATAATAAATAAATAGCAATTTATTTTTGAAAGAACTTTCGTTCTCTTTCATAACCTGAAAAATTAGTAATATACTTTTTATAAATGTATCTGAGTTGAATTTAATATTATAGGTGAATATGTTTTAACAATAGGCTTTGTCTTCAGTTTGTGAGTTGGCCAATTAAAAGATTTGATTTTTACCTCATACAACCAATAATATAATTAGCGGTTAAAGGGTTAATAGAAGAAAGAGTAATGAACTAATAAATATTATATGATTTAAAAATTACAAAGAATATTAATAAATGAATTACTGTTAAAATGATAATTATGTGAATATAAAATTATTAAAGATTTCATTGAAGTGGAGCTAATAAAATAAAGTTTAAGTTCATAAAGAATAAAAGTAATTAGGATTATTAAAAATAATAAAAATGAATAATATATTTAGATTAATAGTTGTTCTTGAATATGTATGTATACAGTTAGGAATACATATGTATAATTTATATTTACTTTCTAGTTATATTGTACATTTTATTTTATATTAATTGGATTATTTTATTTGGGTTTAATTATATTTATTTCAGTTTTATTAGGTTTTATTATATATTTTATGTTGGTTTTAGTTTTTTATTGTTTGCATTTTTTATGGTATTATTTATATAGTTATGTATTTTATTTTATTTTGTTCATTATATCATAACTCTGAAGAAGACTGCAAGACAGTCAAAATATAGATGTATGTGTATATATGTAGAATAAAAGGTTTTTGCTAAAAAGTATTCAAAGTGATATGGATAAATAGGATTTATATACAATTTTATATATTGATCATATATTAAAATTTAAGAAGCGGTCAAATAATCAGCATTGTGCTTTTCAAATTAAAGAAACTGAAGGAACAAATGCATGAAATAAATTTTATTTATTTAGTACATGACAAATCGTTTTTCACATGCTTTAGTTATACGTTTATAATTACACTCCTCCACTAAGGTATTAAAGATGGATAGAAACTAGTCCCTATCTTGCATGAGAGTAGTATAGTGAAAATTACACTACATAAATATTATTCATTATTAGATAATTTCTAGTCTAATGAATGATTAATAAAAATTAGAAATATTTAAATAACTTAATTTACATAGCATGTATTTACATAATATGCATAATTATATCAGAGTATAAATACAGCAGCAATGATAAATAACAAAAGAACAATAATTATGATGCTCATTATGCATATGTACATATGCATGCCAAATAATTACATACTGAAGCAGTCAATCTTAGCTTAAGATTGTGCTTCATGTTTCTACCTACTAACCTGTGTTTAAATCCCTATTTCCCATCCCACTCCTTTTATCGTGTATATATATTTCATGTATATATTTGAGATGTGCGCCTAAATTATAAAATTTAATGTTTCAATAACATGTTTTAAAATTATTATTAATTCTTTTTATTAATTATTAGTTCTTTTTATTAAAGTATTATAGATGCGGCTCAAATATATACATAGGAGCAAAACTTACTAACAAAATATTGATGTTTTTAAATATTTATTATATGTCATTTTTAGCTTTTTCTTTTTAAATTGCTTGTTTTTCTATTAAACTATATATTTTTTATAAAATCCAATATGGAAGATGCAAGTGTTGTTAATTGTCTAAAAATAATTAGGGGTTGGAAGCACTATTGTTTTAATCTGGGGAAGGTATTTTTTTAATTAAAGTTTTACTTAAAATAAATGGGATTAAGTAGATTAAAGATTTACTTGTGTTAAAAACATGTTGTCAAATCTATTTCTAATCTGGAAATAGATTTGAATTTATTTTTGGACGTTATCTTACAAAAACAACTGATAAAAGAAAAAGTATAAAATGACTGAATTTTGAATCACAGAGATTAGCTACTTTTAGAGAGAGGTATTATAAACATATTTAGTTTTGCTTGAAACTTAAAATGATGGAGCAGTAAATCCACCATTCTTCAGCGGCCTCTGTCGCTACCGTATTATCCTGTTGCCCTGAAATGAAGAAAGGTCTAAAAGAACTTTAGAATGCTAATAAAAGTTTGCTGTCACCAAGGAGAATTCATTTTGGATCCTCAATTCGCCGTGCACATGCCATACTTTAAAATGGATTCTTAAAATTGCAAGGTAAATTTCCAAGCCGCCACCTAATAGTCAATTTAGTCTAAATAATCTATCAAGATCTTTTCTCATGTATTCTTTACCTTTGTTTTTTTTTTTGTTGTTTTAAATATATATGTAAATTGCTTTTCAATAATTTCTATAAATTTAATCCTATCTCATATGCTTTAACTTCTTTTTAATTTTGGTGCGGTCATTTATTTATATATATTTATTATTTGATTTACATATCTGCTTGCTTATTAATATGTCAATCTAAAACAATCTGATGAATTGAATTTTCTAAAAATCCTTTCTTCTTTTTAAGTAAGCCTTCATGAATCAAGTTTATTAACGTCCTCTTAAAATATAACGTATTGTTAATTAATACACTCGCCAGATTGTTTTACGTGCCAACATTTTATTTATGTTCTAATATAAAATATATATATTTGTTTAACTCTGTATTTTCTACCCAGTGAAAATCCAGAACTCAAGCTAATTAACGCTCTGAAACATTTATTTTATAATTATTTATTAAATTCTGAAAGGGTGACCTATAATTTGTTTTCTACATAACTGCTAGTCTTATTTCATTTGTCATACTCTTAAAATTTCAAATCTTGTATTTAAATATTTCAGTTATTGTAAAATCAACGAAGATGTGATTGATTTATTTAAAAATAGCAGAAAAGGGATGGGGGTAAATCTTAATGTTTCTTTTACTAGGTAAAAATCTTAACGTATATTTTATTAATTTGAAATCTAAATCTTAATGTTTCTTTTGCTATATAAAATCTTACCGTATATTTTATTAAATGAAATATTCTCTCTCTATATATATTATAATTGCATGGCATATTATAATATTCAAACAAGGGTCATTTATTTAAAGCAGTAAAATTTATTCAATGTTGTTAGTGGCATTCATTCGTACTGCGTTTCTGTCATTTAGCCTATCTTCGTATATATATATATACGTGCTTCTAGTCTTCTAATCTGGGGGTTGAGACAAGTTCGAACCCATAGATTTCTTTTCGTACCTCATTCCATAGATAGTTGAGCTATCTGGAACCACATTTATTTCATATAAAATGCCTCTGGCAGTGATCCCGTAAGTTTGGCACATGCTATGCATATTCACTTCATAGATAAAAGGCCTCTCGCGTCGGTTATACCAGCAAAAGTCTGGGCCACACCATGCCTATCCACTTTTCTCTAAGCACTACCCAAGAAGGGGGTGTGAGATTTCATTTTTCATCCAGAAGCACGACCTTTTCCTCTTAGTTATTTTTAGGCTATTATGTCAGCACTGCAAACTTCTTCATATTATTATTATTTCTTTTGCTTCATGACCCAGTTTTAATGCTCTAATATTAAAATTAAGCTTTGCTTAAAAGATATATATAAATGCCAATTACTTCTATTTTATTAATTAAGTTTATTTCAATCATATACAATCCTACCTTCGTAATTTATATATCTATATTTAAGAGTATCTATATGCCTTGGGGAAAATAAAGCGTTCATCTTACTATTGTTAAAATAATTTGTCATTAAATATTTTGTCATAAGTTTTAATATAATCAAATGTTTTCAAATGTATTTTATGTATTTTCACGCCCATAATGGCAGGAAAATAGTTTGTATTTATATCTATAATGAATCTCAGAACGCTCCCCTAATATATGTTAGTCACCACGTTTCTGAACCATAAATCAAAGCGTTAATAGCAATTTTATGTAACTTCTTTCTAATAACTGATTGGCATCTTAATATTGGACCCACCAAAGATGTGTGTTTATTTGTAATATATTATTTAGCTAATAAAGAGCATATGAGAAATAATAGCGTGAATGACACTATGTAATTATCTACCGCTTGCTCATTCACGCACATACTAATGTACTTAATTTATAAATGTATATAAATAATTTTTCATTATATTAAAATATATTTTATTGTCTAACTTATTTGAGTAGTTCGAATTCCTTTTTCCTTCACTTCCACATATTACAGCCATGCTTATCTATTATTTTAATGTAGTCATAGTTAATAGATGTCTCATTGTTTTGCTCAGCTTTGCTAGTCAGCCGGATTAAGATTAATTCTCATGTGCCATCACTATTATGTTATTCATTAGGTGTTTGATTTGGGGCTTAGAGAGTGGGTTCGAATCCAGGCTGGTTCCTGACCTAAATCTTGGGCTTGACTGGGTTTGAAGTACATTTTGTGAGTTCCAGCTCATGTTAGATGGATAAACAGGTTTTAACCGGCACATAGGGTTTTTTTTCCTCAGGCTTGGCTTCCCAAGTGGGGCTTCAATATAAACACCCACTTACCCTGAGTACTGAATTCTGTTTATATATATTCTTTAGAAAAAGTTGTTATATAATTTTTTACATGTTTGATATGTTTAAAATAATGTGTTCAAAGTCTAAAATTCACTGTTTAAAGTTAAAACCCATGTACTACAACCATAGTACATATGTATTTTTTCTTCAGTGTCATATATAAAGTTTTTGTTCTTGAGACATATATGGAAAATGTATAAATAATTCATAAATCATTTATCCTCTATGTTAGCTGGTGCCCTTATAAAAAGAAATTTTGCTAACCAGTAATGAGTCAAATGCAAAAATGTTGGAAGTGGAGGGTTCGAACTCAGATAAAAAAAATTATTGAGAGCAAATTGTTTTTGGCTTAATACTATGATGTATCAATTTTAAACATGTAATAACCAGACTATGAGTTTTCTTTTAGTTGCATGGATTTTTTTTTCTCAACTTTTTCTCCAAAGTTTTTTTTCTCTTTTCCAATAGTATGTAGTATTGTGTAGTGTATATGTACTTGTATATGGTAGCATTGCATATATATATAGGTGTGTATGTGCGATGTGTAGGGAATAGATGTGTTTGAAAATCTTTATATGCATTGCATTGCTATATATTTTCTTGGAAACCCATATGTGTAGAGAAATTGTGTTGCATCTGAAGCATAGAAATTTTTTTTTTTATTATATAAATGTGAAAAAAAAAATCTTTTTTCTGGATTAAACAGTTGAACAAATATTCACATCCCCAAATGATATTTCATATATATAGTTTTATATAACAAGATTGTATATTGAATTTTGAAATTTTTTGTCGTTCTTTTGGTCGTCACTTGAAAACTCCTAGTCAAGGCATTTTTTTTTTAAATGTTTTTGTTTTTTGTTTCATTGTATGTCTGGAGAAATGAAGCAGTCAATCTTAGCTTAAGATTGTGCTTCATGTTTCTATCTACTAACCTGTGTTTAAATCCCTATTTCCCATCCCGCTCCTTTTGTCGTGTATATATATTTCACGTATATATTTGAGATGTGCGCCTAAATTATAAAATTTAATGTTTCAATAACATGTTTTAAAATTATTATTAATTCTTTTTATTAATTATTAGTTCTTCTTTATTAAAGTATTATAGATGCGGCTCAAATATATACATAGGAGCAAAACTTACTAACAAAATATTGATGTTTTAAATATTTATTATATGTCATTTTTAGCTTTTTCTTTTTAAATTGCTTGTTTTTCTATTAAACTACATTTTTTTTTTTATAAAATCCAATATGGAAGATGCAAGTGTTGTTAATTGTCTAAAAATAATTAGGGGTTGGAAGCACTATTGTTTTAATCTGGGGAAGGTATTTTTTTAATTAAAGTTTTACTTAAAATAAATGGGATTAAGTAGATTAAAGATTTACTTGTGTTAAAAACATGTTGTCAAATCTATTTCTAATCTGGAAATAGATTTGAATTTATTTTTGGACGTTATCTTACAATTGCATTTTCAAAAACAACTGATAAAAGAAAAAGTATAAAATGATTGAATTTTGAATCACAGAGATTAGCTACTTTTAGAGAGAGGTATTATAAACATATTTCATTGTGCTTGAAACTTAAAATGATGTAGCAGTAAATCCACCACTCTTCAGCAGCTTCTGCCATTACCGTATTATCCTGCTGCCCTGAAATGAAGAAAGATCTAAAAGAACTTTAGAGGAGAATTCATTTTAGATCCTCAATTCACCGTGCACATGCCATACTTTAAAATGGATTCTTAAAATTGCAAGGTAAATTTCCAAGCCGCCACCTAATAGTCAATTTAGTCTAAATAATCTATCAAGATCTTTTCTCATGTATTCTTTACCTTTGTTTTTTTTTGTTGTTTTAAATATATATGTAAATTGCTTTTCAATAATTTCTATAAATTTAATCCTATCTCATATGCTTTAACTTCTTTTTAATTTTGGTGGGGTCATTTATTTATATATATTTATTATTTGATTTACATATCTGCTTGCTTATTAATATGTCAATCTAAAACAATCTGATGAATTGAATTTTCTAAAAATCCTTTCTTCTTTTTAAGTAAGCCTTCATGAATCAAGTTTATTAATGTCCTCTTAAAATATAACATATTGTTAATTAATACACTCGCCAGATTGTTTTACGTGCCAACATTTTATTTATGTTCTAATATAAAATATATATATTTGTTTAACTCTGTATTTTCTACCCAGTGAAAATCCAGAACTCAAGCTAATTAACGCTCTGAAACATTTATTTTATAATTATTTATTAAATTCTGAAAGGGTGACCTATAATTTGTTTTCTATATAACTGCTAGTCTTATTTCATTTGTCATACTCTTAATTCAAATCTTGTATTTAAATATTTCAGTTATTGTAAAATCAACGAAGATGCAATTGATTTATTTAAAAATAGTAGAAAAGGGGTGGGGGTAAATCTTAATGTTTCTTTTACTAGGTAAAAATCTTAACGTATATTTTATTAAATGAAATATTCTCTCTCTATATATATTATAATTGTCACATGATCACATTTCCTATATTAGCATATTAATTGTTGATAAACAGAGCAAAACTCTCCATACAGTATTGCCACCTGTGCTAAACAGAGTAATCAATGGATGCCAGAAGGCTTGTGCATAAAATCCCTATCTAATGCCTACTCATCCAATATCCCCAGACTAGTTTCTGGCTTGTGGCCTTCGTCAGTGAGAGCTTTGGATCTGAGAGCACTGCATCTAGATCTTAGGATCTAATGCAACCCTCTAGCAACCACCTTTTATCTCTACTTAACTACAAAACTATGAGAATGAAATTGAAAACACAAAAATATTTTCAATCTAAGCTCAATAGCTTATATAGTCATATGGGTCTGAACTCAGTTCAGCACCCATACATTTTGGTGTCTTTGGCTCTTTTACAACCATAGCCACCACTATCCTATTAGGCAGGATTGGTATTAAACCATTAAGCATCACATGATCACATTTCCTATATTAGCACATTAATTGTTGATAAACAGAGCAAAACTCTCCATACAGTATTGCCACCTGTGCTAAACAGCCTTCTGGCATCCATTGATTACTCTGTTTAGTACAGGTGGCAATACTGTATGGAGAGTTTGGCTCTGTTTATCAACAATTAATGTGCTAATATAGGAAATGTGATCATGTGATGCTTAATGGTTTAATACCAATCCTGCCTAATAGGATAGTGGTGGCTATGGTTGTAAAAGAGCCAAAGACACCAAAATGTATGGGTGCTGAACTGAGTTCAGACCCATATGACTATATAAGCTATTGAGCTTAGATTGAAAATATTTTTTGTGTTTTCAATTTCATTCTCATAGTTTTGTAGTTAAGTAGAGATAAAAGGTGGTTGCTAGAGGGTTGCATTAGATCCTAAGATCTAGATGCAGTGCTCTCAGATCCAAAGCTCCTCACTGATGAAGGCCACAAGCCAGAAACTACTCTGGGGATATTGGATGAGTAGGCATTAGATAGGGATTTTATGCACAAGCCTTCTGGCATCCATTGATTACTCTGTTTAGCACAGGTGGCAATACTGTATGGAGAGTTTTGCTCTGTTTATATTATAATTGCATGGCATATTATAGTATTCAAACAAGGGTCATTTCTTTAAAGCAGTAAAATTTATTCAATATTGTTAGTGGCATTCATTTGTACTGCATTTCTGTCATTTAGCCTATCTTCGTATATATATATTACGTGCTTCTAGTCTTCTAATATGGGGGTTGAGACAAATTCGAACCCATAGATTTTTTTTCATACCTCGTTCCATAGATAGTTGAGCTATCTGGAACCACATTTATTTCATATAAAATGCCTCTGGCAGTGATCCCGTAAGTTTGGCACATGCTATGCATATTCACTTCATAGATAAAAGGTCTCTCGTGTCGGTTATACCAGCAAAAGTCTGGGCCACGCTATGCCTATCCACTTTTTTCTAAGCACTACCCAAAAAGGGGGTGTGAGATTTTGTTTTTCATCCAGAAGCACAACCTTTTCCTCTTAGTTATTTTACGCTATTATGTCAGCACCGCAAACTTCTTCATATTATTATTATTATTTCTTTTGCTTCATGTCCCAGTTTTAATGCTCTAATATTAAAATTAAGCTTTGCTTAAATATATATATATATATAAATGCCAACTACTTCTATTTTATTAATTAAGATTATTTCAATCATATACAATCCTACCTTCGTAATTTATATATTTATATTTAAGAGTATCTATATGCCTTGGGGAAAATAAAGCGTTCGTCTTACTATTGTTAATATAATTTGTCATTAAATATTTTGTCATAAGTTTTAATATAATTAAATGTTTTCAAATGTATTTTATGTATTTTCACGCCCATAATGGCAGGAAAATAGTTTGTATTTATATCTATAATGAATCTCAGAACGCTCCCCTAATATATGTTAGTCACCACGTTTCTGAACCATGAATCAAAGCGTTAATAGCAATTTTGTGTAACTTCTTTCTAATACTGATTGGCATCTTAATATTAACCCACCAAAGATGTGTGTTTATTTGTAATATATTATTTAGCTAATAAAAAGCATATGAGAAATAATAGCGTGAATGACACTATGTAATCATCTACCGCTTGCTCATTCACGCACATACTAATGTACTTAATTTATAAATGTATATAAATAATTTTCATTATATTAAAATATATTTTATTGTCTAACTTATTTGAGTAGTTCGAATTCCTTTTTCCGTCACTTCAACATTGTACAGCCATGGTTATCTATTATTTTAATGTAGTCATAGTTAATAGATATCTCATTGTTTTGCTCAGCTTTGCTAGTCGGCTGGATTAAGATTAATTCTCATGTGCCATCACTATTATGTTATTCATTAGGTGTTTGATTTGGGGCTTAGAGAGTGGATTCGAATCCAGGCTGGTTCCTGACCTAAATCTTGGGCTTGACTGGGTTTGAAGTACATTTTGTGAGTTCCAGCTCATGTTAGATGGATAAACAGGTTTTGACCGGCACAATACATACCTTTGTAAAGACTAATAAAGCTACCATTGAAAGAAAAATGTATAATTTATATTTATTATATGCACTCCTTACTGAAATCATCTGCAACATTTATGATTTGAATTTCAACTTGAAATTTTTTTTATATAAGCTTAAGATATTTCTAGCTGTAGACAGCTTCAATATTCATTAAATAAAAAATGACCAGTAAATTGGGACCTAGAAATTTTTGGTTTGCCATTAGTACTAAAATATCATAAAGAAAACTATAAGGATTTCAATCAGGAAATGGATTTATAAATAGCCTAATAGAGACTGGGAATTCTGCACTTTATCCATAGATTCAATACTCAATAATTATATGGATGATTGTTTACATCTATGTAATACAATGGATCCTATGACCATGAATTGTTCTGTATTTATTGATGACACTCCAGAAATATCTAAAAAGATCAAATCCAGGTGGGTCTAAGATTGGAGCTGGAAAAAGAAATTTGTTTAGAACCTCATAGAAACTCCATTTTTATGTCATAATTCTTTGATTGTAGATTCTTGACTGATATACAAAAAGGGGATTTTAATTTGATTACGACTCTTAGATAGTAAAACTATATCTTGGCTTATTGGCAAGTCCAATCTAATTAATAGTCTTTTACAAATCTGATATCTTGTGGGAAAATGTGTTAAAAAACAGGAAACAACTGCAATAGACTAGATTTGAATCTATTAGTAATATTTCTGACGATAATCATACTCCTCAAAGTGTAATCTGTGTGCAATTATTAACAGATGAATATACTTGAAAAGTTTGAATAAAGTTTGAATTTTTCCAAACATATTTAACAATTAATATTAGAAAATGAAAATCATCCAATGTGTATTTATTACTAATATATCTCCATCACAAACTTTCAGACAATCACAATGTATACATCTTGATTATAATATGAATCAAAGAATACACACATATAAACTGTTTATGAAAGTTGATATATTTAACATTTATAATTTTACTGCAAATCGTTATTTTTTTAACTTTTTCATTTTTTTCTTTTATATTTATCAAGAGGAGATAAAGTCTACTTTCAATAATGCAGAAACTATGAATCAATATTATAATGAGTAGGGAAAAACTTGCTTAAGATATTGAAGCACTTTAAATAATCATCAGTATTGAAAAGCTGTGAATCGATTTTTAATACGAGTTGTTTAATTTTTAACTTGACTGGGTTTGTTTGTGCATATATATATAGGCATAATAAATAAATCAGTTTTAAAAACTCAATATGCAGCCAAAACGTTTTACCAACCCGTTATGAGACTGATCAAAAAGTTAATATTCGCCATTCTAATTAACTGACAGTGGTTAGCGTCTTTGAGGTTTTTCTTCTACATTCATTTTAATAGCAAATAATAACTAATTCCAGATCAAAGAGACATGGTGCAGAGATATTATAACTACTACCCCACAAGATTCTTTAGATATCCATTTTTAATTTCCCGAGAGATGTTTATTTGAAAAATCAATACAATCTCTGGAAAACATTATAAAGATAGATTCCATATATTAAGTAAATATAAATCTGTTAGCTTTAAGTTTTTAAAACAATTTCTATTTACATTTTCAATTTAAATCTGTATTAATGTTGTGTATTTATGTTTACTCTCAATAACGGACTCATCCAAATTATAGCTCTCTTAATGAAATGAAAGCTAGAATATTGTTGAGATAGAACAACAATAATGTAAATAAATAATCAATGGTGCAAACCGGACCATCAGATAATCAGGTCAGTAAAGATGATGCATATTGAAATGGTATTATTTTTCTGGCATCACATTTCACCTACTATGTCTCATAGTAGTTTTATTTTCTTAATTCAAACCCCTCCAAGTCCACATATATTATCATGTATAATGTATAATAAAGTATATTAACATATGTGTACATTTACTTGCATGTGTTTTCATGCATATAAACATTAATGTCTGTATACATATAATTATAATACTATACTCAATTATAAATTAAATTAATAAATTAAATAGGTTGTGCAAACATTGTTGTATGTGTAGAAGACTGCCTACATATATATGCGAATAAAACTGCCACACAATAGATTTTATAAGCATTGCAACACAATTAAATTATTTTGTCTTTAATAAGTTATAAATTTATTATAGAAATTTACTTTTATATCATTTAAATTTGCATATAATTTCAATTCTTGAGGTGACAAGATTATATATATAACAGAATATTTACAAAACTGAAAGATCACCTATTTCTTGGAAATTATCATGCCACATGCACCTGGTTTAATTTTGTGGGAATCAAGTGCAGATTTTAAAATAAGTTTAAAATAAATTTTAAGACAAAGGAAAGGTAGTCAAGCTGCACTATTTTATAAATAACTTAGGCTTAACTCTGTCTTCTCTAAAGTTAATAAAACTATGTTAAAACTTAAGATTAAAAACTTATAAACTGTAAACAAGTTCATGGTTTTTGCAGTGGGAGTCAAGGAGTTAATAAAAAAAAACCAAAATTAAGCACTAAGGTTCAGTCTCTAAAATTTTGAAATGTATTGCTGTTGGGAGGTATACCCATTTTAACAATGAAAACAAGTGGCTAGAAAGTCAAATTTTTGCCATCTTTCTTCGGAAGACTGGTTTATGATAATGGAAAAGTTCAAAATCAACAGCTTGCAAGAAGACATTGGAGACAAGCCAGCCCAGTGAAGAATGTCAGTGCCAGATCACCATGCCAGACATCTCAGCTAGAAGAAGATTGGTAACATTTCTTCCTGCAGAGCTCTATGAATAAATCTTAAACTAAACTATTTTAATAATTCTTTTAAGCTAGCTATAATGTTGAATGTTACTCCATAATGTAAACTTAATGTAACTGTAATAAATTTTCTAATGTAAATTTAAGCTAATAATAATAATATTTGTAAGAGTTTTCACTTTGTTTAAATGAATACTTATACCTAATAATAATTCAAAACATAATAACTGAACCCAGTTATTATATCTTTCTAATCTGTGGTCATGCTTATATTATTTTATTCTAGATTGTTTATTTATACATTGATTCAAAGTGGAGATCAGTAATATTAGCGATTTTAGAGAGATAAGTAGAAGCTCTCATATAATTTATTTATGCTGCTCTTAGCATACATGTAAATCTCTGTTCTGAAACTTACTTTCATATATGTTAGTAAAGCTACTATGCTTTAGCTTATCATAATTAAGGTTTGCATGTTAATGAATTATGTTTAGTTAATTAATTGCTAGAATGATAGTATAAACTACAGTATAAATAATTAAGTAAGTCCCAAATATGCTTTACTCCTTCTTAGTTTATGATATAAACTATCCAGATTTAATCTTTAAACTAGATTACTTTAATTAATCCTTTTAGTATGTTTATGTATGTTAACTCACAAACTGATGTAAAGTAGTTTTGCAGTCTGAAATTATATATAATTTATGTGCAATTATTTAGTTTTTGTTAAAATACATATTTGTATCTTTGATAAATGTTGCAAATATATTTTTATAAAGCACGTACAGTACATAATGTCTTTCTATATCTCTGAGGGGTTCACGGTTAATTAAGGCCATCCCATCCTCTTTTGAATTAAGAGTATCAAGCAAGTTACTGAGTTTAAGGCCAGAATACTTGAGTCACTGACTCGAGCCTTTGAATTTATTGTTCCTTCTTAATGTAACAAGCCATTCAGTTTTAGGACACTGAGTACTTAGTACTGAAGCCTGAGAGTAATGATACTTTGGCACCAAAATCTTAAATTTATTTTTAGTGCTATGGTTACAGATGCCATACTGCAATCACCAGTTCATCCTTCCATAATATTACCCAGTTCAGCATTGATCTGAACACCAAATCTAGTTTATATAAACAATCTGCATAGGGGGCACCTTTATTGCTCATTATGTATTATTAATAAATTTAGTTATATTTTATCATTGTTATTCTTGTAAACTTAACTTGTAGCAAATCTTGTAGGAAGGGCATAGCATAATTCAGGCATGATTATAAATTGTAGATGATGATGATTATGATGATGATGATGATAATAATAATAATAATAATAATAATAATAGTAGTAGTAGTAGTAGTAGTAGTAGTAGTAATAGTAGTAGTAGTAGTAGTAATAATAATAGTAATAATAATAATAATAGTAGTAGTAGTAGTAGTAGTAGTAATAATAATAATAATAATAATAATAATAATCATCATCATCCTTGTTTTTACTTCACCTTTGAATAGTAAGTTTTAAATTGCACTTTAAGCAAAAAAGTGAAGCTTAGTAATATTAGAAAAATAATTATAAGGCTTAGCACTTTTGGAGAACTTAAGTCTCCATATTTATAGCCTATCTTGGGAGTGTCGGCTTACATTAAGATTTTAAGAAAAGCTTGGCAATAATTTATGTAAAATTTATTTAAAATTTTCTTTCATATAGACCATTTTCTGGAGATTTCAAAACATAAATTACTGCCAAGCTTTGCTTAAAATCTCAATGTAAGCCGACACTCCCAAGATAGGCTATAAATATGGAGACCTAAGTTCTCCAAAAGCGCTCAGCCTTATAATTCTTTTTCTAATAATACTAAGCTTCACTTTTTTTGCATAAAGTGCAATTTAAAATAATAATAATTGTAATAAACTTTAGAAATAAATAATAAAGTGCATCATAAGATGAAACCTTGTTCTGAATCCATTCATCATTGTAAAACACCTATGAGTGTGAAACACCAATGCACTTCTTATTTGTGTTAATTAATTTAAATGTTGATTTATTAAATGATATTAAACTATATTAATATTTCACGTGTCATTCGCAATTCACTTTGATTAACTTTAATTCACTTTAATCCCCCAATTCATTGTAAAATCATATCCAAATCTAATTTCATTTTAGTTAAGTATTAATATAGCCATTATCTAGTCAGCCATATGTGTGTGTGTGTTTAGTTAATTTATTATTAATTTAGTAGCTATTCCCTGAATATTCCACCCTTTGCTAATTCTGGCACATGAATTAAAAGTGACCATCTGTCATCCACAGAGTAGAAAATCATAGAGCACTGGTGAAGGAACTGAGGTGTGATCTGATTCAAGGTCTCAACCCCTCATCTAGATCAGCTTTGGGAGAATTTGCCAAAACTCTGCATTTTGTTGCAAGAATGTACAGATATGATCATTACAATATAACAGTAAATGACCTATGCACTTTATTACAGTTACACAATGCTTTAATTACTACCCTCTTTTACAGGTTACAGTTTCAATTGCCCCAGCAATTTTTAGAAGTTCTGAAGAAAATGGCTGGGGCAATCGAAACTGTAAACTGTAAAAGAGGGTGGTAATTAAAGCATAACTTCTGAAGAAGATGGCTGGAGCAATCGAAACTATAAACTGTAAAAGAGGATGGTAATTAAAGCATTGTGTAACAGTAGTAAAGTGCATGGAGGATTTACTATTTGGCAATGCAATAATAAAGATGATTCATTTGGCTATTCAATATTGACTTGCTGACCATTAATGGAAAGTAAGGGTTTAAAAATCATCTGATTCATCAAATAAATGTCAATGTGCTTCCCATTATTCATTTGATAGAAATATAATACAATTTTTACCATTTGGCCAAAACATTTCATAGATCTACAGATAATTCAGAATTACCTTTTGTTCTTAATTGATACTACAGCATAGAATATATCTGAATTAGATACAATTACTCATGTGTTAATATTCATATTTCATGCTAGTAGATCATGTTTAAAGCATAATTTTTTTGAAATATAATTTTAATCCTACTAAATACTTAAAACAGGAGACATTTGATATCTTTCTGGTTTATGGTTGTGAAATATGAACTTTCAATTTAAAAATAAAAGAAAAAAATTTCAAGATATACAAAAGAGGTGTGGAAAAAAGTAGGTTAGATAGAACATAAATATATAACATTGTAAGCAATGATAATATTGTAGAATTTACCATCTATATTCTATAAATATGATCTGAACACAGTAATAATGTGGATTTGGTAACTCTTGACTACATAGCAGAAAATTCAAAACCTTGGAAAAAAAGAACGAAATTTTAGATAAAAAGATGAGGAAAACTTACAGTAAGACTTCATAAAAATACCAAAACTAGCTGATAATGATTATAAATTCAGTTATAAAAAAGTTGATGTTCTATTACCTTTAAAAATTATAGCTAGAGATATTTACAGTTTTATTATTCATTATTTTATACTTAGATAGTTTATAAAAGAACTGTATAAAGATTGCAGACACATGGTGAAGTAGGGATATATATGTAAGGATTAATACAAATGGAATAAAACGAAAATATACAGATGAAAGACTCATAGACTTTACTAATATCACTGAATGTGCTGAAAGGCTGACATGGATTTGGTAGTAAACAGAAAATAAGGGTGATCTGAAGAACACAATATATGGAATAATGTATGGTAAACCTTCATTCTGCAAGTTATTGACTGGTTATAATAACGAAGACACTATTTCTTATAGAATCTGCTTTGATAATTTAATCACATCTCACTTCCATCAATGTCATCTAACCATTTGTGGAGGCAATGTGATTATTTAGTCTCTCATCTCAACCCCATCAATATCACCCTATTTACAAGAGCAGTAAACATGATCATTTCATCTAATCTCATCTCAATTCTATTAACACCATCTTATTTACAAATGCTGAGGATGTATTTATAAGGATAAAACCAGTCACAGCTATGGAAATTTAGTGTATAATACTATTAACTCATCCAGAGAGTTCGAACTATTAATCAAATATCTGCATAATGAGATGGGGGGGAGATCTGATTTTCTGTGCTGGTCGATGATTGTGGTGTGGTAGAGTAATATGAAAGATGACCTGATAAAAAGTAATAAAACAATATTCTAGAGTTCATTTTATTTATCATTTTGCTGAGGCTCATTTAGTTATTGATAATTACTATAGCTATACCAATTATTTTGTCCAATCAATGTATACAAGAAAAGTTATAAGAAAATTATATGTATCCATTATCAATTTTTATTTAAAATGAAAACTATCGACTTCTGAATTAATTAATGTTCCTTCGTTTGGCTAATGGATGTTATGGCGAACACAATTTTTTGAAAATGGATTAAAATATTTTTGATTGACACTAATAATATCCTTTTTTTAAAGGTTTCTAATGGAAGTTTAAATTGTTCTCTTAATCTCTGAGCAATATTTTTTTTTTTAATGATTTAATCAATTTTGGATGTCTGAATTTTATTCGTTTTCATCACAATTCTTTTACAATCATAAGTTTATCTAAAATAATAAAAAGAAGTTCTATTTTCTTTGCCACAGCAAAGATGGATAATTTGATTCTCTTTTATTCTAAGTTCGTAACTTTTAAATTACGACTGCTTGACAGGTTTAGATTTTAAACAATTCCATTAGGTTATTAGTTCAGGAAAAAGTCTTGGAATGAATTAAACATGTATTTTTACTTTACTTTATTTAACTGTTAGAAATATACAATCAGCCGAGTTCAAAGTCAGTATAAGCCATGGAGCATTAGATTTTTACTCGGAGAATACAAACTGTGAAGATAAAATGTGGTGAATGATGGGGTAACATAAAATGGCTTTTCCTCAAATGACATCAGAAATTTATGAGCATATAAATATCATAAATATTCTATTAGCCATGTTACCAATTCCCATCTTGAAAAACTTATATACCAAAAAAAAAAAAGCCACATTTCTAATTCTTCACTCAAATTTCTGTACTGAAACCCTTTTTCTTCTTTCCTATTTTAGTTTTAGAAAAGCTGCTTCCTTAATTTTAATACCATGTTATTCTATTGGCCATTTTTATCAGAAAGACCAAGTCAAAACAAAAAAAAAAAATGTCTACATCCTTTGCACCCTTTGACTTTTATACTCCTTCCACTACCTACTCTAATTTTTTAATCTTATTTTATATCTACATTCATATTCTCTCATATCTTTACATATAATTGTAACTATATAGAAGGTAATCAAATTCCACACTAGTGCCACGAAGGAAAACTGTAAGGATACTCTCCTCCCATCCACACGATAAAGACTTTAAGGAAATAAGAACAGTTGTCTTATTTCCCAACTCAAATGGCAATTTATGAGCTAATCTTAAGAGTCAAGAAGTGAGAGGTGAATATATAAATCATTAACTTTAAATACACTTCTTATTTTATTATCATTTCTGAAATATTAACATTTACTTTGTGCCAATATTAGACAATATTAAAATTTTACAAGTGAAATGCTTTAAATTGTGATTACATAGAAGATAATCAAACATCTACACAAGCGCTGTTAAACAAAATCTTAAAACTGCAAGGATACTCTTGCTCCAGTACTATTCGCAAAAAACTACTACATTATCTGCAAAATCTAAATGACTTAAATAATATATATATATAGCTATTTCACAAGATTAATACCTCGCCAAACTAATTTGAATATGATTTTAAATGTGGTCTCCCATCACTGTTAGATTGGCAATCCTGAAACATTGCATTGTTATGTCACATTATCATTGAAAGCAAATGCGTACAACATTTGATGAAAATCCATTCATTCAGACTCAAATCTTGCATTATCTTCGGCCGAAGTTAAAAATTAGTTAAATACTTTTTATTTTTATTAAAACAGTAGTTTAAAAAAGCGAGTTTAATATAGAATCCAAACAGAAATTAAGATTTTCTCTTTTTTATTTTAAATTAACTGTAAATGCCTCTCAAATTTCTTTCTCGAATTAAACTCAAGTGTTTTCTTAAAATATATAATGACATCTTTTGTGTACGATTAAAACTGATTGAACTGATTTTAATTAGGTTTAAAATGCATCTCACCAACTCTATTTGCATTATCGTAAAAACTAAACATGCACAAAATTTGAACAAAAGCAGGTAGAAATAGTTTAAAAATTGATGACAAGATTTGACCCAAATTAACCAAAATCTTAAGTTGAAGTAAAAACATTATTAAATGTTATTAATAATTATTGACGAATTTATCTGAAGTTAATAATGTCAAAGTTGTGAGCGCATAAGGTTTGATACTTGTCAATCAAATTGTAGCATATATATATAATTGTAGCTGTAAACTAAGGAATCATAGTTGTTATGTGCAGAATTCTATACGAATACAAATTGGTGACTTTTGGCTGTATTATAAAATATTTAAAATTTTGTATTACCATCATCATCATCTAAAAATCACCATCATTATCATCATCATAATAATAATAATTATAATAATAATACACAGAGACCAATTTCTCCATACAGTAGCGCAACTCAGTGCAAGCTAGAGTAATCAATGGATGCAAGAAGGTTTGGGCATAAAATCCCTATCCATTGCCTACTCATCCAATACTCCCAGACTAGTTTCTAACTTGTGGTTTTCATCAATGAGGATCATTGGATCTGAGAGCACTGCACTTAGATCTTAGGATCTAATGCAAGCCTCCAGCAACAACCTTTTACTTTATTAGCTAACTATAAAGCTTTGAGTCCAAAATAAAAACACAATAATGTTTTCAATTCAAGCTCATCAGCTTGTATAGTTGTATAAATCTGAACTCAATTCAGCAATCCATACATTTTGGTGTCTTTGGTTCTTTAATAACCACAGACACCCTAATCCTATTGGGCAGGATTGGTATTAAACCACTAAATATAACATAACCATTCTTTATGTGATGTTTAGTGATTTAATATAATAATAATAATAATAATAATAATAATAATAATCATCATCATCATCAAGAGATTTATGGCCAGACACAGATAAGAAAGTTTAAGCACCAGAAGTGACAGACTATGTCACCATTCATGGATCTTGAACCCCAAAGTTTGTCATTCTACATCTGCATAAATTACATAGAGCTGTAACTCAATGAAAGGTTTTCAATTATATATGATAAAACTTTATGTACAAGAAGTAATAGAATAATCAAATAGTTTAAACTATTACCAATAATTTACTCTGCATAACAGTTTTGATAAATCAGTAAAAAATTGAATATTATTTATACTTTTCACAATGCTTTGTATTCATTTATTTGATACTCTTAATAAATTATAAGGCTGTTGTTTTTATTTTATCATATTTATTGCTTATTTAATAATAATAAAAAAGAATAGCTCTGAAGAAAACTGTTAGATAGCTGAAACAGTCAGATCATACACTTTTGAAGAAGTCTTTATTATTCTTAAATAATAATTTTATTTAAGCTAAATAAGGTTACATTGTCTCAAAAACATACTTAGATCACCATGCATTATAATTGCGTATTAGATAAATCTTGTATAGTTCATATGGTTTGAAGCTGATTAATGTAGAGATAGTCCTTGTGATATAAAGTTCATAGGTGTATGGAATAGCTTCCATGTCTCATCATAAATGAATTTTGATGATAGTAGTTTATCTCTTTGTTCTATCTTTTGCATTGATTTTATAAAACACAATCTTTCATCAGGGGAAGGCTGCGTATACATTTTCTTGCACCTCGCATACCAGATTGAATATGTGATAAAAATTGACATTCTAATGAGTGGAAATTTTTTTTTTTTAATTCAGTCTTGTAATGATGTAATGAGGTAGTAGTCTACCTTAATGTTTTGATAAATAATAGATCTTATTGTTCCAAGTTCATTGCATAAATTGATGAGATGATAATATGTCTCATCTTCTCTTCTGCAATTTGGGCATACTGGGTCAACTTTGATGATATGCTAATTGAAGAAGTCTTTAGAAGTCTGAAAATCAAATAATTGAATAAAAACCATTGTGAAAACTAAAATAACTGCATTGAAGAAAACTACTAGGCAACTGGGATTGTCAGATAATTGAATAAAGAGTATTATAAAAAGTTGAATATGATTTTTGAATAAGACTTCTAGATTGTCAAAACTGTCAGGTAAGTAAATAAAAGCATTGTAAAATGTGCAAAAAGAGTGATGAACATTATGGAGATATGTAAGCCTCAAACTTGATATTCTTTATAAGCATGGTCAGTTTTCTGAATAAATGCAGGTGCAATAATTTTTTTTTGATGGTTCAACTTACCTTAACTTAAAAAATCTAGTGAGAACATAAGTTTTCATGATAATGTAAATCTTCAGTAGATATTTAGTTTTACTATTAATTAATATGAATAGATAATAATCAAATATTTTGTTATGGATCACAGTCTTCATCAAGTCTCTTTATGTAGAGTGATAAAGGGGAAAAAATCTTATTACTATGATAATTGGATTTTTTTTTTTTAATAATTTATCAATTACGTAATAAAAACCAGATATCTAATGGATAATAAGATGATTACCTATGATTAAAATAAAAAGTCGAGATTACCTAAAAAAATTTAATGATAAAAAAAATTTCCAATGTTTGCTCTGATATAAATCCATGTTCTTGGTTACAATATATGAATTTTATACTCTACTTAGTTTACAGCATTGGTAAAAATCAGATTATGGAGTTTAAGGTCATTGGATCGATTAGTTGTCATTTTCGGTGCTCGAACTACTTATAAATTCCCGACCAATAACCATTCGATTACTTAACTAATACCATTTATGGAGTCTCGTGTACAAAGATGTAAAACTTTAAAAATTGTTAATTAAAATAAATGCGTCTTTGGATAATGATAAATTTATATAGGGTATATGTGTAGACATTTTTATTTATATAAACAATTTTAAAATAAAAAAAAATAAAAATTCTTTTAAAAATATTGTGAAATCAAAATGCTATTAGACTTTAGATCTGAAACATATTAGATTTTAAGTAGGTTTATAATCCTCTTATATCAACTTAAATTATTTGTTTTGCATTTTGTTCGAGCCAACAGGGGAGACTCATCTTATTAGTCTTTTAACCTGATCCAGGAAAGATTAAACAAACAAGATAAAGTACAAACACCATAAAACAATACTCGTCTGAAGAAATCTCATAAAAGATTCACTTCAAAATATTAAACAGAAATCGTACAATTTCACAAAGCAGATAATAAATATGGACGATATCATTATAAAGTTTTTTTTTTTAAATTGTAGATAAAGAGGTATATTATTATTAACAATGTGTTAAATTGTTAATAATAACTTCCTATCAAAAAAAGGTTTTATATTGTATGTCAAAGCTGTAAATTTCAAATGCTTGTCATGATGTAGTGATCAGGCAAATAATCTGGGTTTAAATTTAAAACAGAATCAGAATTCTAGTCAGTTCGAAGTCAATAACTAACGATCGACTATTCGTCAATAAACGGATGCTTTTCTTGTAAGAAGCTAAAATATGAAAACCATAATATTTCTCATTAGATGTTTAATCTGGGCTGATAGTATAGTGATTGTCATCCCTTTCAGTATTTCTCAAAAATTGGTGGACAAATGCTATTCTTTTTGTAGCGAAAAATACTTAATCGAATAGATTCTCTGCTTGTAGTTTTATTTCTAGTTTTTAATATATATATATAATGAAATAGCTTACTGTTTGGAAGTTCATGCGAAATTGAGTACATGACATAATAACTAGACCCACAGTTCATGGACTTTAATCATCAGAAGTCCAGTTTTCTACTACTGCATTAAACCATTTAGATTCGATTATTTTTTATTTAACATTACTCTTAGCAATTATATACCTAATATGTGATGAATGCATCTGCTAATAAATGCTTAGAATAATTTGCATACCAGTAGTTTTTAATTAGTATATCAAATAAATTCAAAATCCACCTCTCAAGAAATATGCACATGGACTTATTATAATGCTCTCTATTTTATACTGATTTGAAACTATTAATTATCTATCCTGTATGGTTTGAATGGGCAATCTTGGGAAATAAAGATCCAGATTGCAACCCTACATTTTTCTGGTGCTAGAATATCACCTGGTTTTCTGACTGACAGACTATTTGATTACTTTATTCAGGCTGTTAGATGCTTTCGAAGGTTGTGTGACTCTGGTACTAATTTTGTTTCTATGCAAGAAACTTTATTCATATGAAGAGATTTATCTGTTATTTAAACACTTGCATGTAAAAACCATGTTTTGAGTTCAAATAAGGAGAAAATACATAAAAGAATGGAATAATAAAAATATGGTTCTATAATGATTATACAGTATTGTGATTACCAGGAGAAGTAACCTATTTCTTTCTTTAGTACAGAAGTCATATTAATTTTTAAACCAAATGGACTTATTTAGTGAGAGATCCATATCTATATATGGGCGTATGTAAAATCTATCTATCTATATATGTGTGTGTGCATATGTGGGAAAAAATAAAGTTATCTTATAAATCAATGCTGACTAGTCAACAGACACATAGTATTCCTCAAGGATGTCTTATTGGGATAACAATATGTATCAATATTTATTTGGATTAAAAAAATAATGCACAGTTTTTTTGTAATGCTGATAATAATCTCATACATAATCAGTCCTGAATTCACAGTAAATCCAAAGATGAACTGTCAATAACTTTTGTTGTTAAATAAATAAATCATTGTTATCTAAAACTAATTTATCTAATCAGTTTCATTTCACATCACTCATCATTTATTGCATTTGTTCACAAGAATTTCATGCCTCCTGAGCTATGTTTGGCATAACCAGATGTGAATAAGTAAGTAAGGGTGTGGTAAGTTGGAACTTTAGTGGTGCCATTTGGGAAACCAAACAAACAAATTTTCTAGATGTTTCCAGTATCTTTAATGCTACATCTTCTGATGAGCATGAAATATTGTTGTAGGGTGGTATGATATAACATTGGGTAAGCCAATCTTTGTTTTCATCCTGCAATATGCTCACCAGGAAGTAAAAGCAAATGAATGAGGGTTGGTAGGTTGGTTCAGTATCTATCTATCTATCTATCTATCTATCTATCTATCTATCTATCTATCTATCTATCTATCTATCTATCTATATATATAATTATAAGGGACTTGAATACAGACTCAGACCTTCAAACTCCCTATAGCTACCCAATCCATCTTATACAACTGATACACATGACCACATACATGTGAAAATGATAAATAATCTTTAATATATGTATTTTGTGCTGAACCAGCATTAATCAGTTGGTCCAGATCACTATCTCCGATTCTTATATACAATCACTGGTCAGTTTATATTAAGATAAAAAATCTTCAAACTTTAATAAACAAGCTTTAATCTTCTCCACTATCCAACTCTTCAACCATTCATATCAGTGAAAATCCAAGTATGAAATGCCCAAAGCTCTTAATGACACTAATATTATTGTCTCACCCATATTGACCTTAAGTCAGTCTGACCCCTCACACATAGGATCTTAATAAGTCATTAACATATGACCCCAAAATCTCTCAGTATGATTAAGATTTCAACTATTCCTCTAGTTGTGATTCTTTTAACCATATGTCAACTTAGCTCCATTTTAACCTTTTATTTCTTTCAATGATATCAGTGACACTTGTTTGTTTTTTTACTTATATGTTTCACTTTTGATCTTTTTTAGTTTCTTCAAATATACATTCTTCTATTCCTTGTTGTATGGTATAAAATTGCCTGTATTGATCTTCTGTTAAATATCTACGTTTTAGATCCATGTGTAACAACTGCTGAAACACATTTATTAAAAACCTTTTTTCAATCACATAGTCTTTCTTTATAGTATTACACTGATATTAGCAAAACAATCCATCCAAGTTTACTAATATGATTAATTTCATTCATTAATTAATACTTCCCATATAAATAAATTAACAGAACAAAAAGTTTGTAAAGATTAATTTTCGCAATTTATGATTATTATTTTTTATTTTCTATTTATATTTAAACTGTAATCATATGTGTTTTTAATGTCATTTATGTTGCTTATTACTTCTTAAAATGCTTTTTACAACCCAGTAGATAGTTTCGATTGCCCCAGCAATCTTCTTCAGAACTTCTACTTATACTTCACATATAAGAATTCTATTTCAATGAACAAATACATATATGTTATTAGGTTACATTACAAGCAGATTTTAAAGAATGACATTTTTTTAAAAATAAGTCTGTAAAGACAACTACCTTTTTGCAATATTAATGACAATCTATTTTGTCAGTTAAAGGAAAGCTCAAGATTTCTCTTTTATCTGATCTTCAGTTTGTTATATTACAAATAAAATAAACATTCCATAATCCAAAACGCTGAAATTTCAAATTACCGGTAATCATCAGTTTCAAAATAATCAAGCTAGCTTATTTCCAATATTAATTTAGATGTAATATTAATAATTTTAATTAATATATATATGATTTTACACCTGATCCAACTTAATGTTGGAATTATAAACCTATTTTAGGGAAGAAACACATCCAAATATGTTATTAGGATACATTGCAAACAGATTTTAAAGAAACGTTAAAAAAAAAAAAAAAAACCCCTGTAAATGCAATTATTTTGTCTGAGAAAATAAAGTGACATTGATATAAAAAATAGGCATATGTACATGTTTAATTTTTAAAACTATTTGCTTGTCATGAATTCTAATAAAATATTTAAATGTGTTTGTTGCGTGAAATAGATTTATATTCCTAACATTACTATTGTATATGATCAGCTGTAAAGTTATTTACATGATAATTAAAATCACTATAAATAAGTAAAATGAATAGAATTATAATTTTTACACGATCATTACAAATATTTTTATATAACAGGAGAGAGGGTACTCTGTTGAAAGGTAGATTATCATTAATTTGAAATCCTTGGTCCTTGAGATTTCTATAAGTTTAATGAATTTTTTTAGATTTCAACAATAAACTTTTTCTTCTCATTATAAACTTAAATTTAGCTCAAAATTTCTTCTCTCACAACTTTATACCATCTAATGTAATCATTAGTAATTAATAGTTACAAGATGATAGCATTTGATAAATCCTTACTCAGATTTGTCCTATTCAAAATTCCCCAGACTAGTTTCTAACTTATAGCTTTCTGCAATGGGGAGCCTTTTCACCTTTTTGAACAGAACACTTGAAAATTCTGGATTTAATTATGCACCCTTTCTCTAGCAGCCATTTTGAACAATTCAGGCTAAAGTCAAAAGATGCTAAGGTTATAAAAACCTAAGACCACCATTATATATACAAACTGAATTGATTTCAGATCTATATAATTATGCAAGCAATTTGGATTGAAAAAATTAAGTTTGAGTTTCAATTTGGATTAGTAGCTTGACAGTATAACCAAAGGTTGAAACTGGATGCTAGAGAAGAGTGCATTGAGTTAAAAAGATTTGAGTGCAAGGTTTTAAAAAATCCAAAAAGTTCACATTGATGAAGCTTATAAGTTAGAAACTAGTCTGATAATATTAAGATAGAGCAGCATTGAACAAGAATATATTATGCACTATCACTTGACATCTAGTGATTACTAAAGCTTACCCTATATGGCATAAAAGTAGTTGCTAATGAATTGAAATGTGTAATGTCATATGATATCTTCTTGTTTATGGGATAGATTTATTTTATTAATAACACTATAATAATTTAGAATACAGAATATGCTTATATTTCTATCAAAAAATGCTTTCTAATTTTGTTTCAATAATAGGGGCTTTTCAATTATTGGTGTTTAGGTTACTGGTAGCCTATAAGTATTGAGTTAATGATTATAAAAAAGACTTTTCAAAGCCTGAATCAGCAGATGAAAAGGTACACAGAATAAGTCCCATTTTTGATTTACTTAGGTAATGGGATTTAGATAATTGGATAGTTAGTTCAGTGAAAATAGAACAAGAGAAGATGAAGTGAAAGAAGAATAGCATTGATAAAGGAAGCATTTACTAAGAAAATATTTTGTATATCTTTGAAGAGAGAATTAAGAAGATTAAGTAAATGCTATGTGTGGACTGTATTATTATTATATGGTTGTGAAATGTGGACACTGCGTAATAAAATTAGAAACAGATTGGAAGCCTTTGTGATGTGGCATGGCAAAGAATAAAAAAAATAAGTTGGATGATTAAAGTAACAAATGAAAAACTTTTGAAAAGAGTAAATAAAAAAAAGAATGATTAAGGAAATTAGAGATAAAAAGAGAAACTGGATTGGATATATGTTAAGATGAAATTATAGTTTAATGAAAGATGTTTTGGAGGAAGGACGGTATAAAAGATAGGAAGAATTATGTGGAATTAAAACGTTGGGTAATGAAAAGAACCAAGTGGAGAAATGGATAAATTGGTGGTATGACTATTCTCTGGACCTGACAATGGGACAGAATACTGTAGAATTCGTGGACTTATTTTTTTTTCTTCATGTGTCATAGCATCGGCCGGGAAAGGAACCCGCTAACCCGGGACAACTGCTTGTAAGGCAGCTGTGCTGACCACTTGACCACCAACGCTTTTAAAAATATTTAATAGTTTTACAAATAACATTAGGAGTATTTTTAATATAAATAAGATAAACTTATTTGTTTTTGAACTTTGTAATATTTTTTCTTTATAAATGTTTTTTTTTTTTTTTTGCAAGGTACTTCAAATCAAATCGATATAATTACGTAAAAAGAGACTGAAATTTTAAAACTTTTCGCAGAATGTTATCTAACATTTTATTAAACTCTATACATCTTTCAGCTTGCGATGACAACAGTAGAAAGTATTATGATAGATAAATTATTAAAATAAATAAAAATGACCCAGCACTGCAGGTAATCAATGTAAGTAACTACAATAATAGTTGGAATTAAATTATTGGAAGTTTAAAAGACGAAATGAGAATTATTCAATTACGAGAAAGGGAAAAAAAATCATTTTTTTTCTTTTTACAATGTTATCATACCTAGGGCTAATCTAAAACCTCCATTATATATCTCAGAAGAATAAGGTTTACGTATAAATGTTTCGAAGCGTTCAAAAGTTAATTTCTATCACCAGGTGATGCCCAAGGTTTTTTTTAAAAAAATCTGTCATATAGAAAGACAATTTCCTATAAAAAAATACAAAAAGACAAATGAAAAGCACAGACAGGTCAGATTGGAAAATAAATATTGAGTCGTAGTGACTCCATTGTTAATCCTTCTTATTAACAGTTTACCTGAAGCGTTTATACTGTAATATAGCCGGAAGTAATTCCTGGGTATTTAAGAGAATAAAACTCTATGAATAAATATAAAAATATGTGTATTAACAATACAAATATATATAAACAGAACTTTTTATAGAGAGTATTATAAACATTTAGATACAGTAGTTCTCCTGGGTTACATTTGGTAAATGTCTATTTATTTGTGGGCTGCTACTGTGACTTTCCGTTTGAACAAATCATTTCCAGTCTATGGGTGGGTTTTCTGGAGTATCGGTATGGTGATGTCTGTAAATAGAAGTTTCCTGCTCCAGTCTAGCATATGCCTCGTTGCGTTTTAAGTATTGTGGGCAACGTAGCATTTCTGTTTAATGTCTCGCAGTTGTCTGATGCTGTCAAAAATTTTCACCTGGTAAAAACTAATAAAGATACGGCAACTAGGGATTCTGATTTTATACATAAATAATACAAACAATTATAAGAATATTAATATTATTAGGTAACAGTGCAGTTAAACCACTATTCCCAGATCATTTTTGGTTTCTGCCTTTATCAATGAAGATTTGGGATTCAAACTAGAACGAGTGCAGTTATATATTTAGCAACCACTTTTAATTCATTGTTTACTATTAAGTCAAAAAGCTGAAATTTAAAAAAAAAACAAAGATTTAAACTCAAGCTAATCTTGTGTTGTTTTAAAGACCTCATTTTAAGTAAGTAACTATATATTTTAGTAAATTCAATTCTTTTCTAACTGATTATTCAAGTTTAAAATAGCTAGTGCTAGAGTAGAGATCCGCTTATGTTTATATTATGTTGTATAAACTAAACACTCAAAATCAATTAGTTAAATAATTTGACCTACCCTTGTCTGAAACTTTATATATAATAAATTGAGTTAATAAATATAACAATAATAATCTAAATGAAGAATTAAGAAGTTTTTTAATTAAACTCTTAAAACATTACATATACAAATACTTGCATTGGCTAACGTTACTATATAGAAAATGTTGCTACTGTTTTAAGTATTTCAATAAAAGAAGATTATAGTTCTTTATTTATAATCAATTCTTTTCATAATTGACTAACTTGTTAGGTCTTTATTACACATTTAGGCACAACACTTACACAAGATATCTGATATATATTGAATAGAATATGCAACTTCTCTAAAAAAACCATAATGCTTCCTCAGATTGAATTTTTACAGAATATTAAACTCATATATATATTAAGACAATCATGTATCTCAGGGCATACAGCAATATAATAGTGTGTGTGCACATATATAGATATAAAGTTGAAAGAAAAAGTAAATTAAGCACAGACAAAAAAAAATTTGTAGATAGTTTTTATATTACAATAGAATAATAGTTAACAATTAAATAATTTTGAATTTAACATTTTTAAATTATAAATTAAACATTTAAAAAAATCTAATTAATATTTTAATAATTTTGATTTTGAAAATAAAACAAGGATATTCTTATGTTACAATAGATGTACTGGTAATTATAGAACTCCACTATCTATTTTGATTAGCAAATTTTTTTAATTAATGGTTGTGTAACACATATTTTGATAAAAATCATACAGAGTTGTTTTTCAAAGAATTAAAGTGAATTGAAAAGAGTTATTAACTTTTTTCAATCAAGATAACAAAAAACTTATTTTTAATTACTGTATTTTTTCACACTGACTATAAAAAGGTTGGAAAAATGATTAGAAGAGCTTTTTTAAAGTTTTTACAGATTATGATAGCATTAGAACTATGAAGTTATAACTGAAAGCAAGAAACAGTGTATCTCACTACTGCTAGTTCACAACAATAGAGTTTTAATCCACATGGATGGCAGGGCCAGCTTTTCTGTCATTTATTAGCCTGTATATATTGTGTACTAGCTGAAATGCCTGATGTCTATCAAATTGTAGAGTAAATGGAGTGGAATATATGTATGTCAATAGTTACCAGATTATATCTTTTCCAGGGATGACGGTAATCCAGTCTACTGTTTAGAAGGTATCAGCTTACCCAGAGAGTTCAACAGCTTGCTGAAGAATTAGTTTATACATGTACTGTTTTATCTATATACAGAGAGGTACAGATAAAGGTACTACATCATATACATAAAGTATAGCTGGTGATTAGTGTTATATACATTGAGAACGATAAATAATTTATTGAAAATGATATTTAAAATTTATAATTTAAAAGTAACATAAGCAAATAATTTTTGTTTGTATTAAAAGTCTAAAAAGCAAAAGATTGATTCATAGACAATTTTATTTCTGGATTATGAAATAAAAAAAAATTGCTGGAGTATTTTTTAAAAAGTTTACAATTAATTAGGAATAACCTGTTAAAAAGAAAACATTTATGAATGACTATCAAATAATAACTTTACCTTTGATGTTGCTAGGAAACTATCCATTACTAATTGACAGTTCTGAAGTTAAATAAGTTTTTTCAAAAAATCTATAGATCTCTTTATTTGAATTTAATTGGAAAAAAAGGAGATACATATATAAAGATTGCCAGAAAATGATTAATAATTCATTAATGTTTTATGGTATAGTTTAAAATGTAAAGAATAAATACATGTTAAGGGTAAAAAAAAATCATGTTAAGGATGAATAAACCCACTTTATAAGCTATTTTGATGTTTTGGGTGTTACCATGGCATGGCAATCTATCTTTTCTATGTCGTTTAAGCCTTTCTGGAATCTTATATTATAGTATGTGATGGTTTGCAACTCCCCTTTTCTTGCTGCTACAATTTTAATGTATTAATTTAAAAAAACTTCTGAAGATGTTAGCATTATATTGACATTTTTGCATGATTGATAATACTCCATTGTTATGATAAATCTATGAAGAAAATAGCTATTTTTTGATTGGATAAGTATTTTTAGAGTATTTTAACTCAAAGCCAAATTAGTCAATATTGTAGATTTGTAAAGAAAAAGTATAATTAGTTTACAAATTAATGATTTTGGTGCAATATTTTTGTAAAAAAAAAGTTTTTAAACCAAAAACATCACTAATAGGAGATTGTCTTTGAAAACACTGTCATGGCAACTGGAAACAGATTTTATTCAGTAAGAAAAAATAGCATTTTTCAAAACAGTAAATAGAATACACTTTAAAATTTTAATGACAATAAATAATTCATTAATTTTTAGAATTTTTTTCTTTCTCTGATAACTAATCCTAAATATATCTTTTATTAATTGTTCTTAAAGCTTTTGGAATAATGGGGGAATGCTTCACTCTTATAGATAAGAAATTTATTTAGATATTTAATTTCATATCTTTAAAATGTCTAACTTTAATTTTTTAAATTGGAATCACTTGAAGGCTTAATATATTAGTTTTAAAATACAAATTAATTATATATTATAGAGAAAAAAGGTTTAATCGTAAAAAGAAGTTATCCACCATGGATGAGTATGTAATAAAAAAATTGTAAGTTCTATTCAAAAACTTAACAGACAATGTTATGTCTAAAAGAGATAAGTGAGAATTGTTTATACAGAAAGAAAAGTTCTATAGTACTGAATGTCAAATATAGTATGATAGGGTGACATTTATATATAGAAATATTATTAAATATAGTTATTAAAATGTAGGATAGTATATAAAAAAATAAATCAAATACATAAACTTTCAGGACATTTCATAGTATTATTATGACTACTGCAACTAAATTAGTTGTATAAAGGAGCTGTTATTTAAGGTAATGTGTGGATTTGAAACTTTGAATCAATGTAACATTTAGGCATTGTAAAAGTATTTAATGTAAGAATATTCAGCATTAAAAGTCTGATAACAATATTCTAAGCTGCATCAATATGTTGTTCAATTTTCTAGATGTAATACTTTAAAATCTGCTATTATAAAATCACATACTGTCAATCTGGATATTCAAAATAAGGGAATGATGCAAGACTTCTTAAAAAGGTTCATTGTGATGAATGTAAGCATGATTTTAATAAACCAGATCTCATTTGTAATATATTTTCTTAAAGGTATTATACAAGAGTGTTACATTTATTGGTTCCATTATGAAGACACAACTGGAGATAGAATACATAGGGAGCAACAATTAGACAAGATATTACTGTCATTCAGGAAAAAAATTGATGCTGGAGAAGTTAAAAAAGAACATACAATTTCAAACAGCCAGTGGATGACAATATTCCACATTTGAACATATTTGTGATTCCAGTTTCATTTGTATAGTCATTGCAAAACTCATTCCTAATATATTATTATTCTGTTATTCAATTTTTTTTTCTTGGAGTTAAATAGCCATGACCTTTTGTAAATGGCTGATTGTGGGTATGAATAAACTCAAGATGATTTCCAATCTCTGTAAACCTTTTCTATGATATGTTCTTGTGATAATGCATTTTAATGCTGACCAAAAGTAGATTTATTCTCAGGTTCAAATATCAGCTTTTACGGTTTTTTTAAAAAAAACATTTTTTTTTTTTTATCTATATTATCTAAAGATTGTTTGCTTTTTTTAAATAGTCAGGTTTACAATTCAATATACAGAGGTTTGATAAAATAAAATGAATTTGGCTTTCAAAAAAATGGAAAAATTAGTATTTTTATAAATACATATATAAAATGTCCAGTGAACTATTTTTGACAAAATAGCCTAGTTGATTATGGAAGCTGACTATTTATAAATATAAAGACTGCCAGTTGATTTCATGCTATTAATGTTACTGATAAAGTCAGCAAATGTTGGGAAAGAAAGAATAATAATACTACAGAAAATGGTGTGTTATTTAATATTTACTAAGGCAATAAACCTAAAGCATGTGCGGTTGAAAATGGAAAGGTGGGGACCTCTGCAGGTCTTAACCACAAGCTTATGCATTGGAAGAAAAGAGAAGAACTAAAACTGTGTGCAAAATAGCAACATTTAAATTATATAAAAAAGTTTAAATAAAGTATGACTTTTTCAAAATGCTTAACAATTAAAACAAAATGGTGGAAATAATTCAACATATAATTATAAGTATTATGTGTATATACAGAAATAAGCAATAAAATTACTGAATTATAAAGAATCAGTGAAGAAGTCTTTAATTTAATCAAAACTTTAAAAATAATATTTTAATAGGAAACATTATTAAAAAAGTCAAAAACAAATGTATTGATTTATTGTTTTATCAAACTTATATACTATTAAAACTTTAAATTTGAAGTATTTCATTTAAAATCATACACATTCATGTTGTACTTTATTTTATCTCAGTAACTATTAATCCTGATGGAATCTGATATTGTTTTGTTCCACCTAATGAGAGTTTTTGAAAATTCTCAATTTTCACTACCATGTAAAATCTTTTTTTTTCTACTAAAACTAAGTAAATTGAACTTGATTTCTTTTAAATTAATTTTTATAAACAAATAATATTGTAAATAAAATTACATTTAACTTTTTTAAATATTTAAAAACTAACTTGTAATAATACTCTTCAGAAAATAACAATTTTTTTTTTTTTAATTTTTTTAAATGTGAACAAACAATGGTGGATTTATGATAAATTTATCAAATTCTGCTTTAAAATCTGACATTTTTTAATAATAATTACAATATTTGAAAAGATTTTAATACCATATCAATTCTGGCCAATAATGAGATAATAGATATTGTGGATTCCTTTCTTTATATTTCAGTCATGTTTAATAATTTCTATTTCTAAAAATAAATGATAAATTGAATGTTTACATGTGTAATTCTTTAGTGTGTGAAAATAATCAAAAATATTTTATAAATAAGCAAAATATCATATTTCATTTATTCAAAAACTTTTGCATGAAAACTAGATCAGAGAGAAGTAAACTCCTTCAGGGTATTTTTTTCTGACCTAAACAGTATACAAAAATCCCTAAGATATAAACCAGTTATGCCTTAGATCTAGCCAACTTTTTATAACATACTGACATCTTCAGATTTTTTTAAAATTAAAAGATCAATAAAAGTAGTCCCACAGAAATTGCTTTAAAAAACTCTATGACAATATGAAGCAGAACTATCATCCTTTTTTTAAAGTAAACCAGTCATGTTTTCTAATGAATCTAAATGTTATCACATTAAGCCTTATAAAAAATAATCCTAATCAGCACAAAATGCTTGTATTATAATTTTAAAGCATCTACTATATCTGACCATTAAAAAGTCTCTCTACAATATAACATCCAGAAGAAAAGTGTAATTTGTTTATTATTTGCTCTATTTTTAAAAAGTTGTAATTAAACATTCTTTTTTCAATGTTGATTCATAGTTTGGTTGTATAGTCACCACAAAATTTATTTGTAGATTATTATTATTATTTTTTTTTTGGAATTGGAATAACTGTACTCATTTACAAGTGGCTGTTTATTTTATATTTATTACTTTTTGATATAAACAAATAAAATTTTATTACTTTAACACTTATTTTTATGTGTTCATACATGTATAGATAATAATAATACCAAATAGAAAAAGAGTATTTGTCACAATGGAGTTAGTTCATTTAGTACTTACTTTGTATATGAACTGGTTTCGAATTTGGATGCAATTTGAAAGTTTTTTTCAAATGGTTAGAAACTTCCAAACCTATTGATAATCCAGAAATCTAAACAATTATTGATCTATAGTTTGAATAAAAAGATAAAAGTGTTAAGAAAATTGGCTTTCAAGAAAGATACAACAGTTTCAAGGCTTCTCCATAGTTCCTTGTTTACAATTAATACAGAAAAGGATATTTATTCAGCCAGTAAAACACTAGATGAGAAAAGTAAAATTTTCCTTCTATGTTTTATTTTCTAGAATAATAGTTAAATAAAACCTTTATAAATAATAATTAAATAAATAATTATATTGACCATGAGTCAATCAAATGAAAAAAAATACTAAATTAGTTGAGAGTTGAAGAAATTTTAGTTTCATCCATTTTGACCTCCATATCCTTATTGAAGACAGATATCATCTTAATCATCTGCCATGAGGACCTTCTATAAAAAGTAAAACAGAAAATTCTCCAACTATTAGTTGATAAATGAAGAAATTTATTTATTTTTATCTATTTGAACCCAAAATTTTGAGCATGGCAGCCAGATATATTAAAAGATTATGTCATGAGCATTTTCCATAGGGACTAAAACAAGAAAAAAAAGCAGAAAACTCTTACTAAATATTAATGTCAACATGAATATGACAATATATTGGAATTAACAAGGGCTTTGAGCATTCCATCATCATATTTTCAATGATGTAGATGGCTGAAGAGTTAAAGGGCAGAGAATATTGAAGTCTGCCTATTAAAGTTTGAACATTTGCTATTTTAATATAAACTAATTACTGATTATAAAGTATGTGAGATGTTATGATCTGGAGCTATTGATAAGTACTGACTCAGTATGACATACACACACACACATATATATATATATATTGAAGATCATTTATCTTTTTCACATGTATGTGGATATGTATATCAGTTGTTTGAGACAGAATGAATAAATGTAGGGAGCTTTAAAGTCTGAGTTCAATTTCCCTCTAATTAATTAACTAAGCATTAGTTAATAATTCTTAAATAAATTTCAAAGTTGAAGTCATTTTAAATTATGCATGGCAGACAGACATGTTGATCATAGTAACATGCCATTATTATTAAAGGATAATAATAAAAAAATAGACAAATAATTTTACCAAACAGTTGATAAATAATATTTGATGAATTTTTGAACCCCAAAGTCTGAAGATGGTATACATCTACATTAATTACTGTGCCATGAGGTGCTTTAATAGAGTCTCAGCACAAATTTTGTCTTCTCAATGAGTTTACTTTTGTAGAAAGATACTGTAAAGGCAGTAAATAAAATAAAGTCATACATCACGTAATCCAATTTTAGTGTCTGAAATTATCCTAGCACTTCACTGATGATTGCCAAAGGATGAAACCAGTAGTGTGAGGATTGGGGATAATTTCTAGATAGGGATTTTTAAATGCTTTCTTTCGGGGCATTTATCAATAAAGCTTGTTAGAGCTATTAGCACCATGCATTATTTTCTATTTACAAGCTTATAAAATTGAGTCATGTTATGCATGACCTTATTTTATTTATTATTTATAATATTGCTTTTAGATCATTTCTCAGCCTTATATAGCTATTTAAGTTAGATGGCTGGGTTTAAAGACATATAGGTGCATGGAAATTTCAGATTTTTTTACCTAATAGTTATCTTTTAGATAAATGGTTGGCTTTGAATTGGTATTTTTAGATCTAGTGTCTGAAATTACCCTAGTGCCTCACTGAGGATTGCCAAAGCATGGAACAGTGGTCTGAGGATTGGGGATAATTTCTAAATAAAGAGATCTTTAAATGCTTTCTTTTGCAGAATTTACCGCTCATTATACTGTAAAGACTTTTGTCCAACATTAAATAGCTTTGGAAAGCTTATTTAAGAATGTGTTTTATTAAATGAAAGTTTAAAACAAAATATAAGGATAAATTCATAATTATATATTAAATTATTTTTATTATATATAATTAATTGTTAAATGACTAGAAAAATTCAAACTTTATTTAGTTTTCCAAATCCATTCAATGGTTAGTAGTGACTCCTAGATTAATATAAAATACATTGACTGCTTCAATTGGTATTATTCTCTCTTTCTTGTAGTGTTATTGGCCTACCAGGTAACACCAGTATGGAAAATGAATCGGATTTAAGAATATGAAATAGCCTAATTAATTAAAGTATTCTCTAAATTCACCGTTCATGAATCTGAAGTTCCTTTGTTTGTCCTGTCCTGTCACTGATCAAGTTTGCAATGAGAAGGGGTAAATACCATTCTGAAACGTTGTGCTATGTACTAACCTGTGTGCTCTTATATTAACAATAGTTGAATACATTGGAAAAACTTAAATAAATTTTGTATTTTACTTAATATTTAAATACACGTATAATTAATATATTTGGCGTTTAAATGTAATATAGGAGATTTGAACACAGACTTTCAAACTCTTTCAGCTATCTACTCTATTCTCTACAACTGATACACCTAACAGCATATATGTGGAAAAGATAAATAACCTCCAACATACATAATTCGTGCCGAACCAGCACTCATCAATTGGTCCTGATCATCATCTCCTACAACGCACATATATAATCAGTGATCAATTATATTAAGATAGCAAATCTTCAAACTTTAATGGATAGGCTTCAATCTACCCATCTTCGAACTCTTCAGCCATCCATACTATTGAAAATCAAGCGCCACCTTTTCATACAAATATAATATTAAAAGATACTAATTATTTATTTGCATAAAAATTATTTTTATATTCTTTGTTTTTGCTTAACAGTTATATATATATACGACATATTTCTTTTTAATGTAAATTAATTAATTATTTTGCATTTATAAAGATTTTCGGTGATGTCTTTACAATAATAATTCTAATTTCCAAACAGAATTTGCTGATGCACGTAAAATAAAAATATAATTTTAATTCTTTCTTTTTTCATATTTTAAAATAATTGAAATGAAAGAGATATCAGTCTTCATAAATCATAATCTATAATTTATTTTACATAAAAAAAGAAAATTACAACTACATATATATATATAGTATTACGGCAAAATATTATTTATTAACTTTTAAATTTCATAAAATAAAATCAAATTATAGATATGAACTACAAGTAAAATAAATGTGTTTTTTTAAAAAAAAAAAAACATATGATGACAGATTCTTAACAAAATAATAGAAATACCTAGTAAGGTATTAACTTTTGATATATTTACTGATGCCATTAAAGGATAGAAACAGAAATACTAACTAACACAATCATAAGCACTCATCATTTTTTACTATTATAAATTTACTGCTCGGCTATCTCCCCATGTTCAATACAGTTTCTGAATATTTGGTCTCTCTTCTCCACATCACACTGTAAATTCTTTTATTTCATAAATTCACCTTATGGGTGGTCTCTTTCTAGGTCTTTTGCAATATCTTGGTATCTCTTTTAGATAATATTCAGCCCAGCTCCACTTCAGTCACTTAATCACATCTGTGATGCCAGGAAGTCTTTAAAATTGCATTTTAATGCTAATAAATGTATTCTAACAGCAAAATCTCTAGCTTTTTCTCCTCCCTCTTAGACACAAAGATTGAACTGATATCTAAGCATTAACATTAGGAGTTTAGGAGTAAAAAGGTTGTTAGTAAAGATAATGTCTTGTCAAAATCTAGGTCATCTGACATTGTTTGTAATTTAAGGACCTCATACATCTGGCATCTGATTATTGACATAAGCATGGCTAAAATCACCTCAGACATTTTGATTGAATAGACTGTATATAAAAGATTATTTGATTTTTTAAAGTTTGGCCAATTCTCTGGGTAGTTCAGATCAAATGCTTAAATTAAGCCAATATTAGTCATTCTGATATTTTTCTCCTTTTATTATGAGAGTGAAAAAATTTCTTTAGTGTATATGTGTTAGTGGCTCAGAATGATCTTTTAATGTATATTTGATAATCTACTATTTGCATAACTATCAATTTCCGATAAAGACAAAAAATCTAATAACCTACTGGGGGACTTGGGGGGAGTTTCTGTCTTTATTACTAAGAGTAATCACTCTTGTTTAATTTTACAGTTTTATATTGATATGCTGATAATGTTTGTGATCAATGTTTTGAACGTTGACAAAATCTAACAACACACAGAGGAAGATTTTGTTGCTTAAAACTTTTTTCCATCTGTAGGGAAATTTTTTTATTTTATTTTGTCAATTGTACCAAATCTATTGTGTACTAAGGCAGTACATATGTGATTTAATAATCACAGACTTGTAAATGCAAATGAATGTGAATACAAATCCACATTCATGTATTTACACTATATTTTTTCCAGCCACAAAAAAAATCTTGTTGACTACACAAAATCTGTTGCATTTAGTCATGGTTACACATATAAACACAAATGAGTATACATACATTTTATAATATATTTATTAGTACTCTTGGCAGGGAATAGTTGCCAGTTCTATTGCGAACTGTTAAAGAATGGACTCTATGTGCCCTTATAGATTTCTATCCACTTCCAGCTATATTTGACATCCTTTCTCATAAGTAGTTATGACAACTCTTTCAGCTATGACAGCTTTCCTCAATTTGGGTTTGGTTCTAGCAGTTTCCAGTCCTAAATGTGGATTTTTATTGCTGCATAACCATTGGCTTAAATAGCAGTAGTCTGGAGAACAATCATTGCTATTCAGATTAGCAAGAGTTTTCTTTTACCATATTGGGAGAACCAGCTACTGTTAGTTAGGTTTAACAGTTGTTCTTGGGAGAATGTATATACTACCTTTCAGATTTGATAGTTGTTCTCTACCTTACCTTCATAAAGGCACTATTTATTGCCAGATCATCAACCTTCATGGAAACATTTGGATTCAGTGAGCATCATTGCCTATTAGCCTATTCGTATCATTGTCTATGTTTTATCTAGGTACATATGCATTGGTTAGCAGCAATGACTGCTCAATCCAATCATGTGATTAAAAAAGAAATTTGGACTAATCCATCATTTGATGGCAAGGTGAGATATAACAGGATGGCTTCAATTTTTACATCATTAAAATTTTAGCAGTTATTAATAAAGTGGTGAATCTATACCATGTTAACAATGATGGTATCAAGAATATTTCATAAGACAGAATACTATTAATGGAAAGTAGGTAATATTAGCAGGACTTTTTTTTCTGGTATGGCTAATTTACTCAGTAATGAAGGGTAGTTGCTAAATCCACAAGTTCATTAATTCTAACTTTCAATCCTAGTCTTTGCTGATGAAGGCAAAAACCAACTAATCTGTCTAGAGTTGGGGATTTTACATCACTATAACATCTGGAGCCTATTGATTTCTTAAATTTACAGTAAAATGCAATTACAATAGTGTGAAGATAATTGCTCTAATTATAAAAGATTAGATGCTATAATATATTAACTGCATTACTAATATTCAAGACAATAAATTTTATAAATATTAAGATTGGGTTCAGTTGTATCCAAACAATAAGATCAATAATTATTATTCTTAAAAAAAAAATTATCTGCAAATCTCTGTTGCACATCATATCAAGACTTCATGAGTTGGTGCAAGAGTTACATTTCATGCCCATCAAGCTTAAATCACTGTTCAATTTAGGAGATTATATTCATTCCAAATCTGCATTTGATTTTATTCATTAACAATCTCAAAACAGGTTTAATGAATATACTTTTTTCTTAGTGATTAATTGTAACTCTGCTATTTACTTAAGAGTCAAATCTCAAATCATGCCAGGTATCACATAAACAGATTGTTATTTACAATATTTTTTGTTTGTTTCTATTACCACATTTATCACCTCAATTTTACCATATCACAAACATGCACAAACGCAATATTTATGATCTGGTATAATAATATAAATTCATGCCTAATGCATATAGGTAAAGTAATGAGAAAGCCTAATTTTTCAGTAGCTAATTGGTTTCCAAATGTAATTCACATTATAACAGCCAAATCTTTTATTTATAGAGATTGCCTTGACAACAGATTGTGGATGTCGTGTTGTATTTTAAGCTTTAGTTATTCTGTTTTGAATTGGAGTAATAAAAGTATATATATATCCATAAAATATAGAATGTTTTATTTATGTTTCTCCAATAAAGCTTTCATACTTCTTTTTCAAATAATCATATTATTTTTCATTTTGAAAAACATTATATATATATAATTAGTTTATAATTATCCATGCAATTAATTTTGATTAAAATTTCTTCCTAGCTGTAGTTGGAGTAAATGTCAAACTTTTTGTTTGATAATTTTTATCTTTATTTTTTATTATAAAAATACAATTTGTCTGCTTTACTTAAAACACTTTTTAGCAAAATTTTTTTAATTATATATATAAACACACAATCTGACATTTCAACTGTCCTGCTGTCTTCTTCAAAGCTATAATATAATGATAAATAAAATAAAAAAAATAACTATATAAATAATACAATAAAAACATATTAAATACAAATTAAAAATGTAACATAAAATAAATTATGACATAACACAATAAACTAAAATAAATTAAATTAAATTATTTATATAGTTATTTATTTTATTTGCTATTATATCATAGCTCTGAGGAAGGCTGCAGGGTAGTTGAAGCATCAGATTGTGGACGTATATATATACAATAAAAATTTTTTTGCTAAAAAGTGTATGAAGTAAGATGGACAAATTGTATTTATATAAAATATTAAAGTAAAATAAATAAAGTGGTAGATTTAGTTATTTTTTATTATATTTCAAAAATTTTAAATTGATCATTAGACATATTACAAATGAAAATTATTCTTAAAAATATTATTTTAACTTTTCAACGACAAAAATAATACTAAACTAAAAATATATCTATGAACAATAACATTTCTTCAATTGGAAAGTTAGCTGTATTGCTGAACAAAATTAAATTTAAATAATCAAAATTATTTGAAATTGATTTGTAAGTCCAAACAAATTGTTGTTTAAATACTTGAAAGCTAATGAATTATTATTTAAAAATTAATATTTTATTTATAATTTTTAAAATATGAAAAAAAACTGTGGTAAAGTGAAAATGATCTTTTAAGCCACTTACAAGTTGCAGCCACACTTACCTGGTTTTTCTTGATTTATGATATTTTATAACTAAATATTTTTAAAATGTTGGTGGCCTAGTAGTCAGCATAGCAGCCTTCCAAGCAGCTGGCCCAGGTTCGCCTCTCGATCAATGCATTTGACACATGAAAAAAAAATGTATTTCTAAAATTTTTTATTCCTCTAAAGAAATAAATACTACATCAATATTTTGTAAAAAAAAAAACCAAATGTGTAAAGAGAATATCAAATATATGTTATGTTTTCAAAATTGAAACAAAGGAAGACAACCTTTCACTAATCAGAAGCCCTCTCATATAATAAAGACAGAAAAGACATCAATCATTGATATAAAAGATGCAGATTCAGATCAAATGAAAATCCTGCCATTACTTGATTTGTTTTGTAACTAAACACTAAATATCCATTTAGTGGATGATTTTATCATTTGGCCAAGACTGTGACTTATGTACTAGCATTAAAAATAATGACAGGAGAATCAGTTAAAGCTGAAACCAATTAATAACAACAATCAGCACACCGACTATAAGGTTATTGATCAGGAAAATCATGCTAAGGAATAAGTTCCAGGTTAAAGAAATCAAAGTTGGGATCATTTTAATCTTTTTTCTATTGAGTATAAGATTCATGTTAGCAACATTGCAGCATCCACTAATTCTTTTGGTCTAAACCATTAAAATCATATAACATGGTTACTTTTTCTTTATGCTCACATAAACTGTTAAGACAGTAGCAAAAATTTTACCCACAGTAGTGACACCTAGTGCAAGCTCTAATAATCAATAAATGTTAGAAGATGTGCATCATAATCCCTATCCAGTACTTCCCATCTAAGATCCACTACTATTTGGGGATGTTTGATGAAATAGCATTGGTCAGAGATTATGATACATAACCTTCTAACATCTTTTGATTACTAAAGCTTACACTAGATCGCATTATTGTGGAGGGGATTTTGTTACTGTTTTTTATTGGCTAATATGATATTATAAAACAACAGCAGGTCTTATGTATCTACTCAAATGCTATCTACTGTAAGTTTGAGTGATCAGAGGTTCCAATCTTCAACCAGATTTTGGGTTTTGCCTTTATCAATAAGTATTTGGAATTTAAGTTAGAACAAGATGGACTGTCAGCTGATAAATCTTGATTGCACAAATTTGATACTAGAATTGAGGAAAAAAATTCTTGCTTTTAGAATTCAGATATATAAGACGATATAAAAAATATAATGATTAGAAAATGCCTAAATATTTACTGCCTATTACAGATTTTTAGCATGCATTAATTTTTAAAACTAATACAACTATTTCATGGTTTCTATTGGGGAAAAAAATATTTATTACGCATTTTATAATAAAACTTAGAGAGAGTAGTTTTTTTTAAATACTAAAATTACTAATTTAGGGATGAAAAAAAGCTGATGGCTTTATTGAGCGGGGATTTCGATTTCAAGTCGGCCGCTTTACCAACTGCGCAAAATCGCGTAGGGCAATTTAGTGATAATATCAAGTGAGATATTTGCAATCTGTGTTAAAGTTCTACACTTCTTAAAAATAAAACGTGTAAGGGTTAAAACTCTGCACTGCCATTAACAAAAAAACATTTACATTATTAATCAGCAAAAGTGATTAATTTACCAAACTGCAATCATTTTTTAAAATTATGTAATTAAAATAAAAAGCTAATGTTTTATTAGGTGATTAAATATTCTGAAATAACCAAACAATATATAAAGTAAGAAGGTTAACATCCTATGTGTTTATTTTGCTAAAAGCTTTTTAAATAAAAGGGACAAGCAGAGAGTGAAATTATGATAACCAAAATAATAATTATAATCAAGGCTGTATTTCCACCTTTAGGATCCCAAAGGGTAAATATTTATGAAGCCCTTTTGAAAATATAAGCATAGGAAATTAATTTCATTGTGAAAATTCCTTTGTTTAATAGACAACAACAATTTCAATATTACAATAGAAACTATATGTAATCAGTACTTACAAAGTTTTAAATTATATGATAGAAAAACACACACACACATACCACTTGTAATCCAGAAAAAAACTGAAAAAAGTTAAAGAAGGTATTGTTTTACTTGACTACATGTGCGTGTGTACACATATCATAGAATGATGTGCAATAGTAAATTCTGTAAGTAGTTTTAATTCCACAATAGAGCTGAGTTTTTTTTTTTAAATGGAAAATGTACTCATTTCCGCACTCGACAATAACTAGAAATAGTTAAATTTATAGCAGAAAAGCTTTTATATATTCCATTAAATAAGATGTTCTATTAAACTGCTAAACATGACGATTACCATTTCCTATGCTTACACAAGTAACAAACTCTCCATAAAGTAGGACGACCTAGTATAACCCATAGTAATCAATGGATACAAGGATATTTGTGCATAAAATCTTTATCTAGTACCTACTCATCCAATATCTCCAGACTAGTTTATAACTTGTAACTTTAATCAATGAAGAACCTTGGATTTATATCTAAATGACCATAAAGCAAACGAGCTTGGATTAAAAGCATTATCTGTTTTCATCTTTGACCCATAGCTTTATAGTTAACTAAAAAGATGGCTGCTCGGAGGTTGCATTAGATCCTGAAATCTAAGTGCAGTGCTCTTAGATCTAAGACTCAGTCATTGATGAAAGCTACAAGCTAAAAACTAGTTTGGAGATATTAGATACTTAGGCACTTAGATAGAAAATTTATGCACAAACCTTCTTGAATCCATTGATTACTATGGCTTTCACTGGATGACACTATTGTATGAAGAGCTATGTATTAGTAAAGAGCATTAGACTACTTAGAAGAAGTACAAAGAGAAGTAGGAAGACCTGCATTAGATGCAGATGTGTGGACTGGAAAGAAAGCAATTCAAGGAGAATTGGGATAGTCAAGTTTTTATATGACAGATAAAAAATTCAAAATGAAAATGTTTGGTAGATTTCAATTTATGATTAGTAAGAGATTAGCCAAAATAGTATTTAATCTAGTTACAAGTAAGAGTCAGGCAACAAGATGGGTGAGAAAGTAGTATGGTTTGCAGATTTGGATAAAGAATTTATGTTAGTGTACTTGTACAAAAGATGAATGATTGTGGTAGGAGAATTGTGGAGTATTATAGTGGAAGAGAATGGGATAGAAGAATAGTTGCATTAATAAAAAATAGAAAGTTGGAAAGATGAAAAACTAGTGTGGAGAGTAAAAAGAGTAAATATATATAGAAGTAAACAGAATATTGGGTGAGAGTTAATTTATGATAATAGCAAGGAAAGTAGTTTATTTTTTAATGCTCAAACAGGATTGTTAGTGACAAGGGAGTATACACATAAATGGATAAATGTGGGTGATTTAGTCTGCAAGTTATGTAAAGAAGGCATGGAAAATATTAGGCATCTGCTAATTGAATGTAAATACTTTACAAACAAAAAGGGCACAAATAATGAAGTTGTGGGAGAATAAATATAAACAGTGATTATATAGAAGTGGATTCTTGATTTTTATGCTGGATTTGGAAAAAGATAAGGGGGATATAGATATAAAAGCCATAGAGTGGACAAAAATGATGATGTGGAAGTGGGATGGAGAAGGATAGAGAAGAATATGGGAAAACATAAGATGGGAAATGAAAAGGGAAGGTAAGGTGGATAACACATTTCCCTGGGCATAGTGGCTGAGAGATCCCTGACTTTCGATAAAGGAGAAGCCATAGGGCATTGCATCACATTGTTTTAAGATGCACTATTAGCATTAAATGTTAGCACTACACATAAGTAAAAAGGATAATAAAGATTTCAATTGAGAAAAACTGCTACACATTTTATTTGGTTATGTATTTGCACATGCACCTGTTAAATAATAAGATAGAAAGTTGAGTGCTATAATACTGTTTACAAACTACACAATGCAATATGGAAAAATTTCTACCCATTTACAGAATATGATAATATTAAAGATCTTTGATCCACTTTAAATTATTTTATTATTTTGAAGCTCTGCAAAGTCACCTCCAACAGTGTAGCATTTGATTTTGAGTACATTCAAAATAAATCACAGAATAATATTAATAAAAGTGCTTAAACCAGGGGAATCTAGTCTTTTGGTAGTTCTGGTTCACCTTGGAAAAGGAAAAAAGGAAGAATTATATTGGGCCATACATTTAATATGCAAACATTATCAAAAACTGATGAGCAAAAAAAAAAAACATTCCATGTATACTTTTCATGATATTCTCCATCATAAATAAACAAAAAATTCCTTAAATAATAATCTTATTTATGTAGAAATTGATGCAAAGAGTCTTAAAATCATCAAGCAGATTCCAAGTTTGTGATCATTAATATAGAAAATATACATATTTAAATAATAAAACTTTACTAATATTGTTTTATACTTTTTTTATTGTGTAAGTAAAAGAGGGAACCATAAAACTAGTAGATATTTAACTCTATATATGTTTTCTTTAATTACATTATCTCCATAATCACAAAAAATTCTCATTATTTTTTTAATAAGTTTATAATTTTGCACCAGACTGCTGTCTTAGCCATCCTGGGGTGCATATAGCCCTCAGCCCATGAGCTAGACACCCCTGGCTTAGATAATAGAATACTATATTTAAATTTATTCTTCTTACTTATCTCCAAAGTCAATTCTGCATGCATGAATATACCATGCATAATATAATGCAGTGGTGAGTGTGATGGCTGAAGGAAAAAGTCCATGGATTGTGGCATCACTTCTATTGTTTCCCATGTTTAAACTTCTTACAAAATAAATAATAAATCATTCAATTAATATTTTATTGATATACACCAGATGACACTACCAAATTGATCCCCAAACTAGTTTTGAATTATTAAATTTTCTCAATAAAAACACTTCTTCATGCTGATAATCAAAAACTAATTCATGGATCTCTTGTTGCCATCAAATGCTATCTACTGATTATTCATGCTTATGTTATGGCTCTAAACATGCATGATATAAAAATATTACATCTTTGAAATGCTAATTAAATGTTAACTGAATGAGTCATGTTACTATTTGTATTTTTAAGAATAACATCATTTGATTTTCTCATATACTCCATAGCCATCTATTGTAAGTTTCAGCCATCAATAGAATGTTGTGTAAGATAACTGCTCCTGGCATGTGAGAGAACATAAGAAAATGTCTCATGGCAGTGTTGTCTTCATTATATTTTCTAGCAAAAACAGCAGAAGGAGTTTTTAGGATTATAAAACTTAGTCTTTGAAGTATATAGAAACTGACCTAGATCTATATAACTATAAAGCAGATTAGCATGAATTTAAAACTTAGTCTTTTTTCAAACACCGAGCTATCAGAATTCATAGTATAAAGGGAAAAAACTGGTTTCCAGATGTATAAGTGCCTTCATTCCACTGAGAAGGGTGAAAGCCTGAAACTGGTCCAGAGTTTGAGGATTTTATAGACATAAATCCTCTGGTATCCATGATAATAATTTGTTTTGATGAAAAAATATGTAAATTTTGAATACATAATGTACTTGATAAAAACTACAGTCAATGTATATCCTATTCATGTAAAAGTAGCAATATAGTTGTGTCAAAACTTATTTTACATTCTAAGTAACAAAACACACTCATCATTTCTCAATATTGCATTAATTAAATATGAAAACTCACACACACACATAGATAACTAAAAAATATATCAAAGATAATAAAACATAAAATGCAGTATTTAATCTAATATTCATGAATATCTGCTAAGAGATAGATCACACCCATTGACATAAAAGACTTTCCCTGAGTTTCCATCCCTTTGATTTATTTTTTCAAATGAGGAATAAAAATTCTTACTATTTTTTTACTTGAAGTTGTAATTAATAAATCTTTATGTAAGTTACATTTCACATAGTCATTTTCTTTACAAATCTCATCTATTATACGTGCAAAGTTGTCTCAATGCTGTTGCGAGTATACAATTTGTTACCATGTCTTTATTTATATATCAAAGTAGACAAGAAAATGCTAATTGATAAGTTTTATAGTTTTTATAAAAATATCAATATCTTTAAAGTAATAAGTTTGAAAACTTGAAATTAATATAATTTACTTAGCAGAAAATTTGGAAAATAATATTTTTAGTGAAAAAATGATTAAAAAACAAATATTTTCAATATGTATGCAAACATTTGACAAGAAATTTTATAAACGATGATCTCAAATGGCCTAAATAAAAGCAAAGTGAAAAAGCATGAAAATAATCTGAAAACATAAAAGTAATAGGATTAATGGAAAGCAAATCTGAAAGTAATAATTTTAGAGATTAGACAATGACTAAAAAATTTAAATATTGCTAATGAGTGTGATGAATATGAAATATGACATAATACACAATTAGCAACAGAAAACACTAATTTAATATTTTCCAGAATGTTTGCATTAATCTTTCTACATTTCAATTCTTTTCCATTATCTTCTATTATCAATTTGAGTTAATAGTTCAAAATTTTATTTTAAAATAAAATCTTTATTTAGTATTCTTTTTTTTTTTTATTTTTTTTTTTTTTTTTTTTTTTTTTCTTTTTCTCCCTCCCCCCCCCCCCTCCCCAAACCCAAAAATTTTTTTCCCTTTTTTCCCTTTAATCCCCAAAAAACTCAAAATCCTCCCCCTTTCTTTTTCTATTTATTATTTTAATATATAAAAAATCCCCCAATCCTCACAAAAAAAAAAAAAATCTATTCCCTACCCCCACCCCCCAACCCCAAAACACCAAAAATCCTTATTCCTTTTTCCTATCTCTCTCCTTTCTCTAATATAAAATATAAACCACTTCTAAATAAACCTTTTCTTTTTTTTTTAAATATTTAATAAAAAAAATAAAAAAAAGTTTTAATATTTTCTTTTTTTTTTTTTTTTTTTATATATATAATTTTTTTTTTTTTTTTTTTTTTTTTATATTTTTTTTTTTTTTTTTTTTTATATTTTTTTTTTATATTTTTTTTTTTTTTTCTCCTGCTTTTTTTTATATATTATATATATTTCCTTCTTTTTTGGCTTTCTTTTTTTATATATTTTATTTTATTTCTTTTTTTTTCATTTAAAATTTTGGGATTGGAAATGTAATAGATATAGGAGGTACTTGTTCTTTATTATATATAATTTTGAAAACTTCTACCATTTATAATGTCATCCCTCTTTTTAGTAATAATTCCATCTTTTTTCCTTATTGCAGATATAAATTTCCTACCAATACCAAAATGTTGTTTATGAAGCAATAAATTGTACTAGATTTATTAGAAATAAAGATTAAAAGCAAAATAAAAAATCTTAATGAGATTGATCTTTTTGGATGATTAGAGCAATGACAGTGAAGACTAAATGTTTATTTATTGAACGTCGTTTATAAGTCATCGAACGTCTATGAATTTCTGTGCCAAAATTTAAAATTATAATTATTAAAACGTCACAAATATTCTGTACTATTATATTTAACAAATTGTAGTTTCCTTTTGACCATTAATATAAATTTCTTTAATTTGCATTTTTAAAAAGAAGACATATTCATCTAAAATCATAATCAGAAAATAATAAATTCTTTATAATAGCTATATAAATATTGATAATATTTCTTAAAATTACAAAGAAATCAAGTCATATGCCACATGACCTAATTTCTTACACCCACAAAGCCTTTTTCAGCACCTGAACTGGTGCCTTTTTTAAATGTTAATAATCTATTTAATGTTAATGAATTATTTCATACATAAAACCATCTAGTGTTAAATAATATAATTAAATCAAGAAAATAAAAATATAAATTAAAATAAATTAAAGTAAAACTTTCCTATATAACTCCAATAATTACAAAATAATTGACAATATCATAATCATACATTCATTGAATATTACATTAATTTATTTTATATTATATATATATTGTTTTATATAATTTTCCATTCATTTTTAATTAATCAATTATCAACCAAATTTATAGAAGTTTCTTGTAAATATTAATTTTTAATATAGTATGTTTCGTATATTCTTTTTGGATCTTTGATGTAATTTAAAGGTTTAATACTTTTTGTAGCATCTATTCTATGTCCATATTTCAAGTAATGAATATATAATGCAGATTTATCATCTCTTCTATTAATTGCATTATTATGTTCTTTGGCTCTTACCTCTAATTGTTTCTGATTATGCCCAAAGTAAATCATTTTGCAATTTTCACATGTAATTTTATATTATCCCTTAACTTATAATTACCTATTAATTGATCAAGATTTTTACTATATAACCAGCCAATATTTATATTCTCCTTAATATAATTTTTATTACATCTTGACGTATTATAAATCCTAGGATATGTCTATTTGTTATTTGACTGGCCATTACCATTATTTTTCTTAAAAATTTATCATCCACTATAGACTTTTTAGAAATAATATATCCATAATCTTCATATAATTTAATGAATTAATTCTTTTGTAATTTAGCTTTTATCTATATTACATTTATCATTCCTATATTTAAAAATTTTAATAACCACTAATTTTTGTACCCATGTTTCATGTGAATCTACATAAATAATTTTTCTTAATTTATATTCTTTAATAAAATGTTTTAAAGTTTATTATCTTTATCTATATTAATTTCTATATCTTGTAATCATAATCATAAATATTTAAATAAACTACAGAAAATAAATACTTCTTTTGTTCACCACTCACAATAGTAGTAAAAAATGAGTTTGCAATTAGTTTTTTAAGGAAAGTACCAATTAGAGACATGATAGACAAGATTTTACTCTTTTGCAGATTTTTTGACTGTTTTATACTGAACTCTTAAGATTTTTTTAAAAAAATAAATCAATATTTTTTTTAGTTCCAGTTTTACTATCAAATAATTTAAATTTAAAAAATAATACTAAATATAGCTTCAAAAGGATGATTTAAAACGGATTCATAGCTTGACCACCACAGTACTTACTAATGTCAATATCTGGAATTGGTTTGTTAATGCACTTATTGAAGATATTTGTTTTTCAATCATTGTTTGTTTTTTGAATAGGTTAATTTCAAGTTTTCAAATATTATTTTCATTTTTTTGCTTGTTTGTTCTGATTTTTTACAAGAAAAAATGAAATTTATTGATTAGCATATTCAACTCTGTGAATTTACAAGTGCATATTAAAGTCATATATATGAGGGGTCAGAATGAATTAAGATCAACATGGATATGACAACAATATTGGCATCAACAAGGATTTGAGCATTCCATCATCAGATTTTCAATGGTATATTGTGGCTGAAGAGTTGGAGGGTTGAGAAAATTAAAGTCTGTCTACTAAAGTTTGAAGATTTGCTATCTTAATATAAAGCTGAGCACTGATTATATATGTGTGTGAGAGGTGATGATCTCCATCTACTGATAGATGCTGATTTAGCATGAAATATGTATATTGGAGATCTTTTTTTTTTTTCATGTGTGTGGTCATGTGTATCAGTTATGTAAGTTGGAGTGGATAGATAAAGAAAGCTTGCAATTTTGAGTTCAAATTCCTTTTAATCTACTTTGATGTGTGGATAGTGGTTTTACTAATGGGTAGTGTACATATTTAGACTATACCTAAGGTCATTTTCAATATACATCGATGCATAAATTATTCAAAAGTTTATATAATTGTAATCATATAGTATTTTGAATAATTTCCAAATATTTACAAATCTATCTGTATTTATAATTTATGTTTGCAAAAATGGTCTTTAATTAAATCAACGCCATTCATAACATTAAAAAATCCATTCATATAAATTTATTATTTTAATTAATTAAAAACTAAAAATTAATTTCTATAATTCAATTTAGTTTTATATGGATACTTCCAATTCAGTTTAATATAGATAAACTCTGATTAATTTAACAACAAGTAATTCAAAAGCTCTATTATTTAGATAAAACCACAAATTGTTGTTTTGAATTGCTATTTTAATTACTGCTATATAAAAATGTATGCTGACATATATATAAACGCATTGATTTACTCTTATTAATAAATAACTTAAGCACAGGCTTGTTATATACCTGTGTCTATATATATGTAATATAGGGTATATGAGCACAGACTTTCACACCACCCACCACTCTCCACTCTATCTAATAACACTGATACACCTAAACACATATATGCTGAAAAGATAAATAATCACCAATATACGTATTTCATGCTAAACCAGCAATCACCAGTTGGTCCAGACTATCATCTTTACACACATATATAGTATAAGTGCTCAGATATATATTAAGATAGACAATCCTCATAGTTTAATGGACAGGCTTCAATCTACTCCACACTCCAACTCTTCAACCGTCCATCCAATTGAAAATCTGATGATGGAATGCTCAAAGGCCACACTGAGGCCGAGATTCTTGTCACACCCATGTTGACCTAAGGTCAATCTGAACCCCACATATGTGTGTAAAGATGATAGTCTGGACCAACTGTTGATTGCTGGTTTAGCATGAAATACGTATATTGGTGATTATTTATCTTTTCAGCATATATGTGTTTAGGTGTATCAGTGTTATTAGATAGAGTGGAGAGTGGTGGGTGGTGTGAAAGTCTTATTAATAAAGTAAATGTACACATTAGACAAAAATATAATTTATTATAAATGTTAACAACTAATTAGATACACAATATTAGCAATGAGTTTTCAAGGCAACAATTGTGATGTTGCCTTGACAACAGGTCACTAATATTCTATTGATTTATTGAAATGTGAGGGCTGCCATAATATGATAGTGTATAAAAAAGTATTTATAAGCATACAAAGTTATTAATAAAAAAGTGTTTGTTTAAATTTTCAGAAAGTTTAGGTTTGTAATGAAGATGGGAAGTTTTATTGTTAAAATCTGAAAATTCATAAACCAAAAAGCTCTAAAAGCAGATATTTTAGATTAATTTTTTTTTTTTTAAAAAAGACTCCTTTAATTAATTACTAACACAATATAAATTTTTACTGTTTATTAAAACATTTGATTACATTTAATTATTTTTTTAAATAATATTCTTTATTAAAAACACACAGGATATTTACATAATTACAGAAAATATGTTTAATTTGATTAACACAATTTCTTCAAAGCTGTCACAATATCCGAAACCATGATCTCTTTACCTATTACATCTTGTTGATTACTATGTTATCTTATTTTCCTTTTCTAATTTATTCATAGACTGCAAAAGATGTTTTACTACCAAATTTAACATGTGAACAGAGCAGTTCCTCCCCGTATCAATTCTATAGTATTCTTGGGCCAATATTTTAAGCATACATTAAAATAATCATCCCAATTTCTATCTAGCTTTCTCAGCCAATTGAATTTTTTATTATCAAAAACTAGTGAGCATCTTATTGCCTGCATTGATTTCAAAGAATGAATTAATACCATTGCATTACGCAGATTGAAACTCATCACATATTGTTTCAACAGATATTTTAGATTTATTCTTGGCATGTGAAAGACTTTCAATCTCAGATCCCAAAATGCATGGCGGTCCTCAGGCAAGTGCATAAATGTTTCACTGCTTTTCTTATAAAAAATACATGCTTCATCCAAACTCATTCCTAGCCTTTTATTAATATAGGAAGTAGTAGGCAAAATTCCATTGATCAAAGTAAAAACAAATTTCATGGATGTCTGGGATGTATATATCGAGTGGAATTTTTTAAGAACATTTTTCATTGAGCACCCTAAGCAAGAATTATTATTGTGGTAAACTCTTTTTGTTAAATCTTTATATTTTATTCCATCAAGGATTTGGACATTAAGATCATCTTGTAAGTCTTTGTATGTTATAAATATGTCGGCAAAATGTGATCTTCTCTCAGCCCCCATTTCATTACAAATTCTTATATCACCAATAGAACTTTTTACTATAAATATAAATTAAATATTTATTTAATTTGCTTTTTTTCTTTTTCTTTTACCATCTACAATTCTTTACAATGCCTAGATGATGATGATGATGATTAATAATAATAATAATAATAAGAAGAAGAAGAAGAAGAAGAAGAAGAAGAAAAAGAAGAAGAAGAAGAAGAAGAAGAAGAAGAAGAAGAAGAAGAAGAAGAAGAAGAAGAAGAAGAAGAAGAAGAAGAAGAAGAAGAAGAAGAAGAAGAAGAAGAAGAAGAAGAAGAAGAAGAAGAAGAAGAAGAAGAAGAAGAAGAAGAAGAAGAAGAAGAAGAAGAAGAAGAAGAAGAAGAGAAGAAAAAAAAGAAGAAGAAGAAGAAGAAGAAGAAGAAGAAAAAGAAGAAGAAGATGAAGAAGAAGAAGAAGGGGAGACTTATTTTAACTAAAACAGGCAAAACTCTCCATACAGTAATACTACTCAGTGCAAAACAGAATAATCAATGGATTCTAGTCTGGGGATATTGGATGAGAAGGCATTAGACAGGAAGTTTATGCACAAGTCTTCTGGCACCCATTGATTATTCTGGTTTGCACTGAATGACACTACTGTATGGAGAGTTTTGCCTGTTTAATAACAGTTATGAGCTAGTATAAGAAATGGAGATCATGTGATGTTTAGTGGCTTATTTTAACTATTAATATAATTTAAATTTTTCCATCTTACTAAAACATTTGTTTGCATTTAGTTACCAATTTTTTTACTATACAATCTCATTGTTTATTTAAAGTATTTTTCGATGGTTCTTTTATCCACTGCGATTCTTTCCAGCATTTCAGAATTCCTCTACCACAAAGTTTATATTCAATTTATTTTTTTAAAATTTTCATATTATATATTCTCTCTTGCCTTTTTCAGTATTTTGCCAGATTAATTATGTTTACCTCATTTGTTTTATTGAGAGAAAGTGTGTCAGATTCTTGAGCTCAAGGCTTTGGATCAGTTTCATTTCTCTCAGTACAAGCACTCAAACTTTTTATAAATTCCCAAGGAATAAAGCCATGTGATTTAATTTATTTAAACAAAAGTAATAGCAATGTTGCTTTATAGGTATATAATATATTGAAATTATAACCTTTAATGTATTTTTAGTGCTGAACACCCATACCAAAAGGCAGCTATTATATTACAGTCACCTTCGACTAAGTAGTGTGCTTAGCATCAAAATGCATTAAGGTTATATTCAATGTTATAAATATTTTCTCTGTGTATGAAGCAAAATTAATTTTGATGTTCCAATTTATCTTTCACATTCTCTTACAAACTTTTTTTTCAATTTAACTGAATTTTTGCTTCCTATGAAGCTACAATTCAAACAAATTATTTCACAAGTTTTGTGTCTTAATTGTAACTTCAAAGCTTCAAATAATAATTATTATAGTCATTACTAATCTTACTGTATGAGTATTTCCTGCCATCAGTTTCCCAACTTTAACATGTTTGAAAGTATCATCTTACTTTTTATCTTAGTGCCCAACAACCTATCAAAGTTTTTATTTTCTTTAGCTATTTTTACTGCTTTGTTTGTTTCATCCATTTTTACATCAAAATGTATGGCATTTATATCTATTCTACTTAATAATCTGTTAACGTTCTTATTATGTGACATAGTACTGCATCATCAAAAAAGTATATACAATGTTTTCTTTATCACGGATGTTAACTCCCATCATTTTTGATTTATGCACCTTTTATACACTATATATAACCATTAAAAACCAGTCCAACATTTAGACAAACCTAAAATGGACAACAATCAACAATCTCAAACTGTTGTCAAGGTAACCTCTTTTTAACAATAAAGATAGAATATATATATATAGGTGCGTGCTTGTGTATGCATATGTGTAAAAAGAAACCATTTAATATTAAAAGCGTAGGGTCCCTTTGAAAAGGAGACTCTTTCCTTTCCAAGATGTCTGCAGTGCCATCTGTAAATTCACACAATATAGTAAAGCTATTCACTATAAAAATTTTAAAACACTATATCATCATATGATCATCCATTTTTTATGTGTACACAATCTGTTATCACAGCAGCAATTTTCTCCCTACAATATTGTTACCTAGTGCAAGCCATAGTAATCAATGGGTGCTAGAAAGTTAGTGTATCAAAATTCTTATCTAGTGCCTAATCATCCAATATCCACAGACTTTATAACTTATAGATTTCAACAATGAGGAGACTTGGATTTGAGAGCATTGCACATAGATTTTTTGTTCTAATACATACCTCCAACAGTGATATTTTACCTTTTTAGTTAACTATAAAGCTATGAGTACATACTAAAAAGACAGTACTGTTTTCAATCTATGCTAATTAGCTTGTATACTTATACATATTTGAACCTGGTTCAGTATCTACATATTTTGGTATCTTTGCTTTTTTAATAACCATAGTCACCAATATCCTTTGGCTAAGATTGGTATAAAATCACTAAAACATAACATGACAACTATTTTTTATGCTTACACAATCTGTTAACACAGTAACAATTTTCTCCATATAATATTGGTGGAATCCAAAGATTTTAAAACATATAGACACAACTGGGTTCAGAGCTGTAAAATTATACAAGTGAATTAATTTGGACTGGAAACATTGCTATGTTTTCAGTTTGGGATCATAGCTTTATATTTAACTAAAAAGATAAAAGATGATTGCTGAAGAAATGCATTAAAATCAAAGATCTAGGTTCAGTGCTCACAGATCCAAGGCTCCTCCCTGATAAAAGCCACAAATAAAAAAATAGTCTAAAGATATTGGATAAGTAAGCACTACATAACGATTTTGATGCGCTAAATTTCCATCATCCATTGATTATTATGGCTTGCACTAGGTGGCAGTATTGTATGAAAAACTTGCTACTGGGTATAAAAGTTTTAAAGTATTAGCATGTCTGGAGTCTAGATTATGGTGAGAAATTTAACAATGTGTCTTGTACTTTGTGGATCATCTTCAATAATCTTCATTAAATCACAAAATCTTGCAAAACACTTAAAATGTATTTACAATTCATGGATGTTTCAATATACTTATGCTCAATTTAAAACAATTTAATGCTAACATAATATTCCATCATGGTTTAAAATATAAAACATACTGTCCCATTTCTGGTCATAACTCATAATCTATACACATTGGGAGCTTAAAATGTTTGTGTGATAAATAGCTAATCTATAGCATTGCATAACGCATACATTCAGTTAGAATTGGTACCACAGAAAGCTTGGAGAAGATATTAATTAGTATTCAGTTTTTAAATGGGTTTCATTATTTATTTTCTGGCCTATATACAATTTTTTTAACATTCATTTTTTCTTTTTAAAATATTAGAAGTCATTCCAAGTTCAATAAAATGAACATTAACAACTATTCATTTTTCCATAACTTCTCTCATTGTAACTCACCTTGAAAGTGCTTATCCTGGATTAACTCATTTTGATTGTTTGCTATTAACAGCTTCTTCAAACAGCATTTTAAAGTGCTTGCATATACTATTACAATTATTGGAGAAGTAAACTAAATTATTTTAAACTCATGTTTGAGTAATTGCTTTTATTATTTTAACTTCATATTTTTATTAACTGTTTTCATTATTCTAACAGCACCTTTTATCCCCCTTTTTAAAAATCCAAATTGTTCTTCAGGCAAAAACCTATTAAAAACATTTCTATTTATGATTTGATAATTTCACAAAAGCATGTAAAATTAAAATATGAATTATGTATATCTAGGTATATTTATAGTATAAAATATCATTTCTATGAAATCATTTATATTTAAATATTTTGTAGCTCTGTTGAAGACTACTGTGAAATTAAAACTGAGAGAAAAAAATGTAAAGAAAGGAATTATTAATTATATTTTTTTCTTAAGTTTTTAGAAAATAAAGGATAATAAGGAAAAATGATAATAGCATTAGAATACTCTTCTATGCCAATATATTATTTTATTAATCCAAATATCGAATAATAGCTGACAGTTTTGATAGTGCAACAGACTTCTTCAGAATTCTTTTCCTTACCTAAAAAAGTGTTTAAACTGTAAAAATATGCTCCACTTATCATTATGCATAATATATTTATTATAGCTGCTATACTACAGAAAAAAATAACATTCTGTAATAAATATTTACTTCAGGGGTAACTTTCTTTACTAGCTGTCTAGAAGTACTGTCAATAATCCATACAAATATGACAAACGCTCATTATATATTATTATAATGATGATCAACTTGGGATAAAATGGGAAGTATTTGGCAGTACCACAATTTTCTGTAATTACTTTTTCGAATATAGTTATATGGTTGTCAAAGCAAAATCCTATATGCATGAATTACTGGTAGGGTTCTGAGGCAGCAAGCAAAAAAGATCATTCCTGAAGTTCACATTTTCTGCAGAGTTATTTGTCAATTTTTTTTAATGAAATGTGACAACTATAGTATTATGCATGATGAATACAGCTGCCAATAATCTGAATTCAGTTATATCCCATTTAAGCAGAGTTAACACACACACACACACACACACATATATATATATATATTACATCCTGTAATTTTGATATATAAAAAATAATGGAATTATTTTTTATCCAGTATTTTTCACATTCCAATCATTAAAAGTTAGGTTAATATAAAACATTTTTTGATTTATTTTAATACTAAGCAGTATCTTACAACTATTTTTAATAATAATTAATAATAATTATTTTTATTATTACATTAGCAACCATTTCATTGCATAATGACACTAATAAGTTTAACATTGAGAAGGGTGTACAACAGGATGACTCTATATCTCCAAAATATTTTGCAGCGGTTTTGCAAGAAATATTTTGTGGATTAAAATAGAAAATTATGGGAGCAAAAGCAAATGGATATTATTTAAATCATCTAGATTTTTGCAGATGATGTAGTTGTTTTTGCAAATAATGCTTTAGAGCTTCAGGAAATATTGCAAGAGTTATTAGATGAAAATAAAAAAGTAGAATTAAAGATAAATGTTAAAAAGACTAAAATAGTGTTCAATGGATTTTCTCAAAAGAAGACAATAAAAATTAATAATAATGAGTGAGATGAAGTGGACAACTCCAGATACTTTGGTTAGATTATTACTATAGGAGAAAACACAATAGATAAAATTTAATCATAGAATTAAACTTGATTGGAGTGCTTTTAGTAGAAATAATATTAAAAAGAAGCTATATGTTTGAAAAGAAGGGTTTTTAATAAATCAGTATTACCAGTTCTTATTTATAGATTTGAGAGTTAGACAATAAACAGAAGATGAATACAGAAACTTCATCAGACTACTGAATGAAGTATGGAGAGATCTATTTTAGAAGTAACAAGAAGAAATCAAAAATGAAATACATGGCTAAAAGAACAAACAGGTGGTACTGATGTCTTTGAAAGAATTAAGAGAATGAAGTGGAGTTGGGATGGATGTAGAGCTATAAGAATGATAATAGATGGACTATTGAAATCTTAAGCTGGATTCTAAAGAGATAGTAAAAGACCTAGAATGAGATCACATGTGAGATGCATGAATGAAAAAAGGAAGAGTGCTAGTGATGTGAAGAAGAGAGGTTAGAGATCAGAAAAGATAGATTGAACTTTGAAAGACATTCATCCTGCATTGGATCAACAATGCTTGAAAATGATGGTAATGAGGATAAAAGTAGTGGCAGATTAGCAACTATGCTTAAGGGCATTAGGTCTTAAGTGGTTCCAAAATTTACAGAAAGATTATATATATATATATTGTAACCATATATTTTAGCATAAAATATAATAATTGATGTAACTATTATTAAAAAATTTCTCTGTCTTCTTTGGTGATTTGATTGGCTTGATTTGCGCTTTGAACAGATTACTCTCTTATATTATTTTAATAAATTTAAATTTGCTTCGTTCCATATACTAATACATATCATAATGTTTAACTTTTAAAAATTTTAACAACACATTAAAGTTGGTAAAATAGTATTAAAAAATAATATTTTGTTTTATTTGTTTAAAATGATCTTAAAAATTATTTCATTTGAATTAACAAAAAACCACTTGTTCAATTAAAATAAATTATTAAAAATAAATACAGTAATTACGTATGCGTCTCAATGTAAAAAGAGAAAAGAGCGCGAATTTAAGAGAAGATCGTCTGATAGTGTTGCTTTTGGAGGGAGAAGGAAAAAGAAAAATGGTAAAGGCAAATGTTGTAAATTTGATAAGCTTATTTTAAAATAGTTAACAAGTAAACGGATTACCACAAATTTTCAATAAACGTAAAAATAATATCGTGGTATTTAATTATAAGATGAATTGCTAAATTTAAAAGTCTGTTCAAGTCGGCTGGCCAAGTGGATCAAATCACCGGTAATAATTTCCCAATATTACATTTAAAATGTCGGAGCTTCCCAGTTTAAAAGAATTAATTGCAAGAATTTGGTATGTTTTAAAATGTTTATTGTTCTACAATTTGGAAAATTTAAATAAGTATTTTAATTACAGAAGTTTTATAAATATGAAAATTTGTTTTTAAAAAAGAAGAAGTTTAAATTAAAGTAAAATGTTAAAGTTATCAACATAGTTTAATATTTCCGTTTCTAATTCTAATAAAAATATAGTATTGATTGATATTTAACTTTATAATGCCAGTAAAATATTTGCTAGTTAATTTTGTTTGCCATTTGGATAATAAACAGTCTTCAAATAATTAATCAAAGCTATTTCCTAATTTTATCGTCAGTTTGGAATGATTAAATAAACTGCTATAATTAGTATTCTTAGATTTAAGTGTGGATAAATAAATATTAGCATGGATGTAATAAACTTGGAACATTTTTAATAGAGAAATGTAGAAATTAATAACTTTTGAAAAACATTTTCATTTAAGTTCTGCTTGTCATGTCTTGAAATTGTTTCATGTTTATGGAGCCACGTAAAATCGTTAATCTAATAGTGATTATAATAACTAACACAAATGGATAAAATTACATGTAGGAAATTCAACTATAGTTATAGCTATTACTTCGTACATTTATTATTCGACACATCGTACACGGATTTCACGGATCGTATTTGTAGTTATAAAATGCTATACAATCTAATTTGTGACACACACACCTGCTAAAATTCATGTATTGGACTATAAAATGCTATACATTTAATTTATATCACACACACACACCCATTAGATTTTATGTATTTGACGAATAATTCATTACTTTAATTTTATCGTTATATGAACTTGCATGTGAAGTTCATAAGTTATATTTTATTAAGTTTAAATTAATAGGGGTTGAATAAAATACTTATTCAAGAGAATAGCGCTTGCGAAAAGGGCTTGAAAAGTACTAAATGAATTTATGAGATGTATCAATCTTTGTGAGGTATTTTGTGAGTCTTTCCAGATTTATATTCCTATACTAATATTACTTATATTATATTACATATGTTTTATTTTAAGCAAGATAAGTTAGTACATTAGTTGTCCTGATTAGTGTAACATTTTATTATGCAAGAACCCATATTTGCTAAAGTGTTAGTGTTTTCCGAATGATCAGAGTAACTGAGGAGGATGATTTTGCACTTTAATATGAAGTAAATAGTAATGTTGTTTTATAATGTTGAAAGGCATTAATCTGTGCCGGTGGTTAATCCGCAGATTATTTAATTGCCATTTTTGTATTTTACACTCATTCCAGCGCTGGTGGTTAATCCACGGAATTGTGTAATTATACATATTACTTTATGATGGTGTATCAATCCACAAAGCGTTTAGTATTATTTAATTCCTATGTGTAGATGAATGCATCCACAGGAATATGTTTTACTTCATAGATATAAGTTGGGCAAAGTATTTTAGTTAATCTGCTAAATCATCTTCTTCCATTTGTAAGCATAATTCATAAGTTAGATCATCAAATTGTAGCAGGACATTCTATTCAAGTTACTTCCTAATAATTAACTGTCGGTTGATTACTATTTACCGGAGTGTAAGTTTAAATTTTCACTTTATTTAATGATTGCATTATAGCTAAATATTACAGATATAATATTATTTATTATATTATTATAAGTTTACGGTATGGATTTATTGAATCTGGAAATGACGTTAAATATTTCATGAGTTGATGTTGAATTTAGTATAATTTGCTCAAGATTCATTATATCAAAGTGAAATAAGGTATGATTAGGTTTTTGAAACCGTACCTATGATATGTTATTGAAGAAAGTCGATGGAATTATAATTTATTTATTTTATTTGTTGATTTATGTCTTTAATTATAACATTAGAATTAATTACTTATAATTCATAAATTTGTAAGTAAACGTTGATTTATAATTAAACTTACTGTGCCGTTGCTATGTGTCATTCTTAAAATCAGAAATCATAAACCTTGGATAGAGCATACATGAAGTACATACCATTGTCAACATGATATCAGAGTTTAGTGATATTTTGAGAAAACATTTGGATGCTTTTAGTCTTTGGTAGTTTATGATGTGTAGGGTACAATAAAATCCCATTTACCTTTTCCATCATTTTGGCTTTGCGTAGTTGATCTAGTATATAATACAAATTGATTATTAAACCTGTAAACAGATTTACCAAAGAATGATAAGATTGAATATATTTACTTAACATTTTAAATTGTCATTTGTCAGTATAAAAAGAGTCTCAGTGATATAGTAAACTATAAAAAGAACCCAAGTATTTATGTTTATTTATTGCAAAGCTTTACCTGGACTAGTATTCGTATTAAAAATCATATAGATGGTTTAAAATTTCATAATCTTATGTATTCCCACAAATTATGCCATCTTGTACATGGTCGGCCATCGGGTCTCATACAATAAAAATCGCAAATTAAGGTTTGTAACATAATAACATTGCACTTATAATTTGTTTACTGTATTTTATCATACTACTATGATAGGTCATCGCGGTACACCCTGGCTGCGATCAAATTAAATCATAAAAGTTTATGTTAGATCATTAGTTTGGTCTGTGATAAGTTGTTCCAGATGTTGGTTGTGGTCCTTGGTGCATAAAATAGATAGCATAATATGCTTTTGGATACAGCTCTTAATAGCTGACAATGTGTAGCGGGAATTGATCAGTGATCGAGGTTACGATTCTCAGTGCACTTATGTTATGTAGTTGACCACACTTTAGAGGGTTACAATATATATATAATAATTTTATATAGCATATACATAAATTATATATGAATTTACAGTGAGTCTTAGTGGAAGTGTGACTAATTTTCTTTTTAAGCTGCCTGAAGAGCCATCTCAAAATTAAGGCACATATGTGGTAGTGACATAACTTAACTATTCAACACAAAAATTTTAAGGCACTAGATTAGTGGATCATGAGCTATGATATGAAATGTGCATGTATTTTCTATCTCCCCACATTATCATCATTGTTCTCTTTGCCATTACAAAATCTTGCAAACTAGTTCAAACATTTTTGTGTCTCATGGCTTTATTTCAATATAGAATATGAATCGTAATAAACATTTTAGATGCAGTTTTTCTTTAATTTAAAACTAAATTTGATATGTGTTATTCCATCATGGGTCATAGTATTAAACACACTCATTTCAGAACTCATGATGATGACATGTTAGCTCTTTAAAACTTTTGTGGTATATAATTAAACTATCACTATGCAACATGTGTTGATTTAGAGATGGACTGTGGACAGCTTGGAGTAAAAACATCACTTTTCACTGAGACATCCACTGTATATTATTATCAATAATCACAATAACTACATGTAACGACTGTTACTATAACTAATATGAATATTTATATTTTCAATATTTTATCAATATGTAGTTCATGTTTTATACTATGAAATTGCTGACAAGTGAAATAATATCAGTTTCCTTATAAATGAATACAACCTATTGTTTAAATATAAAAACAGATAATAAATAAAAATTATGTAATAGGGTGGGGCGTCTAAATCCCCAGAGTCCTAAAAAGTCTTAATCCACCACCGTATAAGAGCATCAGACTTCTCGGCAAAATATGCCTAACGGACTTGCAACACACCTGAGAGATAGTGATATTTTTTAAGATAAAAATTGTAAAAGAGCTCTATGTTTTCAAACATATTCGCAAACAGCGATACGATGTAGAAAAGGAAGGCATTTTTTTTTAAAAAAATAATACGTCATAATTAATAAAACTAATATGATAAAACAACAATGAAACGAAAACAACTCTAGATATTACAACTGAGAATAATTAGAGTGAATAATGACCAAACCTTCTCTTTGCTTTCTTTTTTTTTTTTAAAAAAAAAAATCGCAACTCTTTGAATTAAAAAGATTTTTACTTCATTAAACGTTTCAATTTACTTTTTAAACTTAAAAAAAAAAAAGAATCAAACAAAAGAAATCAATCATCAACCAAGTTTTAAAATTCAGTTGTTTTATAAAAAGAAAAATAGATTTTAAACCAAGTGAATGGAGACTTAGCACTTTATCCTGATGACGAATCATTTGAGATATTTGTAATGAAATTTTAGAGATCGGATACTGTTTGGTTAAAAATAGAATTAGCAAATGCAAAATACAGTTGATGATAAGAGAGGATGAAGATGGGGTTGTGGAAATGAAGTCTTATGGATAAAAACGACAAATTTTTCGGAATCATTGGTGTGAGATAAGAATATACTTCATCATCATTTATTTCTTCTAAATATTGTTTATGTTGTAATGGAAACAAATACGTTTCAGCATATTATGGATATATCAATCAAAGTGTGCACATGGTAGATGACATCATGTGGAAGGCAAAAAATTAGAAAAGGTGCAATATAAAAATTAATAGGAAGAGAAAAAGGTAATAAAATATGCTATAAAGTGATGCCTCCAATTTGATAGGAAAAATGAATCTAAACTTAAATATTTGTAAAGCTTAAAAATATCAGATGGAGAAGTAACATAGATATTAATGAAAACTAGAATTCAAAACTGGAATGAACACACATATATAGCAAGCATCTTTTGCTCATTTATTCTATTCAAGCATATGATTTTAAACCCAGACATAGTTTTATAAAGATTACACCAGATCAGTTTCTATATATTTTAGACTTATCAAACATATACAATTGGAGACTTCATTGGTATGAAGGAATAAAGGGTGAATGTTGGATGCATAAGAGCATTACTTTCAGGTTAAAATTTTAGTCTTCACTGATAAAGATAAAATGGATAAAGGTTTAGTAGTAATATACAACATGGCACCCATAGAATATTCAAACTTACAGTAGATAGTGCTAAAGAAAGGTGAAGATAACTTTTTAGACCATAAGTAAACACATGAAAGGATGATGTCATGTTACTGATATTTCAGTAGCTACTAACAATCCAGTTCATATCAATTATTAAGATTGGAAACATAGTCTTCTCAGGATCACCTTTTCCATTAGTTACTTTCTGCATGGTATTTAGGCTTACAAAAATTGCATGCCTCATGAAAACAGGATTAACAAAGTTTTACAGAAAGTGGAAAAAAAAAAAAAAAATTTTTAAAGTGATTTTTATTTCTTCTTTTTTATGCATTCTTTTAAATGCAAATCTTATTTTTATTATTGCTTAATGGCTAACAATTTCGACTGTCCAGCAGTCTTCTTCGGAGCTTTGGGATTATATTGATGCTCTGATGAAGATCTTGCAGAGTCAAAACTTTTAGCAATTAAATAGTAATAAAACAGGGTTTATATTTAAAAGAGTGTATAAAGAAAATATGTTTTATTTATTTATAAAATATATTTTCATCTACAAAATATATAAATAACATTTAAGTAGTGGAAAGAGCTATGAATAAGAACCACTTTTAAAAATTTGGGTATTATTAACTGTTGTATTCGCACTATGGTAAGTGCATAGATTATATTAGTTTTGTTTGTTCATATTAGTAAAAATAACTTTAATAACCAACTTATGGAAACATAAGCTATTGAGAAACATATTCATTACCTAAAATCAAATTTAATATAATGGAGTTGACTTTTGATTATTGTCTAGTTCCAGAATTCTTGTGATTATTAATATATAAGTATAATGCTTAATGTTGTAATTCCCTAATTGAGAATAAAACTGAATAAGTAGGAAATATTACTAAGATCAAAAGAACAGTTCATTGGAGGATGTATGTCTGTTTTTGTTGCATGTAAATGTGAAGTGGGAATCAAAATACACAAAAATGCCTGGAACCTATAAACATCTTATGTATTCATGCAAAAATTTATATGAAATTAAAGCATTTAAAAAATTATACTGGTATCACAGTCTGATTGTAGCCATTACAGGTTAAATACCATGTATTAATTATAAATATTCTTATGCAGTTTAGTGTAATTGGTAAAGGGTCATATTCTGGAACATATAGAGATTAATTCCAATCCTGCCACTTCCAATGCTTGAATCATTTATGACCTCTTGAGCAATAAAGTGATTTAATTTTTTTTAGTTACCAATAGAGATTTGTCAGAGTAGGATAAAATAATGAATAATATTTCTGTAATATAATTTTCACTGATGCTATTATTACACAAGATAGGGATGAGATTCTATCAACTTTTAAAAACTTGTGAGGGTGTAATCATACACATGTGACCAAAGACATATGAAAAAATGTATGATCCACCTAAATCTCCTTATGAGTGCTAGTTCAGCATGAAATGCAATCCTGTGAATCAACATCTTTTTTACATGTCTTTGATCATATGTTTATAATTACACCCCTCCACAAGATGTTAAAGCAGGTAGAAACAGTCTCTACATTGTGTGAGAGCGATATAGTGAAAATTACACTACAGAAATATTATTCATTAAGTGGATAATCTCTAGTCTAATGAGGGCAATCAGTTTGATACCTACCTATTAAACTGTAGTAATTTCTTATCTATCTATCTATCTATCTATCTATCTATCTATCTATCTATCTATCTATCTATCTATCTATCTATCTATCTATCTATCTATCTATCTATCTATCTATCTATCTATCTATCTATCTATCTACCTACCTACCTACCTATCTATCTATCTATCTATCTATCTATCTATCTATCTATCTATCTATCTATCTATCTATCTATCTATCTATCTATCTATCTATCTATCTATCTATCTATCTATCTATCTACCTATCTACCTATCTACCTACCTACCTATCTATCTATCTACCTACCTATCTACCTACCTATCTATCTATCTATCTATCTATCTATCTACCTACCTACCTACCTACCTACCTACCTACCTACCTACCTACCTACCTACCTACCTACCTACCTATCTATCTATCTATCTATCTATCTATCTATCTATCTATCTATCTATCTATCTATCTATCTATCTATCTATCTATCTATCTATCTATCTATCTATCTATCTATCTATCTATCTATCTATCTATCTATCTATCTATCTATCTATCTATCTATCTATCTATCTATCTATCTATCTACTGAATAATGATAAAAATATGTGTAAGAGATTGTGATCTGGGCCCTTGATGAGTGCTGATTCAGCATGAAATGCACATGTTGGAGATCATATATTTTTTTTATCTCTTTGCTCATATGACTATGATTACACCCCCCTTCACAAGGTGTTAAAAGTGGATAGAAACCCATCCCTATCTTGTGCGAGAGTGGGATAATTAAAATTACACTACAGAAATATTATTCATTAAGTGGATAATCTCTAATGTAATAAATAATTAATGAAAAATATTGATATACTTCCATCAAGTGTTGTGTCAAAGTTGAGAAGGTAGAAAGTTTGATCCTTATCTATTAAACTGTAATAATTCTCTATCTATATATACTGAACAATGATAAAAGCATGTGTAAGAGATTGTGATCTAGGCCAATTGATGAGTACTGGTGAGATTATAAAAGAAAAGATAGTAAAAAAAAATGTTACATAAATTTTCTGGTAATAACTTTTGGGTTACAGATTTATCTATTTGAAAGTTTTTGGATTTTAGAATTTTAAAGTAAATTTATATCTAATCGTAGTTGTTTATTTTATATAAATTAAATTTTCAGAAAAAAAATTAAACTATTTTTGTAAATTTTCTTTTATGAACGTATTAAAATCAGATCACACATGAAAAAAAAAAAACATATTTTAAAAATAAAATTTATTATTTTTATTCTTGGAATTAATGATTATAAATATTAATAATTTCATTAGATTTTTAAAATAAATTTTAAAAATAATCATGAATTTATTTTTTGAAATTAATGTTTATATATATATAATAATTTTCTAAAATAAAATATTATTGAAATTTTATCACTTCATTCAAATATAATAGTTGATATCTAATATCCTAAATTAGTATTTGTTTCTTTTACTAAATAAATAATCTTTAATAATTTGACAAATACATAATGTACGTATTCGATACTGTATCTCAACTAGATAGATCTTATTTAGAAGGAGAGAATACATAATTACTAAAAGGGAGAGAAGGTATAATCATGAAGAGGAAGAAAATATATGATTATGAAGAGGAGAAGAATGTATAAGTATTAAGAGAAAAAAAATGAATGATTATTAAGAGAGTGATAATCTATTATTCTTAAGAGACAGATAATGAATAATTATTAAGAAAGAGAGAATGGATGATTATGAGAGAGAGAGAGAGAGAGAGAGAGAGAGAGAGAGAGAGAGAGAGAGAGAGAGAGAGAGAGAGAGAGAGAGAGAGAGAGAGAGAATATAATTATTAAAAAAGATATGATGAATGATTATTAAAATACAGATAATGTATGATTATTAAGAAAGAGAAAACAAGAGAGAGAGAGAGAGAAAGTATGACAATTAATAGGGAGATAATATATGTTTATTAAGAAAGAGAGAGAATGAATCATTATTAAGAAAGAGAAAATGGATGATTATTAAGAAGTAGAGAATATAATATTATTAAGACAGACAGAATGAATAATTAAGAAAGATTGAATGTATGATTATTAAGAGGGAGAGAATGAATACTTATTAAAAAAGAGAATATATGATTATTAAAAGGGAGAAAATGTAAGTTTATTAAGAGGAAATATATTAAAATGGGGAGAATATATGATTATTAAGAGTGAGAAAATGTATGATTAGCTCAAACAAACACATCTCAAGCAATAATAAAATTGGTTTATTGCTTGGTTATTAATAAAAAGTTCAAGAATAATAAATGACATGGCTGTGCACAATACTATGGACTCCAATTTCCGGAATCTATCATGTGACCACTGCACAAAAGTCTATTATAAAGCAAAAATTAAATCATATCGAAAAATCTTCTCTGCAATTCAAAAACTCTTTAATATTTTGAATCCAAGCTGCTTGTCTTTATTGTACAAAAAACCTTTATTAATTATTGAGACTTACAGTAGTATAAATAGAATTTGCAATTGAAAAATATCATATAAGCTGGGTGCATGTGATATTTTGTTGGTTTTATTATAGTTCTACCTAAGGGAATAAGGCACTTACAGCTATTAAAAACCAAGTCTACCCAGAATATGTTGACAATAAACTGATGTCATATCTATATAAGTATGCAAGAAAGTAGAATTCAAAACATTAAGATATTTTTGAATTTCCATTTTTGATTTGGAAACACATAAAACAAATTAAAGATCATTGGTAGGGGAAAGGAAAATGAAATTCTAACAATCCAGGTGCAATACATCCAGATCAAAAAAAATGTTCACAAATAAAGACCATAAGCCAAAAACTAATGTGAGATATAGATAAAAGAGCAATATAGATAGGGCGTTAATAAGCATTGGTATTTTACATTTATTGGTTAGTTTATAATACTATAATAGGAATTTGCTGCTGAAGAGCATTGTGTAATTTTCTCTTGTGACATTAGTATTACATCAATCCTGGTAAAAGTATACTTATGCCTACAGTTATTAAAAAGTTTAAGACCTCAAATGTACATGGTATAGATACTGAATTAGTATCCTATTTTTATAACTATGCAAGAAAATTGACTCAGGTTCAGAACCTTAAAGATATTTTGAATTTCTGATTGATGATTTGATAGTAGGTGTTAAAGACAGTTAGTAGAGAATACATTGATCTGAAAAATTCAGGTGTTCTAACTTCATAGAAGCAAAACTTTCCATACAATAGTGCCACTCAGTGCAAGCCAGTATAATGGATGCACTAAATGGTGCTACTGTATGGAGAGTTTTGTCTCTGTATAAACAGTTTGTGTAAGCATAAAGAATGGTGATCATGTGATGTTCTAACTTCAGATGTAAAATTCTACACTTTTGATAGCTACTAGTTATAAACTAGTCTAATAATATGAATGAGACAATACTAAATAGATATGTAAAAGCACTACCAATTAGAATCTTTTGATTATTCAAGATTACACTAAGTGGCAGACATGAAGTAGAATAAAAAGGAATTTGTATTTGAAAAGCATTGTATAAGCTACAGTCTTGTGGTGTTTTTTTTTACTTTTCATTGTTATAACAAATGATGCTCCAAATATTTTAGATTAATACTTTTCTATGTAATACCAACACATTTTTAGTTTCAAAAATAACTTTATTAATGAAAAATAATTGATTATCTAAGAATATGTGAATACATTGTCTTTCTTGGTAAGAAGTTCTAACATCTTAATTGAGAATCTGTGATGGATCTAAAGTTTAATCCCCTGGAGAATCTGTAATGGAAATGCTAGTATCAAATTTTGTGTGTGATTGTTTATGTCTTAGGTGATATTTGGTATTTGAAAGAGATTCCATGTCTCATTATAGAGGAATTTTGAAGACAGGATAAGGTCTTTACTTTTCAACTTATTAAGGTGATCGATAAATATGACATCTTTTGTATGCATTTTACATAGTAAAAATACATTTTTATTATTCCAAATTTCAAAAAATAGCTCATAGTTTTGTCTGTCGAATAAATTTACATGCTCACAATATATTGTTTGTCTGAAAGCGTGGGATGGTGACAATTTACTTGTTATTATATGTTGGACTATTTACATTATCTATAATTAATTATCAATGTTGATTTTTTCCTTTACTTGTATATGTAATTCAAATTTGCATACATTTGTTTATCAGCATAAAAAATTGCTTATAACCCAAAGCTGAGAGCACTTAAGAAACAACTTCATTGTGCAGAAGAACAAATATATGCAAATTTGAATTAATTGTCAAACATTATTAAAGAAATTTAAATTTTATCAAACTATTAAATTCATTAAATCATTGTTAAAACACAGTTCAGTATTTGATGTAACATTTAAGTGATATTATTCTCCACTCTTCATCAGATATTTCCATTCGGAGCAGTGTAGGAATGAAATCAATGATTTTTAGATTTGTGAATATTCAATTTAAGGTATAATTCCGATCAGCTAGGTTTAGAATAATAGCCTATTTGGTTGAGACATCATCCTAAATTCTGCATTCATAAATCTAAAGATCCCAGGTTTGATTCCCATTGTAGTATTATCCCTCATCAGGCTAACAACACCTGAAAAAGTGAGATGAAATTCACCTAAAATGCTGTGTTATATACGAACCTGTGTCTACTAGTGACAGTTGTATGTATTTGAAAAGTTTGAATAAAGATTGAGTGTTTCTAGAAACATTTAACAATTAATTCTAGATGATAGAAATAGTTTAACATATAATTATGCACACAGTATATGCATAAATATATCATAACAAAATTAAAACATACAAACAAGTTGTTTAGCCCTGGTCTTGTATTATTTCATCTCTCTATATAGCTTCTTTATTAGATACTATCTAATTTAACCAATCTCTTCTTATTTGATCTATTACTGCAAATACTGTTATCAACTATTTTTCTGTCTTTGCTCAAATGTTTTATTTACTAATCACTATGATAAAACTTCAGAATGAGGCAAGGTGTTTAGTACTAAGACAAGTTTATAATAATCAAAGTAAATCATAATTCTATCATATTTGAATAAGAACTTTAGATGACTTCTGCATTGCAATATGAAACTCTGGTTAAATTATTAAATATTTCAGCTTACAATGTAGGGAAAGTTTATAAAAACCAAACAAAAAGATAAAAAAACACAACAAAATTCATAATATATAATAGATATACTAAAATATCTTAATTATTTTCTCACTTGTAGGTGAAAACACCATTTCTAATTACCTAAGCTTTTATTACAATACAATTTCAAAAAGCTTTGAAAGTACTTGTATTCATTACAAGTTATGATGATCATAAATATTGAGTTAATGTTGATTTTAATTAAAATAATAATTTTTGTATTTGATGTTTAGGAGAGGAATAGGTGAAAAGATACACATAGGAAACTCTTAAATATATGATTATTTTATGGTATTATGTTTGATGCAAATACTGTTCTCCAACAAAAGACTTCACAATGTATCACATCTCAAAGTCATCATTCTGTTGTTCAAGATTTCTTAAAAAGTAGTTTTAATGAAAGTTGGGCCATAGACCAAGATCACTTCCAGGAAACATAGGATCTAACCAGGTTTCAGTTCTCTTGCAAAAGAATATGTTCAGTTTATGAGATGCTTTACTAATCAAAAAATCAATTTATACCATATCATATGATAATGCAGTGAAGTGAGAGAGTAATTCTGATTATAATGAATAAAGAAAACTTATTAATCCTCCTTCCAATGTTCACCTGCTGACTCAAAAAGTTTGAGCTTATTTGGTACTCATCATCTGTCAAAAATCACATGTGTTATGCTAAGTACATTGAATTTTCTACCTGGATGCAAACCAGAAATTACATATTACAGTCAAGCAATAAAGCTTGATTATTTTTGACAATAATTTGACATATCTTGCTAAAGACATTTTAGTATTGATATTATATATCAACATTTAGAGATCTTTACACTATTGTGATACAACACTCAGTCTAGTTGTATTAATTATTTAAATTTAATTTTTAATTTGTTTATTCATAAATTTTTAAATAATAAGTCTATGACAATTGGCTTTGAATCTTGATTGGTCAAAATATGTACATCAGTAAAAATTGTGGCTAATTTTGCAGTTTCATTTTTCATTATGTGGCATCCAATTTGAATAAAGTTTCTCTCAAAATAAAACTATTTTTAATAGAATTATGCACAAATTAATTTAAATAAGATTAAAACATTGAAAAATATTAAAAAATATAAATTTATTTCCGAAAATAAAAAAAAATAAAAAAGTTTATTTTTACATTAGTTAAAATAATGTATTTTTTAAATCTTTTTATTGCCATCAAAATAAGTTGAAATCCTTTTAAAGCACCATATAATTGTAAAAACAATAATATATTTAATATTTTAGAACAAAAACACTTTTGGAATGATAGAAAAACACTTTGAAGCATTAAAACAGGCAAAACTCTCCATACAATAGTGCCACTCAATGCAAGCCAGAGTAATCAATGAAATTCCAGAAGGATTGTGCATAAAATCCTTCCATAGTGCAATTCTTATTCAATATCCCCAGACTAGTTTCTGACTTATGGCCTTCATCAGTGAGAAGCCTTGGATCTGAGAGCACTGCATCTAGATCTTAGGATCTAATGCATCCCTCCAGCAGCCACCTTTTATCAATACTTAACTACAAAACTATGGGTTTAAAATTAAAAAAAAAACAGTAATATTTTCAATCCAAGCTCATTAGCTTATATTGTTATATAGGTCTGAACTCAGTTCAGTATCCATACATTTTGGTGGCTTTGGTTCTTTAATAACCATAGCCACCACTATTCTTTTAGGCAGGATTGGCATTAAATACTGAATATCATATGATTACCATTTCTTATGCTTGCTCATAACTGTTATTAAAACAAACAAAACTCTCTACATGTATTGCGATCAGTGCAAACCTGAGTAATCAATGGATGTCAGAAGGCTTGTGCATAAAATTCCTATCTAGTGTCTACACATCCAATATCCACAGACTCATTTCTAGCAGCCTTGGATCTGAGAGCACTGCACCTAGATCTTTGGATGTAGTGTAACCCTCCAGCAATGACCTTTTAGCTCTACTTAACTATTCTAAGATTTAGATGCAGTGCTCTCTCACTGATGAAAGCCACAAGCTAGAAACTAGTCTGATAATATTGGATGAATAGGCACAAGATAGGAATTTTATGCACAAGCCTTCTGTCATTCATTGATCACTCTGGCTTGCACTGAGTGGCACTACTGTATGAAGAGTTTTACCTGTTTTAATAACAGTAATGAACAAGCATAAAAATGTTGTACATGTGATATTTAGTGATTTAGTACCAATCCTGCCTAAAAGAATAGTGGTGGCTATGGTTATTAAAGAATCAAAGACACCAAAATGTATGGGTACTGAACTTAGTTCAGACCTATATGACTATATAAGTTAATGATCTTGGATTGAAAATATTGTGTTTTCAATTTTAACCTCATAGTTTTGTAGTTGAGATAAAAAGTAGCTGCTGGTGGGGTTGCATTAGATGCTGAGATCTAGGTGTAGTGCTCTCAGATCCAAGGCTACTCACTGACAAAATCCACAAGCTAGAAACTAGTCTGGTGATATTGGATGAGTATGTGCTAGATAGGGGTTTTATGCAAAAGCCTTCTGGCATCTGTTGATTAGTCTGCCTTGCTCTGAGTGACACTATTCTATAAAGAGTTTTGCTTGTTTTAATAAAAGTTATGAACAAGCATAAGAAATGATGATCATCTGATGTTTAGTGGTTTAATATCAATCCCACATTGGAAACATAAAAAATACCTTTAAAATTAGTTGAACTAAAAAAGCTTTTTTTTTTGGAATCATGCCTGCCATCTAATAATAAACCAGAATAAATTATATTTACTCTTTATTCTAAGGTTCCAATAATGCAGACAGTTCAAATTTTGTATGGCTTACACTATGAATTTAATCAACAGTGGTATTCTGACATGAACATAGCTTTCTAAGTAAACAGAAAGGATAAAGTGCATCTAATCAAGTAATAAAGTTGACATTGTCTCCAAAAAGTATTTAATGAACAATAGAAGTTTATATAATGACCCTATTGAAATTTTATATGAATGAAAACAGAATTTTTGTTGATCTTTCTATGTTTTGGATATCAAGTCTCTGAGATTTACATTCTAAAGACATTTTTAAGCAAATGTTTACATATGTTAAACATTAAACCAATAATAAGATGATAATAATAATAATAATAATAATAACAATAATAATAATAATAATAATAATAATAATAATAATAATAATAATAATAATAATAATAATAATAATAATAATAATAATAATAATAATAATAATAATAATTATATTAATATTTAATAATAATAATAATAATTATAATATGTTAAACATTAAACCAATAATAAGATGATAATAATAATAATAATAATAATAACAATAATAATAATAATAATAATAATAATAATAATAATAATAATAATAACAACACTTTTGAGCATCTACTGCTAAAACATATGTAAACTGGGGGTCATGTTATTAGGTCATGTGACATTTTATTATTTATCACAGCCTAGCTACAGGAATAGAAGTGTCTATAGTTATTAAAAACTAAGACTACCATATTGTATAGAAACTGAATTGATTTCATAGCTAGATGGCTACACAGGCTAGTCAGCTTACAATGAAAACATTTATACATTATTTGGCTTGGTCTAATAGTTTGATATTATAATAAAGAGATATATGATAGTAGTTAGAAGATCTGTTAGATCCAAAGCTCATAACTGATGAAATGTATAAATTTAAAACTAGCCTGAAAATATAGGATAGGATAACACGTGATAAAATTTATTAAGCACTATCATCTGGCATCTGTTACTACTTAATGAAATTTACAGTAATGACATAGAGATGGTGAAAAAATTAGTTATTAGAAATAATATATTGAAAAATAGCTTATGACTCTCTACAGTATTTTTAATGAAAATATTTATTTAGTATAAATGGAAGAATAAAAGTTATGTAAGATAAAATGGCTTCTTCTTAGATGAGTCAGAAATTTTGGTGTGTAGTCCAAATTCCCAGAGACTTTGGTTGCTAAGTTAAGAAGTTGCTCCCTCTAAAATATTAAGCAATGTTTTGAATATCACTATTCCTATAAAAGATATTCTTTTTTAAGTAGAGTTGGTTAAAAAGAAGGGAGAGTGGAAGGGGGTTTGGCACATCTTGTGCTAACCAGTAAATGTATTACAATTTGTAAATTTATATTCATATTAGAATGTGTCTTTTTATCTAAAATTTTAATCGCTGATACAAAAACAAATCCTAATCCTTCCACAAGACATCAAAAGTGGATAGAGACTAGTCCTAACTTTGTAAAAGAATGGTGTAATGGTAAGACAATGTGAGTATTGAGATTCAGGATATTTAATAACTCTATCTTATAAAACAGTAGCAAACTCTCCCTACAGTAGTGCCACCAATGTAAATCATAGTAATTAATGAATACAAAATTTTTTGTCCATGAAATACCAAATTAATGCACACTCATTCAATATTCCCAGACTAGTTTTTAACTTGTGGATTTCATCAGTGAGAACTCTTGGACCTGAGAGCACTGCACCTAGATGTTAGAGTCTAATGCAATTCTCTAGCAACCACCTTTTATTCTATTAGTTAACCATAAAGCAATGAAACGAAAACAAAAACACAATGATGTTTTCAATTCAAGCTCATTTATATGCATAGTTATACAGGTCTAAATAGAGACCTGTATCTATACATTTTTGTGCCTTGGTTTCTTTAATCATCATAAGCATCATCATCTGAAATGGTTGTCATGTGAACTCTTTCTTATCTGATCAGTGAAAATTGTTTGTAAAATGCATGCACAATGAAAGAAAGATCTAATATTTTGTGGTGTCAGTTAACTGCAAATGATAGTTGAAATAAAGAATGTATTGATAAAAACTAAAACAAACTTCGAAAATAAACATTTCCAATTTACTATAGTGGTATTTAATAACTGTAAGATCATAGCAAAAGATTTTATTGTAGATACAAAGTCTAGCAAAGATTGGACTATGGGTAGATGACATTGACATATACAAAGGACTTGCATCTTTATGATGAGTTCTCTTGGAGTAACCTTGCAATGTGGATTCCATAAAATTCCACAAGTCTGCTTCTGTTTCAGAAATGAAAAGATTTTTTGCTCTGATTAGAGAAGGGTTTAAATTACAATTATCAGATAAACGTAAATCTACTATAGACATGAACAACTTATAGTTCTAGACTGCATAAAGCTTGTATATCATTCCCCATGGCACAAATGAAATTGCTTTCATCATACATTAAATTAAAACCAATATGTTTATATTGAATTATGTAAAACTAAGTCATTTCTTGTTTATGAGTTTACAAATCCATGTATAAATGCATAATTTCCATATCAATAACATATTGTTGAAATAAAACTAAGATTTCTAAAATATGAGTATTTAGAAACTAATATGGGGTTGGATGTATTTTAATATACCAGAAAGTTGACATGGAGCTAAAACCTTAAGGTGTTTTTAGATTTCAGACTATCAGCCTGAATAATAAAATTGGAAAAAATAACTTCTGGATGCATATGTATATTAGTTTAAGTTTAATCCCAAATTTCTCATTGACAGAGGCAAAAATTAGTGAGTCTAGGAACTGGAAATTATAGGATTATACTACAATGAGTAAAATTTATGCTTCCTTTACCTCCACGAATGGAGCAGAGCTTTATTAATAATAAAAATAATGTACTGCGCATGCTTTCAACAGATAATTATCAGAAATGTAGCAATGCTTGTATCAGAGATGAGGAAAAAGCGAAAAATTAGCATATCATTTGCATAGTGCATTAATTATTTAGGTGCAAGCTACTTTTTTGAAAGGAGAATTCAGATTCTTTCCTACTGATGTCATAATTGTTCTTGGAAATGTGCCAAGCTGCTAACTGAAATTTATTGATGCTCAAGATATAGGAGATAGTCCAAGAGTAGGATGAAATGAACTGCTATTGAGAATAAGATTTTTTATCAGATTTCTATGATGTCCATTTTTGCATTAAACTGTGCATATAAATATTGAAAGCACTGCCTCTTAAAAGGAAATCTAAAATATGATGACTTCTTATTTAGGTACTTATAACTGCAGATCACTTTCAAGTGAAGGAAGATTGCAAGAATTAGAACTGACTTATATTAAATGGAACATTATTGAACTTTGTGAAGTTAGAAGAAAAGGCAAAGAGACAATTGATTTAGAAAAGTGGACATGTACTCTATTATAAAGGCACATATATTGAAAATACAAATGGAGTAGCATTCATTATCAATAGAAAGTGGAAGAACAACATTGTGGAGATTGATGGTGTATTGGACAGAGTGGCAAGATTAGTTATACAACTTAATAGCAGATACCAAATGCAGATAATTCAGGTTTATGCCTCAACAAGTTCTCATAGTGATGAAGTAGTAGAAGATTTTTATATGGATGTAGTAATCAACATTTTGAATTTTAAAATTGTTATGGGAGACTTTAATGCTAGAATTGGTAGACAAATAAAAGATGAAATTGCTGTAGATAATTTTGGTTATGGTAATAGAAATGAGAGAGGACATAGACTTGTGGAGTTTGCAGAAAAAGAAAAACCTTTATATTATTAATTTTTTTTTTGAAAAAAATGATAAAAGAAAATGGACATGGAAGCATCCAAATGAAAGTACAGCAGAGTTGGATTATATTTTGACTAACAGAAAATACATATTTCAGAATTGTAATGTTCTTTGATAAATTTAACACAGGAAGTGATAATCTATTAGTAAGATGTAAGATACATGTTAGTGCAAAACTAGAGAGACAAAAATTATTAAGAAAAACAATATTTACATTTGATATTCCTAATCTTCAGAAACATTCTAATGAATTTAAATTAAAACTTACAAATCAGTTTCAAGTATTAGAGATTTTGAACATGATTCAGATTTGAATGAAATTAATATGAAAATAACTCATACACTTTTAAAAACTGCAACAAAGATAGCTGGTAGAAAAAAGCACCAATTGATCAATAAAATTTTTACTGAGACTAAAGAATTTATAAAAAAAAAAGGAATATGAGGACATACAAAAATAATGCATACTGCAGAAAAAAATTGAAAATGATATAAGAAAGTATAACTGTGAACTAGCAAGGAAAGCTGTAGAAGAAAATAAAAGTCACAAGAGTGTAAAACAACATTTTGATATTGGTAGGAAATTTACATCTGCAATAAGTAAAAAAGATGGAATTATTATTAAAAAGAAAGATGACAACATGAAATGGGTAGAAGACTTTTATCAAGAATTATATAGTAATAAAAACCAAGTACCTTCTATATCTATTACATCTTTGGAATTGCCCAGAATTTTAAATGAAGAAATGAGATAATGTATGAAGAAAGGAAAGGCTCCACATAATGATGGAATTATAATTGGTATATTAAAAGAAATATGTGAAGTTATAGAAACTTTTTTAGCAAAATTATATACTAAATGTCTAAATAATAAAGATGTACCAGATGATTGGAAGAATGCAGTATTAATATTTAAAAAAGGTGATAAAGAAGGTATTATAAATTACAAAACTATCAGCCTTTTATTAGTTTTATACAAATTTTTTACCAAGATAATTACAAATCGTCTATAGAGAACATTGGATTTCCATCAACCAAGAGAGTAAGCTGGATTTAAAAATAGTTTTAGTACAGTAGATCATATCCAGATATTGGTAGAAGTTATAGAAAGGATAAATGAATATGAGTTACCATTATGCTTTGGATTTGTAGATTATGAAAAGGCATTTGATTCTATAAACCTTTCTTCAGTGATTAAAGCATTGGATCATCAAGGTATAAATCCAGGATACTGTCATATTTTAAAGAATATTTATAAAAGTGCATCAGCAATAATTAGATTACATAATGATACTGGAAAGTCAATATTGAAAAGGGTGTAAGACAGGGTGACTCCATATCTCCAAAACTTTTTACAGCAGTGCTGCAAGAAGTATTTTGTGGCTTAAAATGGGAAGCTATAGGAATGAAAGTAAATAGAGATTATTTAAGTCATTTAGATTTTGCAGATGAGGTAGATGTTTTTGCAAATAATGCTTTAGAGCTGCAGGAAATGTTGCAGGACTTATCATATGAAAGTAGGAAAGTAGGATTAAAGACAAATTTTACAAAGACTAAAGTAATGTTTAATGGATTTTCTCAAAATATGAAAATAAAGATTGATTATGATGAATTAGAAGAAATTAACAGTTATAAATACCTTGGTCAGATTATTAATACAGATGGAAACATAATAGATGAAATTATTCATAGAATTAAACATGGTTGGAGTGCTTTTGATGGAAATAACTTTAAAAAGGAAGGTTTTTAATAAATGTGTTTATGCCTATGTGTTTGAAAATGAAGGTTTTTAATAATTGTGTTTTACCCATTTTTACATATTGATCTGAGACTTAATAGAAGAGCAATACAGAGACTTCAGACCACACAAAGAAGTATGAAGACATGCATGTTGGAAGTAACAAGAAAAGATTGAAAACACAATATATGGGTAAGAGAACAAACAGGTGTTACTGACCTCATTGAAAAAATTAGAAGAGTGAAGTGGAATTGGGCTGGACATATTGCTAGAAGAGATGATAATAGATGGACAGTTGAAATCTTAAACTGGATTCCAAGAGATTGTAAAAGACCCAGAAAGAAACCACATGTGAGATGGATGAATGAAATAAGAAAAGGTGCAGGAGTGATGTGGAGAAGAGAAGCTAAAGATCGAAGAAGATGGATTAAACTTGGAGAGACCTTCATCCTGCAGTGGATTGATAATGATTGATGATGATGATATAAAAGAAGAGAAATTGAAAAAAAAAACCCTAAAAGCAAAGAATAATAATATTTCACATAATTTAAACTTTTATAGCCAGATGGTTGGTCATGAGGCCCACTGCTGAAAATATAGAAACTATGCTGGCCTATTATCTTAATGCCGCGCACAAACACACACCGTGAAAAAATTGTCTAAAAATTTCACTTAAAAACTAAAAGTTATTCACACGTCGGGAGAAAAAAAATTCTAACATGGCTTCACTATCAGAGTAAAAAATGCTGACAGATATTTATATTTCTGATCTATAAATTTCAAAACCATTCAAGGATTTCTATTTTTTAAAAATTCTTGTGTTATGGAGAAAAAAAAAAGACATTAAGTTTCATCTCTTTTTTTTTATTTAAAAATAAGTTTGAGAAAAGAAAAATGGATTCATGATTTAAGAGTAATAGTTCATCGTGATATTAAAAGGTAGAACCTAATAATATGAAGGGCTGTCGAAATAAAGAATGGAAGAAAAATTGGAAAATGGTTAATAGATGAAAAATGAAGCAATAAAGATACAGAGTGTTCATATATATATATATATATGATATTTGTCGACACATTTTATTTGCTTTGGATTTATTTATTAAGGTAAAACAAGTGAATAAATAAAAATAAATAAATGGCTTTAAAACCATCAAACATCACATAATCACCATTATTTATGCTTACGCAAGCTGTTTACATACACACAAAACTCTCTGTATAGTAGCGCTACCCAGTTCAAGCCAGAATAATCATTGAATGCAGGTCTAATTAGATGCAGTGCTCTCAGATCCAAGACTTTTCACTGATGAAAAACAAAATCTAGAAACTTGTCTGGGGATATTGGGTGAATAGGCATTAGATTGAGATTTTATGCACAAACCTTCCTGCATCCATTGATTACTCTGGCTTGCACTGAGTGGTGCTACTATATGGAGAGTTTGCCTCTGAGTAAACAAATGGCTTTATTATTTGGGAGTTTATAAGTAAAACCCTGGGAAAGCCAGAGCTGTAATCCTTCTTGACTGATGACTTTATACTCCAGGAGTCTGATACTTGACTACTGCAGTAAACCACACAGGGTAAAACAACTAAATCTAATGCTCTTTAAGTCCGGCCTCTTGAGTGACATGTGTTCAAGATTTTTGCATTATTGTTCAGCTCTGTCTTTGTCTGATGCTCAAAGTTTTTATGAATTTCTGATATCATTAGATTTTTTTTTAAATTAGTGTGTCTTTTGGAATTCTACAGGCCATAAAGCTATCAGAGCAGAAAAAAATGAATCCAGATAATTGCACTTATAGAAAACAGTTGACATGCAGCAGTTCAAAATTTGACAGACTGTAATCATACCATAAACTAATGACATAGAGTTGTTATAAGTTTGATAAAAATAGAAAAAAATAGATATATACATGATAAATCCCAAGCGTTGTTCCCTCAAACATTTTGAACTATCATGATCAAGTTGCTGCTATCCATGTTCTATGCATTAATGTTATAAGTTTTACACAAAAGCAAAACCCATGCACAAAGAAACTCATACAGTGGTCATTCGTGCATATTGGCTTATGGTGCAGTGATTGTTACCCACATTCTATGCATCAGTGTTGCAATAAATTTGATAAATATAGAAAAACAAAATCCACAATGCTAAACCCATGCATTGGTCCTTCAAGCACAGTGTCACAAAGCATGAAATAATGACTATTACACATGAACTATGTATTTAACATTATAATAAATTTACATGATAAAAACTGATTTGATCCTTCGAAGATAGTGAACTAATGATGATACAGTGATTTTTATCATTGTTTCATGCATCAGGTAATAATAAAAGTGAACAGACTCTGTTATATAATGTGTAATACTAAGAATAAAGAAATAATATTTTTGGTTTACTTTAAAACTAAGCTAAATCAATATAAAGTTTTCAATTATTAAAGCTAATTACATTAATAATGTAAATCAGTAATTAACTAAGTTATCATCCAACAAGATTAGTGGATTTTACAAGTGTTAGTTTGTTGCTTAGTAACAAAACTCTAGGCAAGAGCATTACCATGGTTTAATCTTAAAAATTCTGTCATGTTCAGACCCATGATCATGAAAAAACTATTTATCATTGTGAGCAATTTATCCACTTTATGTTCAAATATGCCTAAACACATTCTCAAAGTCACAATCTTTTAGCTTCTACAAAATAAACAACTGATAACAGCTTTTGCTAAGCACATCAATTTTATACTTTTATATGTATAATGGAGAAATGCACTAAAACTAGCACACTCATGCTATTATTTGGAAAATTATGAAATGTGTGTGCATTACCATCACACATTCATTACACCAATTCCAATTGAATATTCACAGTGAGATTGTTATTGGCTAACTGCAGCTAGGAATCAATTTGTTGGTCTTTAATCTCATATCTGCTACAATTGTAATCTTTTAAAACGAGCAGAGAACTGATATAAAGAAATAAAAGGCAATATGGCTAATAATATGATTGTGATACTTGCTCTATAATCATGGACTTAATGAACATTTCTTTTATCTATTAGTATGTTTATGTGGTGATACACCAAAGGCAAAAATTAAGAATGTCAAATAGGTCTATAATTTTTCCAGGGATGAAATGGCATTAAACATTTTTACATAATGCATTAGCCTTAAATGAGGTGAAATCTAAGTTATTTAACTTCATATATTAAAGTTCATGTGATACCTATTCCATAATTTGATAAGAGACTTACTTCCTTCTTGAATCTAATTTGTCCCAAACTAAGGCATTTGAAATCAGATAGTTACACATATATCTATGTTAAGTTTTCTGTTAAAAGTAAGTGCAGATTATTGGGCAGCCAAGAATTACAAGCTAGTAATAATTCTTATCATCATCATAGTTATTTTCAATTTTTAATGTGGTGTCATAAGATTGAATAAGCACTTTTCAGCATTAAAGATGCAACCAGATACACAATCTCCAGATAAAATGAATACTCATCCATTTAAATATTTTAATAGTTAAAAATTGGATTTAAATGTTGAATTGCTATTGATTTTAATGAGTTTAATGGTATATCTCATCACCATAAAATATATCTCATCACTAAAAAATATATCTCATCACTATGACATATATCTCATCCCCATGAAATGTATCTCACTACCATGAAATATATCTCATTACCATAAAGTATACCTTATTGTCATGAAATATATCTCATCAATCTCATTACCATGAAATATCTCATCATCATAAAATATATCTTAATTATAAAACATTTTTGAAATATTGCATGGAAGTGAAACATGGACTCTCTATGTAATATAAAAGCATTAGAAAATTTTTTTTTTAAGGATTCTCTGTAAAATTTTAAGAATACAGTATCAAGATTGTAAGACAAATAATGTTATTCAATTCAATAAAAGGGTGAGAATAGAAATATATCACTCACTTAAAAGCTTATTTTGCAAACTTTATATATATCATTCACTTGGATATATAAAACAAGTGAATGATGCAAAACTTCCTAAAAATATTTTATAGCAAAATTCAGCAGGGTTTTTGTTAGAGCAGTGAAGACCTTCCAAAGAAATGCAATATTGATTATTATTATTATAAAAAAGGTATGACTGAAAATAAAATACATTAAAGAGCCACAATTAGACACAGAGTTAATTATTCTTAAAGTTTTTCAGAAAAAATTTGATACAGAAGAAGTTAAAAGATAGTATCACAATAAACAGTAAGGATTGACAATTCCTCTACAAGCTTTATGATAAATGCTTAGCCAGAGCCAGCACTTAAAATATCTCTGTCAGAAAACCCTCCCCAAACCCCTGACCATGGTTTCGTGCTTTGGCACTCCTCAGAAATTGGCAATCCTCATTGTTTATAACCTACAAGCTTAAAAGATAGGCTCATGTGATCTATGACTTTTATTTTGACTATTTATAGTCTCTGCCAAAAGTCTTATGCAATTTTATATTGCCAAGACTACTAATATATGATATGGCTGAAGATCTATCAGCCCCAAAGAGCTATTTTAGTTGGATAACTGGGTTTGAAGACATGTAGATGTCTGAAATTTTCAGATTTTCCACTCAATAGATAACTTTTAGATAGGTGCTTGGTTTTGGGTTGGTATTTTTAGATCTAGTGTCTGAACCTACCCTGACACTTCTCTGAGGAGTGCCAAAGCACGAAACCATGGTCAGGGGTTTGGGGAGGGGTTCCTGACAGAGATATTTTAAGTGCTGGCTCTCACTAAGCATTTATCATAAAACTTGTAGAGGAATTGGCAATCCTCACTGTTTATAACTTACAAGCTTAAGAGATAGAATCATGTGATCTATACTCTTATTTTGACTATTTATAGTATCACAAACTATCAAATAAATAAAATAATATACTAGCATGATCTACAAAAGGATATAGTTATTGTTTAAAGATTCATTTGCATAATCATTGCAAAATTCATTTCAAATGTATTATTATTATTATTATTATTATTATCATCATAATCATCATCATCATCATCATTATTATTATTATTATTATTATTATTATTATTATTATTATTATTATTGCTGCTGCTTCTGTTATTGTTGTTTTATAATTATTATTATTATTATTTATCTTTTTATTTTATTTTTTTTTGAAATTGGATTGGCCTTCTCACTTGTGATTATGATATATTGGTCTTCTTTATAGTTTGGGTATAAATCCTAGTCACATCAAACACTACCCAACCAAACCTTCTTAAAGTTATGATTATAATACAGTTTAAAAAAAAAGAAATGAAGACATTACTTTTAAGAAGATGAAGGTAAAAGACAGAAACCAATCACACTGCATATGGGAATTTTATTTCACTATAAGTTATCTTACTCAAGTTCACAATAGATGACTCTAGAATAGAGTAAAAGTAAATACCATTTGAAATCATATGCATATGTATATGAAAAATCATGTGATGCTATCGATATTTTCTTCCTATTAACAGGATAGAAGAAATTTGTAGCTGAAATAAAATTGAGATTTAAAATATATTGAACCCATAGAAGAGATAACAGTTGGTTTGGTTTTAAACCCATGGATTTTTTTCTAAATTTACCTCCACAAGCTTGAATAGTATTAAGAATTAAAAGGCAACTACTAAGTATATAAATGCTTTTGAATAGTAAAGTCTCACTGACAAATATAATAGCCAAAAAACAAGTCTGTGTAGAACTTATAGTACTCTCTTATATGGAATTTCTGATTCCTAATTATTTAGTATGTGATGTACTACTGCACTTTGGCTTGAAAGCATGTCTAATAACTATTTGTAGAACTATTTTGACAGTTTAATGTCCATTTGATCGTAAAAACAACAAGAACTAAAATTATATTGATTTATTAGTTCTAAAAAAATCTGAAGTGTTCAGTATTTTACAAAACAAATAATAAAGGAATCAAACCTCATTTATAATGTCAGTGATTGGTAATTTCTTTGTGAGACTAATAATAAACTCTCTTAATTGTTAAAACAGTAGCCAAATCTCCATACAGTAGTACTTACACTGTGCAAGCCTTACTAATCAACAGATGTGAGATTTGTGCATAAAATCTCTATCTAATGCTTACTCATCCAATAGGCACTTAGATGGGGATTTTAAGAGCAAACCTTATTGCATCCATTGATTACTAAATCTTGCACTAAGTGGCACTACTGTATAGAAAGTTTGTTACTGTTTGCATGTTTGGTGGCTGGAAGAGTCACCAAAGGGCCGAAAAAAAATAATATAGTGGGAGAAATTCAAGAAGGTTTTCAATTGTATATTCTCTTATTTTTCTCTTTCATGTTTTTTGCATATCTTCATATATTTATATATATATTGCTTACAACAGTTCTTTCATATACAGTTTAATGCAAACAAATTTTCTTGAAAACATTTATATGTAAGTTGAGTATACATATGGATATGTATTTATAAATGTATATGTGGATTTATATATATATGTCTATGGGTGTATATGTATCTGTGTATATATATATGTATGTTTAAAAGATGTATATATTTGGATATGCATATGTATATATAGATGTAGATGTGGTAATTTATATATATGTCTAGGGGTGATGTAGATCTCTATATGTATATGTATGAAGGGAAAATATTATATATTTTGATATATATGTGTATTATATATATGTAAAATGATGGTTATTTATTTATATTATTCAAATATTGTAGCTCTGATGAAGACTCCTGGACAGTCAAAACTGTAAAGAAAATAAAGAAGTTTTTAAGAAAATTTGTTTGCATTAAAGTGTATATGAAAGAACTGTTGTATACAATATATATAGGTTTTCAATTGGATAAGCAATGAGCAAATAATTTATTTGTAGCTATACAATTTATAGATATGAGTAGAAATACAGGTAAACAGTTATGTATGTTTTTTATAGATATAAAGAAGGCATATGATAGAATAAATAGAAATAGATTATGAGTAAGTTTAGCAAATTTGAAAATGGACGGAGGTTTAATGGATCTTATTAGAGATTGTATGAATATAATTACTATACATATCAATTAGGGAGGATAAAATCAGTTAAAGTTAAAAATTGGGTGGGACTAAGACAAGAATGTCCTATATCACCTATTTTGTTTTTGTTGTAATGAAGAAAAATCAAAAGTAGTGATGATTAATACTGGGGAAAGAGAAGACAAAGAATTTTTATTGGGGAGATAAAATATGGTGAATAGGTATAACTATTTGGGAATCATCTAAGTAAAAACAGAAATTGCTTGGATCAATGGGGAAAAAATTGATAAATTAAGCAAAGAAAAAAAAGGGACTGATAAAGAAATTTCCAGTATTTTCATATAATAAATATGATGTAGTTAGAATTTTATGGAAGGGAATGGCAGTAGCAGGATTAACATGTGGTAATGAAGCATTATGTGTAAGTAAAGGGGTGTTAGATTGCTTAGAAAAAGTATAAAGCAATTCAAGAAGATATGGAATGGTCAAGGTTTTATATGAGAGTTGCAAAAGGAAAATGAAAATATTCAGTAGATTGCAGTTTATAGATAAGAAGAAATTAGACAAAATAGTATTTAATTGGGTTATGAGTATGCAGGCAACAAGATAAATGAGAAAGGTGCTATGGTATGGAAAAAATTTGGATTAAGAATTTGTCAGTAAAGGTAGGATGCTTGTGTTAGAAGAATTGTTGAGTGTAATAGTTGCAAGGAATGGGATAGAAGAATAGACAATGCATTAATAAAGAATAGGAAGTTGGAAAGATGGAAAAGTGGTATGGAGAGTAAAAGAGTTTCATCATCATCATCATCATTATCAACCATTATCAATCCACTGCAGAATGAAGGTCTCTCCAAGTTTAAACCATCTTCAATCTTTAGCTTCTCTTCTCCACATCACCCCTGCACACTTTCTTATTTCATCCATCCATCTCACATGTGGTCTCTTTTTGGGTCTTTTACAATCTCTTGGAATCCAGTTTAAAATTTCAATTGTCCATCTATTATCATCTCTTCTAGCAATATGTCCAGCCCAACTCCACTTCAATCTTTTAATTTTTTCAATGAGGTCAGTAACACCTGTTTGTTCTCTTACCCATACATTGCGTTTTCGATCTCTTCTTGTTACTCCCAACATACATCTCTCCATACTTCTTTGAGTGGTCTGAAGTCTCTGTATTGCTCTTCTATTGAGTGTCCAAGTCTCAGATCCATAAGTAAGAACTGGTAAAACACATTTGTTAAAAACCTTCCTTTTCAAACACATAGGCATATTTCCTTTTAGTATCAAGTTATTTCTACCAAAAGCACTCCAACCAAGTTTAATTCTATGATTAATTTCCTCCATTATGTTTCCATCTGTATTAATAATCTGACCAAGGTATTTGTAACTGTTAACTTCTTCTAATTCATCATAATCAATCTTTATTTTCATATTTTGAGCAAATCGATTAAACATTACTTTAGTCTTTTTAACATTTATCTTTAGTCCTACTTTCTACTTTCATCTGATAACTCCTGCAACATTTCCTGCAGCTCTGAAGCATTATTTGCAAAAACAACTACATCATCTGCGAAATCTAAATGACTTAAATAATCTCCATTTACTTTCACTCCTTTAGTTTCCCATTTTAATCCACAAAATACTTCTTGCAGCACTGCTGTAAAAAGTTTTGGAGATATGGAGTCACCTTGTCTTACACCTTTCTCAATGTTGACTTTCCCAGTATCATTATGTAATCTAATTGTTGCTGTTGCATTTTTATAAATATTCTTTAAAATATGACAATATCCTGGATCTATACCTTGATGATCCAATGCTTTAATCACTGAAGAAATGTTTATAGAATCAAATGCCTTTTCATAATCTACAAATCCAAAACATAATGACAACTCATATTCATTTGTCCTTTCTATAACTTCTCTCAATACCTGAATATGATCTACTGTACTAAAACCACTTTTAAATCCAGCTTGTTCTCTTGGTTGGTGGAAATCCAATGTTCTCTGTAGACGAGTTGTAATTATCTTGGTAAAAATTTTATATAAAACTGATAAAAGGCTGATAGGTCTGTAATTTCTAATATCTTCTTTATCACCTTTTTTAAATATTAATATTATTACTGCATTCTTCCAATCATCTGGTACATCTTTATCATTTAGACATTTAGTATATAACTTTGCTAAAAAATTTTTCTGTTTCTTCACCTGCTTCTTTTAATATATCAATTATAATTCCATCATTACCTGGAGCCTTTCCTTTCTTCATACATTTAATTGCATTTCTCACTTCTTCATTTAAAATTCTGGGCAATTCGGAAGATGTAATAGATATAGGAGGTACTTGTTCTTTATTACTATATAATTCTTGATAAAAATTTTCTACCAATTTCATGATGTCATCTCTCTTTTTAGTAATAATTCCATCTTTTTTTCTTATTGCAGATATAAATTTCCTACCAATACCAAAATGTTGTTTTACATTCTTAAGACTTTTATTTTCTTCTACAGCTTTTCTTGCTAGTTCACAGTTATACTTTCTTATATCATTTTCAACTCTTTTCCGCACCATTTTACAAAATTCGAGATATTCAATTCTTTTTAATGCATCATTTTTGTATATCTTCATATTTCTTCTTTTCTTCATAAATTCTCTAGTCTCAGTAGAAATTTTATTGGTCAATTGCTGCTTTTTTCTACCAGCTATCTTTCTTGCAGTTTTTAAAAGTGTATCAGTTATTTTCATATTAATTTCATTCAAATCTGAATCATGTTCAAAATCTACTAATACTTGAAACCGATTTGTAAGTTCTAATTTAAATTCATTAGAATGTTTCTGAAGATTAGGAATATCAACTGTAAATATTGTTTTTCTTAACAATTTTTGTCTTTCTAGTTTTACATTAACACGTATCTTGCATCTTACTAATCGATGATCACTTCCTGTGTTAAATCTATTAAGAACATTACAATCTTGAAATATGTATTTCCTGTTAGTCAAAATATAATCCAATTCTGCTGTACCTTCATTTGGATGCTTCCATGTCCATTTTCTTTTAGCATTTTTCTCAAAAAAAGAATTCATAATATAAAGTTTTTCTTTTTCTGCAAACTCCACAAGTCTATGTCCTCTCTCATTTCTATTACCATAACCAAAATTACCTACAGCACTTTCATCTTTCATTTGTTTACCAATTCTAGCATTAAAGTCTCCCATAACAATTTTAAAATGTTGTTTACTCTGATCAAAAGCCTTTTGTACATCCATATAAAAATCTTCTACTACTTCATCACTATGAGAACTTGTTGGGGCATAAACCTGAATTATCTGCATTTGGTATCTGCTATTAAGTTGTATAACTAATCTTGCCACTCTGTCTGATACACCATCAATCTCCACAATATTGTTCTTCCACTTTTTATTTATAATGAATCCTACTCCACTTGTATTTCCAATATTTGTGCCTTTATAATAGAATATATGTCCACTTTTTAAATCAATTGTCTCTTCACCTTTTCTTCTAACTTCACAAAGTCCAATAATATCCCATTTAATATAAGAGAGTTCTTCTTCTAATTCTTGCAATCTTCCTTCACTTGAAAGTGATCTGCAGTTGTAAGTACCTAAATAAAAAGTTGTCATCAAATGGCAGCCTGGGTCCGCAATCAGGGGATTCTTAGCACCCTCCGCCTTTGGCCACCAACCGCTGCCTTGGTTGGTGACTTTACAGCCTCCTGGGAATAAGGGCCATGCTTTATTTTTGTCTGTCATAATTGTATATATGTATTGGAAAAATATTTATCATTTACACAAACATTCATTCTGCCCTATCAGGCATTGAGAAGACAGACCATGGTGTTTCTTGATCTTAAACTCAGAGGTAAAAAGCCAATAAACTCACCACACTGGCTAATGCGTGTTGGTGAGCAACCCATCCATGTTCGTATGATATATGAATAAACACATAGTAATAACAGCTGCAACGACAAGAATGTATGAAGTGGACATTAGGAATTTGCCCTGCTCGGTTCCTTTAAGGCCTCCAAGAGGCATCAAAGGGTCTCCTTTCAGTTAATAGGAAACTCCCTTCTAAACAAAATACTGGGTGTGAGTTAATTTATGATAATAGCAAGAAAAGAATTTTACTGTTCAAGGCTTGAGCAGGATCTTTAGCAACAAGGGAACATACATATAAATGGGAAAATGTGGGTGATTTAGTCTGCAAGTTGTGTAAGGAAGGCACAGATAATATTAGGCATCTGTTAATTGAATGTAAATGCTTGCAAGTAGAAAAGGCACAAATAATGAAGTTGTGGGAAAATAAAACAAAGTGATTATATAGAAGATAGGTTCTTGGTGTTTATACTGAGTTTGGAAAAAGATAAGGGGGATTTAGATATACAGGTCCTGGAGTTAACAAATATTATGTTGTGGAAAGGGAATGGAGCAGAATAGAGAAGAGTATGGGAAAAACTTAGGCCAGGGAATGGAAAGGGAAAGTAAAGTATCTAACAGGTTTTTCTGGGCATGGTAGCTGAGAGATTCCTGAATCTGAAAAAGAAGAAGTCACAGTGCATCTCATTTCATCTCATTATAATACTGTTCTAACAGCTTGTATCAGCATATGAAATGGTGATCAAATGACTCTCAAGTTGTCTTTTAATGGTTGTTAGAAATAGAAAAAAATGTAAATATACTGTAGTTTATTCAAATATTTATGATTATTTTTTACAAAATAAATATATAATAATTATTGAAAAACAAAAGTATATAAGATTATTCTTTTGGATTTTATAAATATGTTTTCTTTTTAAAAATACATAGCAAAGAAATTTGTTAAATGGAAAAAGAAAATGACAACAAATAATGATTTACTAAACACAGCAGTATAGAGACTATAATATTTTAATAATTATGAATACAATTTTAAATTTAGAAGCTTTATGGTGACAAAAAGAGATTGAAAACTAAATACATGGGTAAGAGAATAAAAATTTATTACTGACATTATTGAAAGAATTAAAAGACTGAAATAGAGGTGGTCTGAATATATTGGTAAAAGAGATGATAATAGATGAGGAAAATCAGTGAAAAAATGAGGTGGTTTGGACATGTTAAGAGAAGAAAAAAAATTACATCAAATGGATGATTATGGAGATGGAACCACCTAGAAAAAGGCCCAGGGGCAGATCCAAGACCAGATGGATTGATCGAGTGAAGAGGGACTTGTAGGAGATCTCATTCAAAGAGGAAATGGCTTCAGACTGAAAAATCTGGGGATGAAACGATCCATACCAGTGACCCCACTTGAAGTGGGATTAATCAAGCTGTGTAAGAAGAAGAAGATGATGATAATAGATGGACAGTTGAAATATTAAACTGGAACTATGTAAGATTAAAAAGGTGAATATAAAAAATGTTTAGATAAATGTTTTTTTTTTTTGCATAAAAGCACTAAAAATTAATATATATAGCTTTTACAAATAAAAATATGGGACAATGTTATCATATTTAGAATGTGGGTTCTTAAAAAAAATTATTTAAATAAATTTACAAGTAAAATATACTGTAAATAAATTGGCATTAGTACAAAAAAGAGGGTGTGTTTTGGGAGGAAAGTGAGATGATTTTTTATGAATCTGACTTTTAAACATAATTACATCATGTTTGTATTTATAAAAGCTGAAAAAAAATTATTTTGTACTTTTTAATGCATTTTAAAATTTTTAATAAATTTATGTAAACAAAATGTATTTTTTCAGAAAATTTATTTAATTTTGTTTGTAAATGTTTGTACAAATTAATTTATTGTAAAAGACTAACGAAAACCAGTAAAATTTTGATTGGATAATAAAAGTTCTTAAACACATAGGATCAAAATAAATTAGACAAAAAATATTTATAAAACAGACAACTCTCTAAAAGATGGTATTTCTACATGATTTCACCCTAACATAGTTCATGAATTAGGGAAAATTCCTTTATAACACAGCATTCTTACACCCTCCTTCCATCAAACATGGTTTGAGAGTTGCAGAAATTACTCGTACAAACAGCATTTGTATAAGTTTTGATAATTGGGGGGAAATTCCTGTATAACAAGAAAATTATGAAATCATCTCTGTTGATATTTGTCAATCAAGCATGTATAAAAAAGCTCATTTAATGGTAATTAACCATAGTGATGAAGAAACATTATGTAATATTAATATGTAATACTTTTGATCAAATATTGTTTTAATATAAATATTTCTTTTACTTATAAAATGCAAATAGTATCATTTTTTAAAAACTTTTCAAGCCTAACACTGTTTTTTGTATTAGTTCATTGGTTTTTATACCTATTGACCATGTTATATGGACATTATCTATCTCATTCAGAAAATTGTATTTATTATACAAATAACAAACTTAATCTAAAAGATTATTTCTTTAAATGTCATGTGATATCATGAATGGATTATCTGTAAATGAAATCAGAATTTTCTATATACCATATAATACTAAATCATCCATGCATTTTACTTCTGTTACACAATGCTTTATTTACCACCCACATTTACAGTTTACAGTTTGAATTGCTCCATCAATCTTCTTCAGAACTCTTATATGATTTAGTATTATATGATATACATTTTCAATGCAATAAGAAAAAGTAATTATTAATTTTCTATATATAGATGAAATCAATTCTATTAGCCACATTAAACATTCATTTTCTCAAAAAAATTTGCATACCATAATAAACTCAATTATTTTTGACTCCATATTACCCAATTATTTTTTTCAGTCCTCATTTCTTTCTTTTAATCTCTTTCAATCCCATTTTGACAAAAGTTGTTTTATTAATTTCATTATTCTATCCGCATATTCCACAATTTTCTTACAAAGACCTAAACAAAACAACACAAAATCCCTATGTCTTTTAATATTTTTATTTTTAAAACTTCTCCCACTCTCTATATAATCACACTGATCATCTCACAACTTTCTGTACAAAAAAAGTAAGAGTCAAAACTCTTTTCTCCCTTCTTTATATAAACTACAGCATAAATCCACATCCTTACTCCATTTTTCTTTTCTTTTCCTGGTATCTAAAACCACTATCCTTGCATCAAAGAGCAATATGTTTTCTTTAATGTTATCACACATATTTTCCCATCTTATATAATTTTTATTCTTATAAGACTTCAACCACCTTTTCTAATTTCTTTTTCCACCTCTTATAATTATACATTCTCTAAATATTTATCCTACATTTTTTATATTCATTAAACATTAATGAGATTTATTGCCAACTTCATAAATCATAAAATAAACAGTACATAAAACTAATAAATGCAAATACAAGCAATAGAAGAGTGACAGAAATATTACAGACTACACAAAATATAAAGAGAGATATATATTAGAAGTATCAAAAAAGAATTGACAGCAAAAAAAAAAAAAACATAAGAGAAAATACGAAAGCAATCGTAAAATCATTAATAATATTATGTGACTGAAATGATGATGAGATGTTTATATCACTGAGGTGAGATGACAATAAATGGATATCTATAAAAGATGTTCAAAATCTCTTCTTATGAGGTGAATGGAAGATATAGAAAATCTGCTTCAATAATGTAAGAGCAACCATGAATAAAAAGCATGGAAAAAAACTTCGACTGACCATTATAACATGTTGCTCATGGCTGAAATTGCGATTAAGTAGCTGACAAAATAATTTTTGTGTTCACAAATACAGCGCTACGATAATATATACAGAAGAATATGCGTATTTGTTCATATAAACAATAGCTGTTAGAGGGTTAAAAACATTTTTCAATCGACAGTCGTTATTGTTTTAATTTTTAAAATAAAATAGTTTATTATATTTTGCTTTTATTAGCTTATAATTGTCTAGATTATATATTTAATTTCAAAATATTCAGAAAAGAATAATAAAAACAAACTAACTAGAAGCAAATAATATTATTTTATTTAAAAAATAATTACGAAACTATGATTATTATAGTAAAAATTATTTACATTCAGTGGTAATAATTAAATAATTGTGCTGTATATTAAAAAATTAATTCTGGTAAATGGATGAGTTTTTATTTAAATTATTGAGTTTTATTTCAAAACAACAAGTTCGTGGACTAATGTTTGTTTTTTTAAAAATAAATTAACAGAGATATGCGCGCGATTACAATGTAATTTGCAAATGTCAAACTTTCGGCATTTATAACTTTGATATTGGTTTATTTAACCGTCGAGGTTAAACAATAAATTATCTCCAACCTTTAAACGTCCAACTGGCACCTTAACAAATTTGTGTTCGCTCTACTTTATAATTAATTAATACTACTAGCAGATAGTTCTTTGCGTAAGCTGCAAGTTAATAATTCCATATACCCATTTTATATCTCACGCGAGCACGAAGTATGTTGTTAGCAACAACGATTATTATTGTTGTTGTTCTAAGCAAATAATTATTTCTCAGCGATGTATCCATTGTTCTGGGTAGTATCAAGTCAGGTTTTAATTAATACATCACACTTCTTCTCCCACTACACAACTAGGAGTAACATGGAATACATTTTGTTTTCTCTATAGTCCAACACAGCATTTTCTCTTTTCTAGTGGACATAGTCCTTTAAGAATATGGGAGACTGTTTTTTTCTCTGAGGTCTTGGTGATCTTGGTTTATCTATCTCTGATTTCGTCTCTGCCTGTTCGATGATTTTATTTCCACTGGGTTTATTGTTCTCCCAGCTTGGAGAACTGCGATGGTGTATGTGGTTTATGTGTCGCTTGTGTAAACTATCTCTAAACCATACTTTTTCTCCAGCTATGAATGTTTTATTTTTTGTTTTGGACAGCATATTTTTAGCTGGTAATCATGAACTATATTCTTTGTGGGCATTTGATTGACATGCTGTGCATGTTTTTGTGAAGGACTTAATGTTCTCATTTATCTTAGGCCACCAAACATAGCTTCTGGTGAGTGCTTTTGCCCGAACAACTCCTGTTTGACCATTGTGCAGCATTTTGAGCACCTGATTCTGGCCCTGTGAGGGTATTATACCTCTGTCTCCATTTAGTATGCATCTTTTGCAGACTGATAAGCTTGAGCGAGCATTCCAGAAAACCAGTGCTAAGTTCTTTGGTCATTTGCTGGACCACCCTTTACTAATCCATTTTATAAGCAATTGATATCCTGGATCATTATCTGTCCACTCTGCTACTTTTTTACTATTTATCCATGAATTCCAGCTGTTTATGTAGTTGATTTCCACATTGACTTTTTTAATCTTGTTTATGGTAATTCCGAGTGGTCTAAACCAATTCCGGCCTATTAATGGCTTTACTTGTTTATAGACTATGTATAAAGGTAATTTTCTTATTTTTGAGTTTAACTTTTACTTTTACCATTCCAACTATTTCCACCGTATTGCCGTTTTTTGGCGCTTACATTGGTTTTTTCCATTTTACGTATAACGTTTCTTTGCACAGTGAGAACTTCCCAATCACTAAGGGACATTAATGTAACTCCGGAGCCACTGTCAATTTCCATTTTAACGTATTTCCCTTCGATGAGTATTGGCAGTTTGAATTCTGCTTCATTACATTTTAAATTTTTAATGCTTGTATTAAGGTTTCTTTTGTCTATATTTTCTGGTTTTTGTTTACGACAGACTTTTGCTAGATGACTTTTCATTCCGCAATTTGTACAATACTCTCGATTTTTCTTACAATTTCGAGTGATGTGTCCCGATTTGCCACAGCAGTAACACTTTGTTTTTATATTGTTTACTCTTTCCTGTTTTGACATTTCATTTCCACGTTCCATGATTTTATCAATTAATTGGTAAAAATTTACTGATGGCGTGATATCCAGATATTCTTTAGCTTGGTTCATCACAAACTCGTGTGCAATTCCTCTTTTAATGGCATCCTTGTAATTTAACTCTGAATCGGCTAGTAGGTGTTCACAGAATTTAGTGTCATATATGCCCCATAATAACTGCTCCAACAGGGCCTCTTCTAAAAATTGTTCATAGACACAATTTTTTGCTAGTTCCCTTAGCGCTGTGTCAAATTCTTTAAAAGTTTCTGCTTTCATTTGCCATCGATTTCTAAAATGCAGTTTAGCGACGTGTTTCGATGGAAAAGGGCAGAAATGTTCTGTTAATTTTTGAACAATTTCATCGTATTGAAACGTTTCAGGCTCTGCCAGTTCACATAGACAGTTTGCGATCTCGAGCACTTTCATTCTGAAAAATCCAAGTAATATGGCCACCTTTATGTGGTTTTCCTTGATATTGTTAACAAGGAAAAATTTTCCCACGTGTTTAACATATAGTGACCAGTTGGTAGGGTTCTCGATATCAAATTCTGCTATTGACATTTGGATCATGGCGGCCATTGCTGATTACATTTAATGTTTTCTTTTACAGGTTCTATCCTTGACTGCGCCAAATTGGTTTATTTAACCATCAAGGTTAAACAATAAATTATCTCCAACCTTTAAATGTCCAACTGGCACCTTAACAAATTAGTGTTCGCTCTACTTTATAATTAATTAATACTACTAGCAGATAGTTCTTTGCGTAAGCTGCAAGTTAATAATTCTGTATACCCATTTTATATCTCACGCAAGCACGAAGTATATTGTTAGCAACAACGATTATTATTGTTGTTGTTCTAAGCAAATAATTATTTCTCAGCGATGTATCCATTTTTCTGGGTAGTATCACGTCAGGTTTTAATTAATACATCACAGATATTATCTATTGCAGATAAATATATTAATAAATACTAATAATTTTTTACTAGACTATATCATATTATTCCTAACCCAGTCATAAACTTTAAATTTCAGATAAATATTAAAATATGTTTCAAAAACACATGGGATATTTCTACTCCACACACATTCTTGGAACATTAGAATATGGTTTTTGGATGCATTTATTGGCATATTTTAAAATTGTGTGTTGGAGTGAATGTTTTAAATATATTTTAAAAACCTTATATATAAAGATGTGTTTGTATTTAAAGATAAAATAGTCTTTAATAGAAGCTCTCCATTTGAAAAAAGATTTATTCAGTATCCTTTTAAATCAGTGGTTCTTAACCTGTGTGTCACAACCCCTTTGAGGATCAAACAACCCTTTCACAGGGGTCACCTAAGACCATTGGAAAACACATTTTTCATTCATAATAGTAGCAAAATTAAAAGTTGGGGATCACCACAACTTAAGGAACTGTATTTAAGGGTCATGGCATTAGAAAGATTGAGAGTCACTGTTTTAAATAGTGAGAACTTTTACATTTTGATACTTATTTAATCCTCTAAATAAGAATATTTATATACTCAATTATTAATCAATAAATGGATAACTATCATAGGTTTGATATGGGCAAACATATCCTCAATTAGATTCAAAATTCCTTCCACAAACCTATGTCAGGCATGCGTGAGTATATTTTAATTAGATATTGTTAATAGTGATATACAAAGCTAAAATTTGGAAGAATGATTAGAGAGAATAGAATACTTACAGATAGAGTTATCTTAAACCAATCCCCAGTTTCCTTAAAAATTCTCATACCTTTAAACAGTTTCTAAAGTTCCATAAATCTCAAGTCATAGTCGATTATAAGTATGTACTAATGAATGAATAATAAACTAAAACTATATTATATAGGGATTATTTTATCATGGTAGATCTTTAGCCTGGTTCTCAACATTTGATAGCACAAAATTATTTTCTATTAATTTAAAAACTGTAAAAGAAAATATCCTATAGTTAATAATAAACATTTTTCAAATTAATTTTCTAAACGTAAAACAATCAATTGATAATGTTGAAATACTTAAAATTTTAAAAATTTGGCAAAGATGCAGTATTTACTTAGCATATGGGTTACTTTTAACAATCTTAACTGTTATCAAAATGTCATAAAAGAACCTGGAAAAATTCCTAACAAGAAATAGAATTATGTAATTATAGACATAGATTTGACAATCATTGACTACATAGATGGGGGTTTGAATTTATTGATATCTATATAGTTCAGAAATTGTTAAATTCAAGTTATTAAGTAGATGAGTGTAAGGACCGTGGATTGTACCAAATCATCGATGAGATTCCAGTAACATTTAAGAAGGTCAAATTCAGATGTCTTAAACTGTTGGATATAAAATTATGCAATAATTATCATAGAATTATCATTGTTATCTATTACCACAAAGATACTTTCAAGGATTTTATTAATTATGAATGAATGATTACTAGGATATTCAATGTGGATTGAGAGAATCAAGAAGTACTATAGATATGATTTTGGTTACCAGGCAAATACAAAAGGATTTAAAGCATAAGATCCTCAGATTAATTTCAGTTCTGGTAATCAAACATCTTATAAACTCCTAAACAATAGAGTCATTATTATTTTGCCCTATATAGTTTAATATATAGGGTATATGAGCACAGACTTTCACATGACCGACCACTCTCCACTCTATCTCATAACACTGATACACTTGAACACATATATTTTGAAAAGATAGTGTAATGCTTAATTATTCAACCCTACACTGTATAATCCTTTGACCATTTCCAGGTCTAATACTTCTTGTACTAAAAAACATCTGATTATTTATTTTTATTATTATTGATTTGTTCAAAGCATTTGACTTAGTTAATCGAAAAGGTTCATGCACCATTTGAAATTAGTTGGTTACTCATTAAAATATGTTTGTATTATACAGCATTCTGAATGGGAAAATGAGAGAAATGTTATCATTATTGATCAAAAAGTTGAAGCATTTAAAAAGAATATTGACGTTAAATTGAGATGTTTTATAGTTCTAACTTTGCTTTTGATCTTTGTGACAGAGCAATTTCATAAAGAGGCATCAAAATATAATACAGAGTTAATGGATTTTTTTTTAATTTAAAGTGATTAAAAGCAAAAATAAATCTTGCTGTCCAAATTTACTGTTTGCTGATGATTATACCACCTTTTCCTAATCCAAATATGATCTACAGAATATATTTAAATACTCTGAAAGCAATTTTTAAATATTTTGCTTTAGTAACTACATTCTTTATCAGGTAATGATGAAAGAAAAAGCTTCAGCAACTTTTAGTTTGAATGGTTGTGAACTTGAGAATGTGAACCAGTTTAAATATCTTTGCAGTTTTAAAAATAGAAATAAGGACTTATAGTACTGATTCCAAGGTGGTGTGACTGTTCTTAGTAAATGAAAATATAAGATATTTCATCACAGTGAAATAACTACTGCAACTAAATGATCTCTATATAGAAATTATTATTTTGCTCAATTTATTATTGTATGGTCTTGAAACATGGGCACCCTATGGACATAACATAAAGGCATTAAAAATTTCATTTGAGAATGCTTTGTGAAGTTCTAGAAATACAACGAGAAGATTATAATAATGATTAATATGTTTGTAAGAGCACATTTTTTTAGGATTGAAAAATCATAATAGGTTTTTTTTAAAAAGTACCTTTTGATAAATATGAACATGGTTTTCAAGAAGAGTTAGATCTCATTTGTGTTATAAAGAGTATCTCAATTGAATTCTAAAGAAGTGCAATATTGACTGTATGTACTTGCAAAGAGGCACTGAATGGTGGATATGGTGGTCAAGTAGCTGATCCTGGAGCCCAAGATCCAGGGATTGTGACAGTGAGTCATCACTTCCTGTGCTTAAAGATTTTATAATCCCCTGAGCAATAAAATAGTTATTTTATAGAGAAATTATGACAGGAAAGAATATAATGGAATGTCAGAGTTGGTCATGGCATTGAGGTTTCACAATGAAAATTTTGCCTGAAGTTAAATACATTATTGCAAAATGTTATATAAGCAAATGAATGGATTAACATACCAAGCAAGTGTATAAATTTGTAGATGATTAATTTGTATAGTCAATGCAAAACTTATTTCTAGTATAATTTTAATATATTTTGTCTTTCTATTTTATTTATTTCTTTTAGATGCCCATAACTTGATTGTGAGTTGCTGCTGCTGCAGTTGCCATTATGAGTATGAATGAAAACAAAATCATTTCAGTGTAAGCAATAGATTAAAAAATCAATATGTTTGGCTATCTATATTCTAGCAAATTAATGTTAAGCATCTTTAATTAATGGTTTTATTGTCAAAGTTGAACCTTATACAATAAACCAGTTGGTGATGCTATTATTACCATTATTAAATTATATAATGAACATGCTAATAGCTCTTAACAAGGTATTCAGAACATCCCTAATCCCAGACCGATTTCTAGCTCTGGTTTTCATCAATGAGGTGCTAGGATATTCAAGCATTAAATTTAAAATACTAGGTCAAGCCTACACTTTATCCAATATTTAACTATTAAGTAAAAAAATCGGATATTTTCAGACATCCATATGTCTTCAAATCCAACTATCTAACTTAAACAGCCATATGAGTGTGATCTGGTATTTTAAATCTAATGCTTGAATATCCTAGTGCCTCAATAATGAATTCCAGAGTTAGAAACTGGTCTGGGGATAGGAATATTGTGAAAATCTTGTTACGAGTTATTGGCATGGTCATTATATAACATTTATAATACAAGCTTATTAAATTAAGTCATGTGATATATGACTGATTTCCTTGCAATTATTGTTACTGCTCTTAAGGCATTAGTGATTTTATATTGCTAAAGCTATTTATACAAAGTGTATCTGAACTTATTTCAGTCCCATATGATCAAGTTAGAGAGCTGGATTTGAAGACATATGGATGTCTGAAAATTTCAGATTTTTTACTTAAAAGTTAATCATTAGATATAATGCTGGGCTTGGCCTGGTATTTTAAATCTAATGCTTGAATATTCTAGCGCTTCACTGATGAAAGCAAGAGATAAAAATTAAATCACTATTGTGCCATAATGGACATGAGTGGTAGTAAAATCCGTTCAATGCAAATGATAGATTAAGAAATCAAAATGATTGATTACTTATATCCTAGCTAAGTAAGTTTTAGCATCTTTAATTAATGGTTTCACTGCCGAAGCTGAATTTTACACAATAAAAACAATTGCTGATGCTGATATTATCATTTCAATACAAGGAATAAATTAAAAAATCAAAATTTAGGTCATCTATATCCTAGCTAAGTAAGTTTTAGCACCTTTAATTACTGATTTTATTATCAAAGTTGTACGTTATACAGTAAAAACAGTAATCAAAGATACTAAAACATACTTAGTTCTCGCATTTCTTTTCTCTGAAAACAATGTTTTTAAGGCTATTGTATAATTCCACTTTCGATTAATTTTTTTTATTATTTTTTCCCCAGACTTTGGAACTAACTTCTCTATCTCTTCTCAAACAAATCTAAAGTGCCTAATTTGGGGGAGCAACTGAATTCACTTAATACATTGCTTGTGTAAACAATTCAACAAAGATTTAGTTTGAATGTCTTTCTTTTAAAAAAATTCGACTTTTTGAAAATGTGTTTAAACTCCCATCAAACTTTCATAGATCTGAAAAGGATCAACAAACCATCCAGTGGAGGACTTTTGTTCAACCCTAAAGTAAAACTTGTCCAAACTGAATAAAATCATCTAAAAATGTAAACTGAAAAGAATTTAAGAGCTACTTTAGAATGATCTAAAACAAACGCTGTTTTTATAAGGTTTGGCTGAGATCTTTAGTAAAGAAGGAGAAAATCTGCACGAGCTTTCTAAAAAACAATTATCCGAGAGAGGGGAGAGGGAGGGGAAGACAAATTTTGAAAAAGTTGCTGTTCAAAAATAAATACATTTTTATTTTTAATATATATATGTTAAATGACAATTATCTGAGGAGAGGATAAACTTTGACAAAGTTTTTATTCAAAAACGAATATATTTTTAATCTTTATATGTATATTAGATGTCAATATATGTGCAGGGATATTTTAAGCTGAATCCAACATTTTTTAATACTTTAAAAAGTCACTATAAATGGGATAGATGAATTAAATAACGAATTTTACTTCAGTTCCGGAGAAAACAGTATCAATTGAAATGAACTGAAAGAGAACAACATTTTAAAATAAACTGACAATGGTTCAGAATGATATGCATTTTCTTATTTGTTTGCTACCTATCCATCTTTCTAAATACATAAATTTTTTCTATATATGTATAAAAACTGTGCATGCCAGGAAAAAATGGTTAATCCCTCACTCCCAAACTGCTTGCAATGCCATTTATGAATCGATGCATGTAGTATGTAAGCACACAGTAAAGCTATTCATAACAAAAATTGTAAACCACAAGTGTATTTGGATAATGGGTTACGATATAAAATGGGAACTTAGTCCATGATGTAAAACATATGAAGAGTAAATTTTAATTGAAACATTTGGAATGATTCAAGCTATATATGGTAGTGAAGCCATATGACTCAAACATGCAAAGAATGCGTCTTACCATTTGTAATGATTCAAACTATGCATGGTAGTGAAGTTATGTAGCTGAAACACATGAAGAATAAATTTTAACTGCTACTGAAACATTAAAATGATTCAAAGTATGCATGGTAATATAGAATGTGGCTCAAACATGCAAAGAATAGGCTTTAACTGCCATTAAAACATTTGGAATGACTCCAGTGAAGCCATGTGGCTCAAACATATTTCAAGAGTTTTGCAAGACTTTGTAATGGCTAAGAGATTATTAAAGACAATTTAAGAAAGTACAAAATAGACGGTCATTGTAACTCTTAATACAGGCATGTTCACATCTTAAAATTTTTGTGCTAATAACTCTATACAAAACATATTAATACATAGGTGGCGCTGCTGACATTTTGGATAGTGAAACAATCACCTTTTCACTGGGACAACCTGTATATGTTTCTGATTTACTCTCCTTATATAAATTAAAATATAAAGTTATCTTTTCACTTTAAAAATAGATCAAATTAGATAACATGATTTCAATTAACAATATCAGTTTTTAATTCATGCTTTATTAAATCTAAAAACCTATGCAAATCTTTTGATTATTATCTATAATATATACAGGAGAGGTTGGTTTACTTATGAAAATATTTGGAAGGTTTAACAATTTCCAGTTTTCATACCTACAAATTATTAGTTTTTAATCTATTTTTCTTACACATGCTAATACATAAAGAACAAGTAATTTTACTTTTGGTTTACAAACAGTTCAGACACATATTATTACTAGATGGTATGCCTTTTGTTGGCAATGGCAGTTTTTAATTGGTATTGTGCATGTTGTTTATATCCTAACTGAAATTTGTCTAAAAGTACAAGAAAAATTAAAAAAATTAAATTATTGTATCTACACATATGAAACATATCATCCCAACTAATGCTCAAAATTAACCAATAAAATATAAGCAATCCATTGCTAAGGTAACACTCAGATGATGAGTAAATATCAACTTATTGTCTGGATCTAAGATCTTAAACAGACCTTGAGTGAAAACATTTGACAAACATATTAAGATTAAAACTGCCTAGAGGTTTTAAAAAAACTCCAATAAGTAGTCAGGATAAAATGCATTGGTTTGTTTTAAGCATTGATTGGAGTCATGTGATATATTATTGTATTAGTATAATCTATATATATATATAACCCTTATTGTTAAAATCAGATTGCTTGATAACAGTTAGAAATTGTTGATTGTTATTAATATTGGTATTGTCTAAGTGTTGACTGGTTTTTAATGATATATATATATATCTCATGTGAGAGGTAACTAGTCTTTCAGACATTCACTATTGGTATTAATTTGTTTGTACTCACCCATCAATTATTCACCTATGCTTTTTAATCACTTATTGATGGGTGAGTGCAAGCAAATTAATACCAATAGTGTATGTCTGAAAGGTTGATTTCTCTCACATGATTTACATATAATTAATGATCTATATGCACTTCTTCTTCTTCTCCTCCTCCTTCTTCTTCTTCTCCTCCTCCTCCTTCTTCTTCTTCTCCTTCTTCTTCTCCTCCTTCTTCTTCTCCTCCTCCTCCTTCTTCTTCTTCTCCTCCTCCTTCTTCTTCTTCTCCTCCTTCTTCTTCTTCTCCTCCTCCTTCTCCTTCTTCTTCTCCTTCTCCTCCTTCTTCTTCTTCTTCTTCCCCCCCCCCCCCTCCCCCCCCCCCCCCCCCCCCCCCCCCCCTCCTCCTCCTTATTATTATTATTATTATTATTATTATTATTATTATTATTTTTTTTATTATTATTATTAAAATCATAGTCTAGAATAATAGTTTATTTGAAAAATTGCAATATGATTATTTATTAATTTGATGAAGACCAATCACTAAACAGCCATTATTTTTAGAAGTTTAAAATTTCTTTGTCTTTATTTCAAAACTGTGAGGGAACCATATGAATCATGCATGTATGAGGTTTAGGTCATTCTTTTAATTTTTATATTATCTATCTGATGATATCTATTATGTTTTTCTACAATAACATCTGAATTTTATTTAAATAATTTCATTTAATTCTCCTCTCCCCCATTTATTAGACTTTATGAAAAAAAGATTCCATTAAATTTTTAAATGGCAAAAATTGATTTTGACATGAATTCAAGTATCAACAATTCTTTTCTAGTTTTTAGGCTGTTGGACTAGAAAATACTTTATCATTTAGCAGTTCAAAAATTTATTTTTGGAAGATAAACAAATTTCTTCAGAAGTAAAACAAACATAGGCAGAATAATCAATCTGTATTTCTAGAAACTGGCAATATATTTTAATTTTCATCCTGACAACTTCTGATAATGCCACCGAATGTAATGGAGACCAAATGAGTGTTAGTCTTTTTACATTGTTTCCAGATCTATACTTTCTCCATTTAAATAATAAGTGTAATAGTCAAGCATTGGTGGTCCAAGAGGTTGACAGCTGCTTTACAAGCAATTGTCCTGGGTTAGCAGGTTCGCTTCTCGTCTGATGCTATGACACATGAGAAAAAAAAAGTGTAATGATGCTCAATTTGGACATAAGTAGTAGATTCTATTTACTTTTTGTGATAAAATTATTAGTATACATAATAAATATGTCAATAAAAAATTAAAAAAATACAGGATTGAAAAAATGTGTCAAGTTATGCAATAATATGAATTTATTAATTGTGTCTGCATTTCAATAATAATGAAAAAAATCCAGATAGCCGAACTAAAGACTGACCACATACACAAAATTTGACCTATATATATATATATAATTAGATTATCAACTCAACATTGGTTTATTGAGCACATTAAATACTTTCAATTCAAAGCACAACATACAGTCTTTTGAAAAGATAAGATGGACCATCTTATTCTTTTTATGTATATTCATTTATATAGACAAATCTAGAGCACTTTGAAACATTCCAAAGTGCTTTAGATTGGTCTATATAGATGAATATAGGTAAAAAGAATAAAATGGTCCATCTTATTTTTTCAAAAGTCTTTATCTTGTGCTTTAGATTGAGAGTATTTCAGCACTGAGTTGATAATCTAATTATTATAATATTAACTGCTAGGAAAAGTTTACACACACACACACACACACACATATATATATATATATATATATATATATGCAACATAAAATTTGTTGTTCATGATGCAATGTGACAATGTGAATACTGGAAATTAATAAAATGAAGATTCAAATGATGGATCTGTGCAAATAATCATAATGAGTATGTGCAACATATAAAGCTGTATATAGATAAAAATACAATTCTAATGCTAGACAGTGATTGCATTTAGAAGTAAAACTTCAAATAGTTTAACAACATTCAAAAAGTTGGGTGTCTGCCTAAAAAAAAGAGTATTAAAGTTTTTTTGGCTGTAAGGAGTGATGATCATGCAGCAAAAGGACTCAGAGGGGTGACCTTATTGCTTATCAACTAAAACTGAGATAGGCAATGCATCTCTTTAAACCTCAGTAATTTTGCATTTTCAGGATTGTTGACTGATGTGCCAGCTTCATTCAACAAGCTTCTGTGCACATGCTTCAACTTTGTGATTAGAAGAGGATAATTCATGAATAGTTCCATTGAGTAAGTTATATTTACATTTTACGTATATGTTTTTTGCTGCAAGGTTTTAGTGGATTCTATCTAACAATTTTTTTTACAGAATGTAAAAGATAACTATATCATGTAAAGCAACAGCCAATTACTTTTTGAAAAGTATTTAGATTAACTTATTCATTTCTATGCATTTCTCTTTATTCAATATACATGGATCATGCAAGTAAAATCTCATAAAGTTTCTTAGAAAAATAGTAAGTATCAATAACTCTGTTTTTTGATATTATTGACTAATGGATTGTCATAGGTAATTCATGTTACATGCCATTTTATTAAAATTTTAATAAAGAATGTAATGAATCTGTTAATTAAAAAATTAAAAGTTATCTACTGAAATTGAGAAATACTGAAGAAACATAAAAATAATAATTTTAAAAAATGTCAATAATCTTATTTTTTAAAAAACTTCAGATATGTAATAATTATATATATTCTGATTTATTGCAGTCCTACATATTTTACATTTCTGTTAACACACTATATAATTTTTGTATAATTCTAATTAATGTTATCTTAAAAATTGTGTCTTATATGAATAGTCCAAAACTCCAATGTGGCTGCCATCCAGGTCAAATAGTTAATCCAACTTCAAACAGTTTAATCTGGCCTGTTTAATGGAGTTTATTTTAAATTTCTAGACAGTTTGCTTTTCATTTTGTTTAAGTAAATTTCTGCCACTCAAGGTCTGTAACTTAAAGTTTATTTAAGATCTTAGACCCTAGAATAAATGGATTTTCATTTATTATCCGAGCATTGCCTTTAAAAAAAGCACTAATTTTAAGCATTGGCTGGTACTATATGATTGACATGTGATAACCACTTAACTATGTCCACTTATGATTTAATAAATATATATAATTATCCCACCAATACAATGCCTTTTATATATAATTGTTTAACAATGAATAGAAAAAGATAGTCTTATCTTAAATAGATATATAAAAATAATATATTATACACCAAATGTATGAATGATAAAGATATATGAAATGAATTGGAAGGATGCAGTATCAATATTTAAAAATGGAGATAAAGAAGATATTAGAAATTACAGTATATAACTTGTCTACAGCAAACTTTGGATTTTAATGAATCAAAAGAACAAGCTGTATTTAAAAGTGGTTTTAATAGAATGGAACATTTCCAAGTATTGAGAGAAGTTATAGAAACAATCAATGAATGTGAGTTGCCATTATGTTTCAGACTTGTAGATCATGAAAAGACATTTGATTCTATAAGCATTTCTTCAGGGAGTAAATTATTGGATTATCAAGATGTAGATCCAGGATATTGTCATATTCTGAAGAATTTTTATAAAAATCCAATAGAAATAATTAGATTACATAATGACACTAGGAAGATTAACATTGAAAAGAGTATTCAGCAGAATATCTCCAAAGTATTTTTCCAAAAAGTATTTTGTGTATTAAAATGAGAAGCTGAGAAAGGAAAAGTAAATGGAGATTATTTAAGTTAGTTAGATTTTGTAGATGATGCAATTATTTTTGTAAATAATGCTTCAGAGCTTCAGGAAATGTTGCCAGAGTTGTCAGATGAAAGCAAGAAAAATGAACTATGATGAAGTAATTGTTCAATTAATTTTTTTAAAAGAAGAAAATAAATATTGATAATGATGAATTAGAAAAAGTTACCAATTGCAAACACTTTGATCAGATTATTAATACAAATATAACTTAATGAATGAAATTAATCATAGAATTAAATTTGGATGGGCTGCTTTTGGTAAAAATGGCTTAATATTAAAATGAAATATAGCCATGTGTTTGAAAAGAAAGGTTTTTAATAAATGTGTTTTCATGGTTCTTACATATCAATCTGAGACTTGGACATTTAACAGTAGTAAAATGCAGAAACTTGAAATCACTCAATGAAGTATGGAAAGATCTTGTTAGGAGTAACCAGAAGAGATTAAAAACAAAATACATTGCTAAGAGAATTAACAGTTTACTGACATCACTGAAAGAATTAAGAGACTGAAGAGGCATTGGGCTGGACATATTACTAAAAAGTATAACAGATGCTCAGTTAAAATCTTACAATGATTCCAAGATATTGTAAAATACTTAGAGACCACATTTAAGATGGATGAAATAAGGAAATATGCTAGGCTGATATGGAGAAGAGAGACTAAACATCAGAGAAGATGGATTGAACTTGAAGAGATCTTCATCCTACAGTGAATTGATAATGGTTGAAAATGATGATGTAAGCTAATATTTTGTGATACATATATACAATACAGATTGGTTATTGTTATTACATAATATTTTTTATTCTGGATAAACTAAAAAAGAGAAGAAAATATGATAATAGATGCACAGTTATATATATATATATAATTGTTTTATGGATTTGCATTTATTTGATGACAAAATTTGAATAAATGTGTATTGTTTGTTTTTAATTTTAGTAATGTACCTAGATGCAGACATGTATCATTCAGTATAAGGAGACATTTCCTTTGTATTTTAAATTATTCATAAGCATTTGTAACCTCAGAATTTGTTAAAATCAGTAAAATAAAAACATGTTTATAAATTGCTTGATTACATGATTATTTTTACTTTGGGAAAAGTAAATCAAATATTTATTTTTTAGTAAGTAAATGATACTTACATTCAGATTTTATTTAAAGTATTTGCTTTTTTTTTTTTTTTAAGCAAAAATTAGTCAACAGAAAATTTATTAATATCAAGCAGAAAGTTTATAAAAGCACACAAGAAATACTATGAAACACAGTTCTATAAATTTTATTCATTTTTAATGTAATTATAAATTATTGATATTTAAAAAAATATTTTTATTACTTGGACATATTATTGAATGAAATATGTCTTATTCATATAAATTTGGCATAAAGAATAATTTATTTTCATTGAAAAAAATGTTCTAAATTTGCAGGCTTTGGCAGTCATTTGTTTTGATTATTTATTTATGTTTATTAAAAGGCAGTCATTTGTTTTGATTATTTATTTATGTTTATTATTCTTTTTGTTTTTTTGCAAGGTTGATGCAGTATTTTTAAAATAACTTTTTTTTTGTGAAATTATGATTTTGAAGAAATTTGTAAAAAATGTAATTATTTAATGAAGATTAAGTTTTTTTGTTAAAAATTAAAAACATAAAACATGCTTATCAAATTCACTAAATGAGATAATTATAAATTTATTTAATGCACATTGATTATGTAAGTAATATTTACTAAGGCAATAAACCTCAAGAGTGTGCACTTGAAAATGCAATAATGATATAATGTGTATTTTAGAAGAATAGGAAGGGTTAAATAAAAAAGAATAGAATAAAAGCATAAGTAACTAAAATTTAATCATTTAAACTTACATTTCTGGACTATTGATGTTCAACCTCTATATATGAGACTTGAATGTAGGATCATATCCCATATTCAATCTAAATGTATGAATGGTTCCAAAGATATCAGTTTTTTAATCATTAAATATATAAAACTAATGAGAAATTAACTATAATTTTCTCCAAGAGTGAAGATTGCATCATATCACTGTGAGAGTTTCAAATCATGGCACATATAATAACTATTTGACAACTTTGGACTTATTCTGTACTCCACCTAAGGACACTATGATACTCCTTTGTGGACCAACATCAGCCAAATAGTTAGATTGGTTATAAGTTGCCTATCCTTTAGAAAACTCTAAGATGATGGGAAAAACTTTTGGAGATTTTTCAGTTAGATAAGAAATTTCAAATCAGTTCAAAAAGCTTTCATTTTTTTTTAAAACTGAACTTAATTTATGACATTAGCAGGTGACCCTTTGACCAGAGACTTTTAGTTCAGGAGACCATCATTTTAATGCTGAAGAGGGCAAAGACCATATTACTAATGTATCATTCACTTGACCACAGGCTTTTACATAATGTCATATAGTTAGTTACTTGGAAGATCATGTGAATAGAAAAATAAATATTAACTCTTTGTTATTAAGTTCTATGATATTTCAGATTGGTACAGTGTTTAAATTTGTCAATCATGATATAACTCACAAGCATTTGAGTAGTTGCTATGTCAATAGTTGCATGAGAATTTTACAACAAATAGTTGTAAATGAATGTTTAAAAATTATCCATTTTAATTTCCCTTTTTGTAGCTAGATGTCAGGAGTTTTCAGCAAAAAAATAAAGTTTTTATTTGTTTAAAGACAAATTTTAGAACTCAAATTACACAAAATGGTAAAACTTATTCACATTTTATTTGGCAACAAAAACAATTTTAAAGATAATTTTTTTATTTCAACCTATTTTTAATCTCTTTAAAGTCAATATAGAGTATACTTAATTTTATAATTATATGATGTTGTTACAAAGAGTTATGGTAAAGAAAAAAATAGGATATTATTTTTATCCTAGAAAAGATTAGGATATTGAAGCAAATGTGAAAGATAAGTTCTGACATTTTAATTTCTTAAAAATAAATTTATAACTTTCCAACTTTCTCATTCTTTTAACTATGCATACAATTTATTTTAATAACACTTTTATTGGAAATTTTTTTTTATTTTGAAAAAATCTTATTCAAATGAAGGCCTATATAAATAGAAATTAAATATAAAAAAATTAATCTCAATTGAATTAAGTTACTTGATTATGAAATATTAGAATACCATTCAATTAGGTTGAACCATTTTTTTATTTATTTTATCTTTAGCTCTAAGACCACTCTTTATCTACTCCAACAGTCAAAATTTTCAATGAAGCATTACAAATGTGTAAAAATCATTGATAAAGGTACATGTAATTGGGATTCAATACCTAGAGAAGGTTATACATATTACAATTATGTATTTTTTGATTTTGCAATCAGTGTCTTAACAATTACTCATATAACCAAGCTTAATTAATCATTTACCATATAGTTAAACATAGCAAAACACTCATTGATTGACCAATAGAGGATGGTTGACTGGACTACATATAAATGTACTGGCTAAAAAAATCTTACATTTGTTTGGGATGTTTTCACAAATATCAAAATTTACCTAGCCCATATTTGAACTCCAGACTGTGTACTTGGATAGGTGAGTGTGCTATCCAACATACAATAAAACCAATCCTATAAAAAATTAGATAGGCAATGACAAACAGTCTTTTTATAATCAAATTACTGCATGATTTTAGAGCCAGGATACTTTCCAAAATGACCATTATTTGTTTGCCAGAAATTTATTTATTATGCATTAATTAATTGAGAAAAAGAGAATATATACTGAACAACATATAGATGAATGTATGTTGAGAATAACAAGAAGAGATTGAAAATTAAATATATGGATGAACAAACAGATAACATTGCCATCCTTGAAAGCATTAAGTGATTGAATTGGATCTGGGCCAGAAATATCACCAGAAAAGATATTAGACAGATAGTTGAAATTTAAATCGGATTCCAAGAGATGACACAAAACCTAGAAAAGACGACAAAGGATGTGGTTGGGCAAACTATGAAAGTTTGCTAGTGAGATATGGAGAAGCTACTGCTCAGAGAACCTCAATTAAACTTGGAAGGATCTTCATCCGCAGTGGGCTGATAATAGCTGAAAATGCCACAAGGTCGGCAGAATGTCAAATAAACTCTGGAGCACCTTACTCCCCCTATATTCAATGTTGTTTAATAAATTGCTTATATAAATTATATTTAAAAATCAATAGGAGACACTGTAACTTTAAAATTCGTCTAATAGTTAGGTAAATTACTGAATTCAAAATATTTTCAAATAAAATTCAGAAATTAAACTTTAGTAAAAAAAAAAAAAAAGCAGTAAGAATAATATAAAAAAATCCAAGAGAGAAATGAATTTTATTTCAAAATCACCACGATGTAAAAAGAGGCAAAACAATTTTTAAATTCCATTTTCTTTCTTATTTTCATTCATTAATTTCATGAGAAAGAGAGGAAAAAAATTGCATTGAAAAAATTGTAAAAAGAAAATTTCTTGTAAGGGTGATGTCAGCTTTGAGCGTTCCCACCGTCTACCTGATTGATTTGCAATGAAGGAATTAAAAGTGCATTTCGTTATCCTGCCTGATAATTAAAGTCCTGTTTCTCACTTCACTGAAAGCGAGAGAAGAAATGGTATTCATTCTATGATGAAAATGTGATGGGAGAATAGTATAAGATTGAAAGATAAAAAATATTTAACAAAACAAACACAGAAAAGAAATTCAATAAAATAGAAATGATCAAAGTTCAAAATAATCTCAAGTTATAAAAAATTGCTTAAAATATATAACAGTAAAGTAAAAAAAAACAAAAACCTAGCAGATATTTTTTTGCTTCCCCTTTTCAGCGTCTAATTAAGTTCCGTTGGCTCACCAATTGGAATGTTTACCATATTTGTGAATGTGGTTAGATGATGTGATTGTACTAAAAAAATATTCATAATGAAAGTAATTAGCTATGATGATCATGGGTTTCACCTGGTCACCGTACTCTCGTTTTTTCTGCATTTAAATCAATAATAAGAACAGTATTATATTGTAAATTTAATTCTTCTGAAAGGTTATTCTATACTATCTAAATGATCTTGTGTCCCATATTAAATAGCACAGACCAAAACTATTACATCTTATGTAATCCAAAGGACGAATGGGGAATAATATATACAGTACAAAGATTAATTTATAGGAGAGTTCTATTATTACTTAGAGATAGATAAATTATAATATAACAGAGTAATAGCACCTAATCACATGCATGTTACCCATAAATGCCCAATGCATGACGGTTTCTTAGATACATCTTATATTTAAAAAATACTTGAGTTATAGTGATGTAAAAAAACCAAATGAATACATCAAGGTTGTAAATTAGTGATGCAATTAAAATATCTATAAAGCATTGCATTCCTTTTATATTTTTATTTTTTCACTTCAAAAAACTCAAAACCTCTTTAGTGATCCTACAAACCTTCACTATAGATATGAGCACATGTGGCTGATGGACTATAATTCAGACAACTCTCATATAGAAGAATCACACTTTTTTTAAAAAAAATATAAAGCGTATCGCAACCTCAGTTAATCATTAATTATTGGTTGGTAAATGAACTAACTATCTAATATTAACTGTAGCCTAATATACTGATGGAAAACGTCACAGATACTCATTATTTGGCGATTTTCAAGCCTGATAAATAATCTTTCATAAGATTCCTTAATGAGGGAATGTTGGAAAAGATTTTGCTCTTAGCTAACATTAGGTTTTTCCTTTTATTTTTATTATTTATTCTCAACTGCCCAATCAACTTCATTACATTATATCTCTAACACACACATGTTTATTATGCAATATAATATTATGCAGATGATGTATTTTTTATATATACACATCTCTTTATGATGTTCTGCATAGGTAAAACAACTTTTTATCACTATATAGATAGTTATCACCTGCGGAAAAAAACATTTTTACATAATAATGACAAATCATCAGTCTATCTATCAGCTTAAACAATAAGTAATACAAAAACAGTTTTCTACTCTTAGTGCCATCAAACATAACATTGAGTATTTTATGATTACCAGTTCTGTGTTATATTCCTATTTTTAATATTTGAACTCTGATTCTTAGTCTGGTTTTTTAATTTTACCTTTGCCAATGAAACTTGGTATTCAAGATTAAAATGAATGCAGGACACATGTCTCCATTGCTTTCAATGGTGACACCAGGCCTTCTTGATAAAGACAAAAATCAAAAACTAGTCTGAGGATAGGAGTTTAAATACTAAAAATTTAGAGCATTTTATTCACTTCTGATAAAAAGTGATTACTCAAGCTTATGCTAGACGAAAGTACAGAGTGGAGAGTCACTATTACTTTAAAGTTTGCAATTGTTATATATCTTTCATCTCATTTATAAGCATATTAAAAACACAATAGATCAAAAAATAAGATAAAATAGTTTACTAGATCATAAATTTTCAGTTTGTTCATTTTTTCTCTCTCTCTTTAAATGTATGTATTAATAGAAGAACTTGAGTTTGAAGTAAAAAGGGCCTCTTTTACTTTAATAAAAATTTCAACAAAAGAGCTATTGTACATAAATGAGAAAACTTGGCCAGCCTCAGAGATTGTGAATTAGTTGTAATTGATCATTTCTCGGCAAACTAAAATGTTGAAGTTTATCTCTGTTTACTTGGATATGATGTCATTTCTATTCTTTATTATAATAACAATTCATGGGTTAGTTCAACATATACAACATACTAGAGAAGTTTAAAATATTGGCAAAATGTCAAGAAAGACATTATTCTTTCACATTCTCATACCTATAACAAATAGCTTTCTGAGTTTAAATCCATATAAGAATTTGGCTTTGAAATAAATCCCTTTTACTTTAACAAAAAACTTCAGCTATATGAGAAACCTTGTTTAACCTTAGGGAATATCAATTAGTAGCAATTGACCATTTATTGGCAACATCAAAGGTTAAAGTTTATCTCTGTTTACATGGATATGATTTCATCATTTCTGTTCTTCATTATAATAACAATCCATTAAAAAATTTAATTCAAAATATATAATAACATGCAGCTATGAAGTAGAACTTATGGTAGAACCTAATGTTCCACTTCATAACTTTTAATTATTACACATACTAATTACTCACGGGGCATAAATTCCAATTCTAAAAGGTATTCTAATAGAGATATACATCTCTTTATTTTATGCAAAGTTGTATTACAGTGGTCCTTTAAACATAGAAAAATAAAATAAATAAACAGCTTTATTGCTCAAGAGATTGTAAGAAGTTTGCAGGTTGGGAGTGCCAGAAATGCAATCAATCTGAGACCCTTACTCTCCAGAGTGAACACTCTGCTACTGCATGAAATCATACTGAACAACTGAACATAGTAAAGATAAACAATTGTTTATACGTAAATTCATATCTTAAAAGGAAACAGATTGCATTTATGATACACACACATACGTACACACACACATATATATATATATAAATATAAAATATAACTGTTATAATATATAGGGTATATGAGCACAGACTTTCACACCAACCACCACTCTCCACTCTATCTCATAACACTGATACACTTGAACACATATATGTTGAAAAGATAAATAATCACCAATATACATATTTCATGCTAAACCAGCAAACATCAGTTGGTCCAGATTACCATCTCTACACATATATGCTGTAAGTGCTCAGATATATATGAAGATAGCCAATCTTCATACTTTAATGGACAGTCCTCAATATACTCCACATGACAACTCTTCAACTGTCCATCCAATTGAAAATCTGATGATGGAATGCTCAAAGGCCACCCTGAGGCTGAGATTTTTGTCACACCCATGTTGACCATAGGTCAATCTGACACCTCATGTATAGGATATAATCCATTTAATACATATACAAGGGATGGGCAGACATATCTACTATGTAATAACTGAAACACAGGCTTATTATATACCCGTGTCTATAAATGTAATATATAGGGTATATGAGCACAGACTTTCACACCACCCACCACTCTCCACTCTATCTCATAACACTGATACACTTGAACACATATATGTTGAAAAGATAAATAATCACCAATATACGTATTTCATGCTAAACCAGCAATCATCAGTTGGTCCAGATTACCATCTCTACACATATATGCTATAAGTGCTCAGATATATATTAAGATAGCCAAACCTCATACTTTAATGGACAGGCTTCAATCTACTCCACACTCCAACTCTTCAATCATCCATCCAATTAAAAATCTGATGATGGAATGCTCAAAGATCACCCTGAGGCCGAGATTCTTGTCACACCCATATCTGCCCATCCCTTGTATATGTATTAAGTCGATTATGTCCTGTATATGAGGGGTCAGATTGACCTTAGGTCAACATGGGTGTGTAAAGAATCTCAGTCTTAGGGTGGCCTTTGAGCATTCCATCACCAGATTTTCAATTGGATGGACAGTTGAAGTGTTGGAGTGTGGAGTAGATTGAGGTCTGTCCATTAAAGTATGAAGATTGGCTATCTTAATATATATCTGAGCACTTACAGCATATATGTGTAGAGATGGTAATCTGGACCAACTGATGATTGCTAGTTTAGCATGAAATAGGTATATTGGTGATTATTTATCTTTTCAACATATATGTGTTCAAGTGTATCAGTGTTATGAGATAGAATGGAGGGTTGGTGGGTGGTGTGAAAGTCTGTGCTCATATACCCTATATATTACATTTATAGACACAGGTATATAATAAGCCTTGTGTGTTTCAGTTATTACATAGTAGAGATGTCTGCCCATCCCTTGTATATGTATTAAATGGATTATGTCCTATACATGGGGTGTCAGACTAACCTATGGTCAACATGGGTGTGACAAGAATCTTGGCCTCAGGGTGGCCTTTCAGCATTCCATCATCAGATTTTCAATTGGATGGAAAGTTGAAGAGTTGGAGTGTGGAGTAGATTGAGGCCTGTCCATTAAAGTATGAAGATTGGCTATCTTAATATATATCTGAGCACTTATAGCATATATGTGTAGAGATGGTAATCTGGACCAACTGATGATTGCTGTTTTAGCATGAAATATGAATATTGGTGATTATTTATCTTTTCAACATATATGTGTTCAAGGGTATCAGTATTATGAGATAGTGTGGAGAGTGGTGGGTCATGTGAAAGTCTGTGCTCATATACCCTATATATTCCATATATAGACACAGGTATATAATAATCCTGTGTTTCAGTTATAACTGTGATAAATTTTACAAATAACTCTTATAAAATGCAGACGTGATTTCAGTTATTTTCTTAACATTCTTCAACTGAAAACCATTTAAATTGAAATTTAGCAGAACTCTTTGAAAAAATCCTGAGGAAGCCTGGTTCGCCTTCACAGGCATCCTCCAAACCATAATCATAAAGCACACCAAAAAACACAAAGGGTCAACAACCCTGATGAATGAGCTTGATTTGCTTCACCATAGGATTAAAAATTTCTCAAGTGATGGTACTACAGACAACCTCCTATTACTTAAAACACAGTACAAGCAGAAACAAGCTACGATTGCTGAAATAATAGCAACAAAGAATGCTAGGTTATACTTACCTGGCCAACACTGCTGGACACGTGGCTATCTCAGATGGGCTCTAGGGGCAAGGAAGAAACAAAAAACTCCTTTGTCCCTCCTCATCGGTGGTAGCCATACCTCTGGCAACCAAATGCTCATTCAAATAGAGTCATATTTCAAAAACTGCCTATCAAACTCTGTTACCTACCCCACAAATCAGTGGCATGAGACATCATAAAACAATGAACATGGAATAACAATATCAAACATCAAAAACCGCCTGGCCGCCCTACTGTCCAATGTCCATCCAGGACTACACGGCATTCCAAAGTTCATACTTACGCACCTTGAGAATTTCACAGCTCCCATAGTATTAAAACTAATTAACCATCTTGCAAACAGCAAAAAAATCATCCCCAAACTTTATCCCATAGCGATGGTCCCCTTTGTTAAGAAAAACCGGGATGCATCTGCTCTATCTAGCATAAGACCAATCTCCATGACCCCAATCCTGTTAAAGGTCATTGAAGGTGTGATCAAGGAGAAAATACAAGATGTTATTCTGGACAACATATCCCAGTTGCAATTTGCAAAGAAGGGCTCATCCACACTCTCTGCAATCGGGGAGGTAAAAATTCTCTGTGATCATATCAGATCCAAGAATCTATACAAACCCATTGCCGTTCAGTTAGACATCTCTGAAGCATTTGATTCAGTAGATGTCAACATCCTGCTCAATTGCCTCTCAGCACTAGACATTCCTACTCAAATCATTCAGATATTGGACAATCTACTAAACAACAGATTGGTCCACATTTCCCTGAATGGTTTCTTTACAGATGGTTTTATTCCTTCAAAATCCATACCCCAAGGATCTCCACTTAGCGGTCTCCTATTTATACTCTACTTAAACCCCCTTCTTAAACAGATTGAGGCAGAACTTCCAGGAATCTATATACCCCAGCTGAAGAAACACTGTAAAGCATTTGCCTACATGGATGATGTTCTTGTCACCTTACCTTCCCAAAAATATCTAAAACCTCTCATACAAATAATCAACAAATTTTCCGAATCCTCCAAACTTTCCTTCAACCTCAACAAGTCATCGGCATGGAAAATCAACACCGGCAAGAAGATATCATCGCCTTTCTCAGCAGACTCCCAAAACTTTTTGGGGTTTCCCATATACAAGTCACCGCAAGCCATGTCGATACAAATACAGAATTCCATCATTGAAGCTGCCACCAACACAGTTAAAAACCTTGCCACGGTTTATTTATCACTGCAAGGGAAAATCTCTCTCCTCATTATCAAGGTAATGGCAAAGATTAGCTACTATCTACCCATAATTAACATGACAAAGGCTTTCAATACCAAAATCAACCGAATCTGTGCACGGCTGTTGTGGAATGGTAAAACAGCGGCCATAGGAATTGAACACATGCAGCGACATAGTAAAAATAATGGTATGTCGTTGCATGCTACGTTTTCTATATATTACCAAAAGTGCCACTCTCTGATCCACATCCTACAAAAGAAATTTCCCCAGATTGTAGCGGAACAACCAGTCATTCCATCTGACAGACCTCCACCTTCAAAGATAAGCTGGCTAAATCAGATACTTGACTACCTTTTCGCTCACAATGGCCACTCTTCCCTAGTATTCAGACAAAAAATCTCCATTTGGGATGCTCATGGCCTGCTATTTCCCACACAAAACTCTACCATTCCTTACCTAGGTGGTAACAATCACGTGGTCACCAGGTTTTTCAAGCATCTCAAGCTGGAGCCAAGGTTCCTGGACTTTCTCGTAAAAATCAACCTGAATTCACTCCAGACAAACTGGTTCCTGCACTACAGGAGATTCCTCAAGAATATAGATCCTATGTGTCACAACTGCCATAGAACCTGTGAAACCTTTGATCATATGATAAATGATTGCCCAGCATATGACAAAATCAGAACTTTCATTACTTACCACTGCCACATTTCCCTGAACAAAATCTTAAATATTAAATGCTGCTTCCTGTCCAGGGATTATGTCACCACAAGACTCTCAACCTTTCTGACTTATGCCATCTGGTTGGCCAGATGTCACAACAAGTTTACCTTTCCTCATCCCAAGCCTGAAGACACATTCATTTCCAAGCTAAAGGAATTTCGCCATAAGGACAGAATAATCTCTTCCAGATTTTTATTTGACAACACGTGGAGCCTGATTAAGCTGGATTAACAACACCAGTAACCACATCAGAACATTTGGTTGCCTGACTAACATGGATAACTATTATTTTTGATTTACAATTGTATCACTATTACACATGGTTTTTTTCAATAAAATTATTTATAAATAAACAGCATTGTATTATATCCCAAAATTCATAAATTTCAACATTTAACACATTGTCTATTAATTAAAGCTATCTTATTTTTATTTATTAAAATTACATCTTCAATTTCTTTTTTTATGGTTTCTTTCCACAAGAAGAATTCTAATATTTTCCAGGTGAAAATTGAAAGTGTCTCATATGTTTTGTCAGATCTAAGAAAACAGACATAATCTGTTATATAAATGCATAAAAAATAAGAGTAATAATAATTTAATATCAGCATCTGTGTTTTTTTGATTATGAAAAAAAAATGTGATTTTACTTTCAGTTTCAATTTAGAAAATATTAAAACTCTTCATGAGAAAAGAAATCACAATGAAAGAAAAGTTAAAGATGTAATTTTGATAAACAGAAATAATATATCTTTAATTAATAGACAATGTGCAAATATTAAAATTTATGAATTTTGGGATATAACATGATAACGTTTACTTCCTTTAACTTTAAATTGAAATAATGTTCATTTAAAAAGAAAATAAAATGAATGAAGGTACTTTTGCATTTTATAATAGTTATTTGTAAGATTTGTTATCATTGTAATACTCTATATTTTATTATTATTACAATAATTATTTTATAATAAATATTTTATTTGCTTTATGTATATGTACATCAGATTATCAACCTTGGTTTAGAGAGATTCAAGAATTTAAAGACTCCAAGGCAGTAGCTCTCAACCTTCCTAATGTTGTGACCCTTTAATACAGTTTCTTATGTCGTGGTGATCCCCAACCTTTAATTTTGCTACTGTTATGAATCAAAAATAGGTTTTCCAATGATCTACATGACCCCCATAAAAGGGTGGTTCGACCCTCAAAGGAGTTGCGACCCACAGGTTGAGAACTGCTGCTCTAAGACATCAAATCAATAAAAGTTTGTGCAATATATAAAAAGTGAGTCAATGCAGTATATACTGTTGGATAGTTTGCATATAGAGAAATTGGAGATAAACATGGCACTTACAAACATTTTAGTAAGTTTGGTACATTTGTGTCTTTAGTACAACCCTTAATTATTATATATATAAATAGATATCCATTAAATTATATACGTACTTGATTTAATTATGATTAATAGTAATAATAGAACATAATATTAATAAACAGAGATTTTGACACTTATTTCAAACACAATCTTTATTAATCAAACTTATTTTGATATGAAAGAGAAAAATATCCTGCTCTTCTCAGCTCCATGTTTACCAGGGTTAACAAGTTACTTATTGTCTGTAATGTAACATTTATATATGAAAATTGTCTTCTTATTTTTTTTTCATTCCTGGATGATTTTTTACTTCATGTAATAATATAGTATTTTTAAATTTAAAATTCAGTTTGAGTTGTAAGAGTTTTTATATCAAAGAAAACCCGGTAAAAGTAAGATTTGATAATTATTTAATTTTTAAATACTTATAAATATTCATATAAATGTTCTGGACATTTATATAGAAAAGGTAGTCTATATACTTTATATTTAGCTTTTATTCATGCTAAGCATGTTTTTGATATATAACAATATCCCCCTTCCCTAAACAAACTGCTTAACAATTTGAGAAAAAAATTGCCCTGGAATCAACTAATCAAGTCATCTACAAAATTAAATCCAACCAAGCTATGTATAATTTTGCATAATATGGGGAATTGAGGGTTAATCTCTCAATAAGACTATCCCAGCATAGATATCAGCACAACAGAGTAAAGAAAAGCAGCGAATATTCCTCAATATATATAGACTATGAAAAAATTCTAGCCATAAATTTGATTGGTATAGAGCTGGAATTGCATGCACTGAGAGAGAAGATAGAAATCGCAAAATTAAAGAAGCTTAAGCAATAGATAAAAATTAATTTTTTATAAACAAAAAAGACCCAATCATTTTTATATGTTATTGAATTATATAACGTTATTGATCAATTGGATGTATTTTTCATAATATTCAATAAAAAATTAATAGTAAAAGTGGTAATAGATAGACTTTCTGAAATTTATAAATGATAATATTGTTGCAATTTTTAATAATAAAAACTATAAAAATATTAAGCCTTATGCATTCTGACAGACTATTATTCCATCTCGTGAGAATTTTTTGAAATGCTCAATATTTATGTTTTTATAGAATCCTTTTTTATATTAAACTCAATAATTGGAATTGATTTTCTTCTAATTTAATTTTATAAGTAAATAATATTCTAAAAAAAATGACATTTGACCATTTTAAATATGTAAAAACTGACCTGTATACATAATAATGTGCTATAAATGTTACGGCGTTTATGTAAACAATCATACTAAAAATTAATGAATTTATTTTTAAGTTTTTTTTTTTTAATTTGAACAAATGAAGGTAGTTTTATGATAACTCTATCAAATTTTCCTTTAAAATCCGATATTTTCTTACAAAAATTGTAATATTTTAGAAGATTTTACCACCAAGTTAATTTTAACAGATAATGATGTAATAGACATTACCATTTTAGGGTCAAGCTTATTAACTTTTATTTCTAAAAATAAAATAAAAATGAATAAAATGAAAGGTTAGTTGTGTATTTTTTAATGTGAAAAAATATTTATAAACAAGAAAAACCTCATTTTAAATTGTTCTTCAAAATCTTCACATGAAACTAGACCAAAAAGATGTGAACCCTTCTGGGCATTTTCTTCTGTCAAAAAGATATCTTTGATCTTAGAGCCAATCTGTAAAATGCTAACCTCTTCAGATTTTTTTTCAATTTTAACATTAATAAAAACATTACATTAAAATTTACTTTTTAAAAAAAACCATGGAACTTCACTACTTAGGATAATATTATGATCTAAAGTTATAGGACAACAGCATTTTATCCAAGGAAAAATTAAACAATTTTAAATGAAGATTAGGGTTTAAAAGTTAATGCTAACACCAGTTATTTTATAAATATTTCAATATCAAATTTTTTTTCTGGGTAATTTTAATACTTACATAAATGTTCTGGACATTTATATAAAAAATGTAGTCTATATATTTTAAATTTAACTTTTATTCATGCTTAGCATGCTTTTGATGCATAACATCATAATCATGGCACTTTCACTTCTTTAGTGTTAAGAGTCTATATGTATACTTGATAAATATTTTAATATTTAAAATCATTTAAATTTGTTTGCTTAATATTCAAAAATATTTAAATTCCTCCAAAGAGCCAAATGAAGAGTGCTTGGTTTAGCATGAAATGCATCTTAGAATTCATTTAGATTTTTCAGATGTCTTTATTCATATATTTCAAGATTGAATGTTGGAATAAAATTTTTAAATATATCTAAGTAAATAGAGGGGATTTAGTCAGACTTTCAAGCCATTTCAACCATTCACACTATCTAATACTACTGATACACATGCCCACACACATTCAGAAAAGATAAATAATCACCAATATATGTATTTTGGTGATTATTTATTTTTATGCATGTGTGTAGTCATGTGTATCAGTAGAATGAGATAGTGTGGATGGTTGAAATGGCTTGAAAGTCTGAGTTCAAATCCCGTATATTTATAATTGGGCTCCAGCTATAAGAGTGCCTGGTATTTCCAATCTTATATCTAAGTAAATATAATGACACAATAACAACCAAAATTTATTAAATGAGGTTCTTCAATCTGTTATTAAGACAACCTCTATAAATAAAAAAATGAGAATATAGTAAAATTTTGTAGCTTATAATGAGTGACTGAAACAGAAAACATGTTTTGATACTATTAACATAAAAATATTAAATGAAGTAAATCTAATGTGTACTAACATATGGAAACTGTTAGCTTCAATATACAGACTTGGAAGAATTAGCTCTCTTGCACATCAGATTTAATTATTCTTCTTGGTGGGGTTTTTGCAAACTTTCAACTTTTGATTTTAGTATTAAATCATTATTCCATATCAGAATTCAATAAATTTAATTTCATTTGGTAGTAGTTTACATTTGAAACTAAAAAAAGTTCTAAAAGGATATAATTGAATTTTGCAAATATTTAAAAAATGAGATTGTAACTGATAACAAAAGACAATATATCATTAACATTGAAAAAGCAAAGTAACTTTAGAAAATAAACTAAATCTTTTTTAATTGAAGTTTGTATTCAAAATGCAAATGGAAAAATATAAATTTCTGATAAATATATATTAAAAAAATTAAAATTGTTTTTAAGTTCTTAAAATATTTCAAATTATTTTAAGGCAGTGGCATCAATGATGTATTGCCATCATTTTTATAAGGTAGACTGATATGAATGCCATGGTTTTCTATGTTAATGTTACACTTGAAGTTAATACCTTCTATTTTTAAAAATAACATATATAATAAAACAGCATAATAAGGTATACTTTTTCAAGAAGTATAATAACTACTCTTTCTTATTGCATTGCCAAATGTATATCATATAATACTAAATCATGCATGCACTTTACTACTGTTACACAATGCTTTATTTATCACCCTCTTTTAAGTTTACAGTTTCAATTGCCCCAGCAATCTTCTTCAGAAATTTTATATCTCCTAACTTCAACTGCTAAATTCAATTTTTTTTAAATTTAGCAGTTGAAGTTAGGAGATATAAAAGTTTTGAAGAAGATTTCTGGGGCAATCAAAACTGTAAACTGTAAAAGGGGGATAAATTAAGCATTGTGTAACAGTAGTAAAGTGCATGGATGATTTAGTATTATGTTATAATGTATACTTTTGATTTTTAATAATTATTACATAAATATTGTATAAAAATAATTATGAATCTCAATACCCCTCCCCCCCAATAATTTTTTTAGTTGTATTATAAATGTTTTTGAAATAATCGTAGAAAAACTATGAATACTGATTACAATGGAAGACATCAATCAAAGAGAAGAAAAAAGTGTTTATAACTCTTTTACATTGATACTTTTCAATTTTATTGGGGTTTTTGATGGTTTTCTGAATTAAAAAATCATTTTTTAAAACAAGATGAAATTACATTTTTATTAAATCACAAAATACCTCAATAAAAAGCTCTACAAAAAATATTAAAAAAGTATAATTATAACATTTTTTTGTAGACTTCTCTGAATACCTCTGATATACATTGTAAAAGGAATGTAATCAATCTGATATCAATCTATTTTTGAAATATTTAAAAGATATGGGATAATAATGCCATCATTATTTTTAAACTGCAGAATTAAAGTCTTTATGAGTTTACAATATACACATGGCTTCCTTTCTGTAAAGCATTGTAGTACCCATCCCATATGGTGCCTCATTTTTAGTCTTTTATAATTTCTTGGAAACCAGTTTAAGACTTTGGTTGGTTGTCTATTGTTATATCATATTTAAATAGATAGTTCAGAAATAGTATTCTGAAAACTGAATTAATTTCTACTGTTGCCTGGTGCAGAGATAGAGTGCAGAATTAGATTTCAAGGTACATAGGTTATGACTCAGTCTTATCAATTCCCATGCGTGTTATTATTTACTGAGCAATAAAACATTCAATTATTTATTATAGTTATTAATGTCAAGATCAAAAGTTTTAGTGTTATTTTAATTTTGTATATCAATAGATTAGTGATTAATCATAATATGAATAATATTTTAGCAATTCTATTGGGTTATCTTTAATCTGAATAAACCATATTAATGTCCATATTACACTTTTAAAGAAAAATGAACAAAAACATTATAAATATAAAATGAATGAATAATGATTTATTTAAGAGTAGGCTTTAAAAACAGGTAGATTTCCCATTATTTCAAACATTTATAAATACTAATACCTCAAACACTTTATAGCAATTTTTTCATTGTATAATAGATACAACAATACAATCTGATGTTTAAACTATCCTGAAGTCTTCATCAGAGCTATGATATAGTAAAAAAATAAAATGAAATAAATAATGATGTGTGAACTTATTTTTCATAGTGCATGAGTAGGATAATAGATTTCTTTCATATAAGCTACATATATATTTAACATGTTATTTAATAATTACATTTATGTAAACTAATGATTTTTCTTATCGCAGGTCATTAAAAATGAGATACTTTTTCTGCTCTGGGTATATAATTTGAATGTTTGCAAGTAATAAGCTGATTTTAAAATCTGGATTCTAAATAAATTTACACTCTACTTCTAGCACTGTCAATGAAGGTTGGTTTTTTTAATAGTAGGCTTTAAAAACAGGTTAATTTTCCATTCTGTTAAAACATTTGTTGTCATGGAATATAGTCTGTTCAAAGCACATTAATGGAAGAATAGTATTCATCTGCCTAAGTTACATAAAATGCTTGTAATTTTTATTTTGATAAATTGTATACAAGTTTGAAACATTTTTTTTGTAGTTCAATTATATAATAGGCAATTCTCCATCATCTAGAATTAATTATAAAATGTCTTTAGAAAAATTTAAACTCTATTTAAACTTCTCTTTTATATTTGATTATTAAGTAATAGAACACAGGCTATTATATAACATATCATTTTAGGGGATATTATTCTCTCTTTTGGCCCGGAACTTTAGATTCACGAATATTAAATTTAAGATAGCAGAATAACATAATTAGTTACAGAGTTTCTTTAAATTTAATATTTCAAAATTTAAAGATTCCAGGTTCGATTCTATAGTAGTACTGTCACTATCAGACCGCCAACATCTGAAAAAGTAAGAAGAATAATAGCATTTGAAATGGTGTATTATATACTAACATGTATACTATTATTAACAGTTGAATATATTTGAAAAGTTTAAATACAAACAATGAGGATTGCCAATTCCTCAACAAGCTTTGTGATAAATGCTTAGCTAGAGAAAGCATTTAAAATATCTCTGTCAGGACCCCCAAACCTCTGAGCATGGTTTCATGCTCTGGCACTTCTCAGAGAGATGCTAGTGTCTGAACCTACCCTAACACTTCTCTGAGAAGTGCCAGATCACGAAAGCATGGTCAGAGGTTGGGGGGGGGGGTCCTGACAGAGATATTTGAAATGCTTTTTTTAGCTAAGCATTTATCACAAAGCTTGTTGAGAAATTGGCAATCCTCATTGTTTATAACTTACAAGCTTAAGAGAATAGGGTCATGTGATCTATGACTCTTATTTTGACTGTTTAAATACAGTTTTGAAATTTTCTAAAAAGATTTAATAATTAATTTTATTGATAACAATCAATCCTTAAGGTATCAACAATGCCAAACTGTAGTCAAGGCAACCTCCTTTAGCAATAAAGGTGATACATTTACCTATAGTCTGATATATCTATATAGACCAAGAGTCCCCAACCTTTTTGCACTTAAGAGCACATTCTATAATACCGGCGACGTGGCGGGCACCACTTATTTTTTCAACCAGGTGGCGAGCACCATTTATTTTTTCAATGTAAATTTATAGTTGGATATTGTTAATAATACACATAATGTACAAAAAAAATATTTATTTCAAAAATAAAATTTTAACATAATTAACGTTTATATTTTTATCCTATAAAAGTATAGTATTCCCTACAATTTTATTACAATATAATACAATAATTTATCAGAAATTTTAAAAATTAAATTTATTTGTATCAGATAAATAATTTTTTATCGTGTTCGGATAGTGGCGGGCACACGTAAAATGGTCTGCGGGCATCATGGTGCCCATGGGCATAGGGTTGGGGACCCCTGATATAGACACTAAAGATTGCAACTTGACCAAAGAGTGTGAGATTATTAAGACAAAGAAGTTTAAACAAACCAAATTAATCAGTAAATATAACATGTTCTGAAAGTAGATTAATAAATAGTCAATTAAAACTTCCAGATTCTGAAAGCAATCTAATAAATAGTCATTTATAATTTTCAAATTCCATATATAAAGTATATATTTTCTAAGACAATAAAGTTTATTACTCAAGGCTTTACTAGATTTATAGATACAGATGATAACTACAGGTTGAGAATGCTGATAGCTTAAGAATTGATTGTTATCATCTACATTTATAAACCTATTAAAGCCTTGCGTAATTGGCTTTATTGTCTTAATAATTAATTTTAGATGATAGAAATAGTCAACTATCATCATAAACTTATATGTAACATTTATTATAACAATTTTTACACCACCAAGAAAATATAAATAGATTACGCAGCTATCAATAAAATATAATAATAAGATGGTTAATCCATCAGATCAGATGCATTTGAGCCCCAGAGATTGCAGATTAAATCTCAATTCAGGAACGTTTAGCTCTCCAATCTGTTTCTCTAGCACTGTGCTAATTGGCACAAAGCTTTCGGATATTTAAATTATGAATTTGCATATAGATGCCATTAGTGATACTGCTCTTTTTTTATTGGTCAAGAGGAAGTTTTTGTCTTTAGCGATTATGTCAAAACGGAAGGTAGATACAATTTTCAATACATATTTATAAATAAATCATAAAGTTCTTTAAAGTTGAGGTAAAAGCCACAATCTAAATGAACAGAGAGCAAAAATAGGAGAAATACGTTTTACCTGCACTAATATTTGAATAAAATGTTTCAATAAATTTTTTAAAAGATATGCAAAATTATAATATATTTTTAGTTTTTAAATTTTCGTTTTTATAATTCGGTTTAAGTAGAGATTATGAATTTATTTTAGTTTTTCAGCTATTTAATTATTCATGACGAAAGTGAAGACGTTTAAAATGAGTTGAAAGAATATGGCCGGGGGTGCAAAGAAACGGAGCAGAATTATTACCTCAGCAACACATCAGGTTTTTCTGATCTACTTTGCCATCTCTTTTTTGAATTAAGCAGTTACATCATGTGATAGGGCTAAGGAGAATTGATTTCTAAAAACCATTTGCCTTTATATATTTGATCTGAATTAATATTTAACTATATCTTAGAAAAATTCATCATTTTTAAAACGGTCACAAATAAAAAACGAAATGTAGACAAAATAAAAAGCATTTCACAATTTGAATCCTTAAAAGCAAAATAATAAAAAGGCAAATTAATTTAAAAATAAAATATATACTTTACTCCCTCTTCTCTGTTCCCACCATCATCTTATATGATTCATTGAAATAAGATTTTATTTGAAATAGCAACGACTGGCAGTTTCAAATCTAAAACTGATATATATTTAGATATACCAAAAACTTTTGAATTATCACACATTCTTGAAATATATAAATAAAAATATTTGAAAAGGTAAATGGTCTCCAAGATGTGTTTCAGGCTAAACAAATACTTTTCAGTTGGTCTCATGTTAGTACAATCGGTTAAACATTTCTTCATTCATTCATTGTTTCATAACAAATTAAAACAGGCAAAACTATCATCCATACAGTAGTGCCACTCAAGTGCAAGCCAGAGTAATCAACATATGCCAGAAAGGTTGCACATAAAATCACTATCTAGTGCCTATTCATCCAATATCCACAGACTAGTTTCTACCTTGTGGTTTTTGTCAGTAAGGAGTCTTGGATCTGAGAGCACTGCACCCAGATCTTAGAATCTAATGGAACCCTCTAGCAGCCATCTTTTATCTCAACTACAAAAAAATGAGTCTAAAATTGAAAAACAATATTTTCAATCCAAGCTCAGTGGCTTATATAGTCATACAGGTCTGAACTCAGTTCAGTACCCATACATTTTGGTGTCTTTGATTCTTTAATAACCATAGCCACCACTATCCTATTAGGCAGGATTGGTTTTAAACCACTAAAAATCATATGATCGCCATTTCTTATGCTTGCTCATAACTATTTCTGGCAACCATTGGTTATCCTGGCTTGCACAGAGTGGCACTACTGTATGGAGAGTTTTGCCTGTTTTAATAACAGTATGAGGAAGTGTAAGAAATGGTGATCAAGTGATGTTTGGTGGTTTAATACCCATTCTGCCTAATAGGATAATGGTGGCTATGGTTATTAAAGAACCAAAGATACCTAACTGTATAGGTACTGAATTGAGTTCATACCTGTATGACTATATAAGCTACTGAGCTTGGATTGAAAATATTAAAGGGTTTTCAATTTTAGACTCATACGTTTGTAGTTAAGATAAAAGCTGGCTGCTAAACGGTTGCATTAGATCCTAATATCTAGGTGTAGTGCTCTCAGATTCAAGGCTACTCACTGATGAAGGCCACAAGCCAGAAACATGTCTGGGGATATTGGATGAGTAGGCACTAGATAGGTATTTTAAGCATGAGCCTTTTGGCATCCATTGATTACTCTGGCTGACAGTGAGTGGCAATACTATATGAAGAGCTTTGCCTGATTTAATAACAGTTATGAGCAAGCATAGGAAATGGTGATCATATGATGTTTAATGGTGTAATAACAAATTATTATAATTTTATTTGTGTCAGACATTTTGTACTCACAATTTTGAATCTATTCATTTTATATAAATACATTAATGATAAGTGTTAATTATTTACTAATATAAATATTATCATATTATTTCTAGCTCAGATATAAACTTTAAATCTCAGTTAAAGATTAACATATCTGTTTTTAATCAAACATAAATATATGTAATAACTATTCCAATGTCATCTGCCATTTTTCCCATGTAATATATTTTTTAGATATAAGTTTGAGATTGTAAATCAAAATATAATATTTATATATTTGAGTATGTAAAACAACATGGGAACTGCAGATCCATGCTTATAGAAATAGGTCATAACTGTCATTCACTAATGATGAAAACTAAATCATGTAAGAATCATGCTTTTTATTTTTCAGATAGTGCACAATGCTTCATGATATTAGCTCAATTATTCTGAAATCTTTAAAAGATCAAAGTTAAAAATAACTATGGATTAAGAACCTCCAAATACATCAACCCCCATTGCCAGTCAACAGTGTAGTTCACATAATTTATAACCATATTTTTTAGTAGTCAGTATATTGAAAATTTTATGAATACCCAAGATTGGGCTTGATTTTTATTCTGGATAATATCAACTGCATATCCATTTATTGATCAATACAAGACGGTTGAATGGAATGTAGCAGGGTACCTATCTGACAAACACAAACCTATTTTTGTTTTTAACAAATTTCAAAAAAAAGTTTCAGTATAGAGTTGAATTCCAAGCTACAATTGCATCTGACATGCATACTATGCCCCATGATCCCAATATAACATTTTTATTTTTTTCTATTAGAAAACACTTTTATTCTCTTTATTATTATGCCATCTAGTGTAAGATTTAGTAATCAATAGTCACTAGATGGTAGTACTTAATAACTCTTTAGCCAGGGCTGTGAAATATTATTGGACATGTGTAGCATTATAAATTTTTACTTTCCAGATATTCTTTTTCCAACCATGGACTAAATATAAAATCACTACCTTAAAAAGCAATTGCAAATTTATTCAGGAAATTCTCAACTTTTAATATTTATTCAAATTCAAATTCTGGATTGTGTAGTAAAAAGTAAGTAATCACAATGTGAGAAGTTCATTTTATCTTAAATTCTCACATAATATTATCTTATAGGGTGAACACTTGTAAAAAATGACTGTTTTGCACTGAAATCTATACTTCAGGCACTTACTGTCTGTATATGTAACTCATAATGCATTTGAAGTAATTCAGAGACTTAGATCAATAGCGACTATAACCATCGGGTATAAAACAATCACCATCATGGTTAAATTATGTGTATATTTAAAAATTACAGTAGATGGCAAAAGAGTATGGAGGAAAATAAACATTAATATAGTAAGTTTTAATAAATGTCTTATTCTGACACTTGGATATTTAACACAAAAGCAATTCAGAGACTTCAGACTACTCAAGTAAAGTATGGAGAGATATAATTTGAGAGTAAAAATAAGAGCCTAAAAACAAAATACATGAGTGACAAAGTAAACAGATGTTACTGGCATTATGGAAAGAATTAAATGACTGAAGTGGAATTGGGTTGGATATATTGCTAGAAAAGATGATAATTGATGGACAATTGAAATCTTAAACTGGATTTCAAGAGATTGAAAAAGACATGAGGCCACACGTGAGGGAAATGTATTGCAATGTTATAGAGAAGAGAGGCTAGAGACCAGAGAAGTTGGATTAAATTTGGAGAGACCTTCATTCTGCAGTGGATTGATAATGGCTGAAAACGTTGATAATAAGTTTTGAAATTCAAATAATAATATTGTGTTACTATTGCATTTAGAATTTTTATATATAATTTCACACAGGAATTTTATCATGTTTTGTATTATTTCCAGCTTTTCTATTGGTTAGAGAATATGTAGATGGAAGTCACCATGACTATTACAACTGGTTGAAAAATATTGGTCACTTACAATTGGACATCATTTTTCCTACCTTCTAAAAATTTATATATTATTAAAAAAATTTAAATTCAACCTTCTATCATAACTATTCCTTAGAGGTAGTCTGAATGGGGAAAATGACAACCCTGAAAGAATCTATTCCTTGCTCTAAGACTAGTAATAAAGTCTTACAGGATTTAACATATTATTTGATTTTTATATAAACAAATCATTGGGTTTTTTTTATCATGTGTCATAGCATCGGCCGGGAAGTGAACCCACTAATCCAGGACAACTGCTTGTAAGGCAGCTGTGCTGACCAATTGACCACCAACACTTGACCATTGTTGTTGCTATAGTTGACAATATATGCTTTAAACAACATGAATTTGTTTCAATTACTTGTTGTATATTATATATAGAGCTCAAAAAACAAGCTTTGAGGATATCCTCAAAGCTTGTTAAGAGTTTATTTTGCAAATTCTATATATAAAATTTGTAAATACAAGCTTTATTAAATTAAGTCATCATTTTATTATTTGTTGATACAAATTTTTAATTAATTCTTTAATTGAGCATTTTTTGATAGTTATTACGGTTATATTTCCATTTTATTTCATTTTATTGAATAAATCTTCTTTATTTCTTATTATATTTCCCAATTTTTAAATCATTTATTAGAAATACAAGTTTAAAACAGAAAAATATTCCTTAAAATAATATTTCAAATTTATAGGTACATAAAATAAATAATAAACTGAAATATATAATCAGAAGAATAGATTGAACATCACATGATCACCATTTTCTATTCTTACCCAAGCTGTTTACCCAGAGACTAAACTCTCCATACAGTAACACCAATTAGTGAAAGCCAGAGTAATCAATGGATGCAAGAAGCTTTACGCATAAATTCCCTATCTAGTGCCTACTTATCCAATATCCCCAGACTAGTTTCTACCTTGTGGGTTTCATCTGTGAGAAGTCTTAGATCTGAGAGCACTGCACCTTGTCCTTAAAATCTAATGTAACCCTCCAGCAGCCACATTTTACTTTATTTATAGTTAGCTAATAAGATTAAAGGTGACTTCTGGAGGGTTTAATTACATTTCTAGATGCAGTACTGTCAGATCCAAGGCTCCTCATTGATTAAAGCTATAAGCTGGAAAACTAGTCTGGGGATATTGGATGAGCAGGCACTACAGAAGGTTTCTTTCATCCATTGTTGCTGTGGTTTACACTGAATTGTACTATTGTATGGAAAGTTTAGCCTCTGTGTAGGAACAGATTTAGTTTTTTTAGCCTTAGTGATAAAAAAAAGTATTTGGAATAAAATTTATGTGAACTCCACTTCTATTACTAAAATTAATTTTTGTCAAGTAAACATAAAACAATGAAATTATAACTTAAAATTTCAAATTCTATATATAAATATTTTTAAAATACCAAAAATAATAGCTGTGATGTTGATAAAGGGTGTCTTTTATCAGCCAATGATAATTTCCTTTTTTACATTTATTACATTTTAATATTTTTGAATAAATTTAAAATTAAAAATAAATATTACACAAATATTTTGTGAAAATAGAGGCATAAACAAACTATGGAACATAAATGATTGTTTTTAAGATTTGCATAAAGGATAAACTCATGAAAATATAGCTAGCTCTTTGAGAACAAAGACACCACATTTGAAAGTCATCATCCAGCTCTTCACAATAAGTTGTCTGTATGATACTGTCATCTGGAGATTTTTATTAAAATGAATAAAATAATATATATATATATTTCTTTCAGTTTTTAACATCAATTGCATATAAAAACAGAAAGCAAAGGGTTAAAATAGTCAGGTGACTTTCTATGAAGAAGTAAAACAACTGTACAATATTAATGATAAGTTATACATTATAATTAATGTATCAAGACATCATCACATATTAAAAAGAAAAAAACAAAGTTTAAAGACTGTAGAGACAAGGGATTTATTTTAAACAGAGGTAAAAGTATATCAACATTCTCATAATCACATGAACACCATCTCTTATGCTAGCACATAACTGTTATTAAACAAGCAAAACTCTCTATACAGTAGTGCCAACCTGTGCCAACAAGAGTAATCAATGGATGTCAGAAGGCTTGTGCATAAAATCACCATCTAGTACCTACTCATCCAACATCCCCAGACTAATTTCTGGATTGTGACCTTTGTCATCGAGAAATCTTGGATATGAGAGCACTGAACCCAGATCTTAGGATCTAATGCAACCCTCCAGCAGCCATCTTTTATCTCTACTTAACTGCAAAACTATGAGAATGAAATTTGAAAATACAATAATATTTTCAATCTAAGCTCAATAGCTTATATAGTCATATGGATCTGAACTCAGTTCCACATCCATACATTTTGCTGTCTTTGACTCTTTAACAACCATAGCCACTATCATCCTATTAGGCATGATTGGTATTAAACAACTAAACTTCATATGATCACTATCTCTTATGCTAGCACATAAATTCTCCATACAGTAGTGCCACTCTATGCCAACCAGAGTAATCAATGGATGCCACAAGGATTGTGCATAAAATTCCCATCTAGTGCCTACTCATTCTAAGATCTAGGTGCAGTGCTCTCAGATCCAAGGCTTCTCACTAATGAAGGCCACAAGCCAGAACCTAGTTGGTGGATGTTGGATGAGTAGGTGCTACATGGTGATTTTATGCACAAGCCTTCTGGCATCCATTGATTACTCTGGTTGGTACAGGGTGGCACTACTGTATGGAGAGGTTTTCCTGTTTAATAACATTCTCATAACATAGATTTTTGTTTACATTGTGAAACAAAAAGTTAAGTTTATACTTAATCTAACTTTTTATTTTTTGATTTTCTTTTGTAAAATTTTTAATTATTTCTTGTTTGACCCCCCCTCCACCCTCCCCCTTTCCCCCCTCTATCCCCCCCCCCCCCCCCAACCCTTCTCCACCCCCCATCTTTTCTACTCCCTCTCAATTTTCTCCTCTTTCCTTTTCCCCACCCTTCCTACATCCCCCACCCACTTAACTTTCCTTCACCCCCATTCTCCAAACACCCCTCCATCCCAACCCCAACACTTCTCCATCCAACCATCTTTTCATCCACCCCACACCCACCCCCCCAACTCCTCCACCCCCAAACATATTTTCCATCCTCCTTCCTCCACTTTCCTCCCTCTTCACTAACATTTATCCCAACCCCTCACCACAACCTCTCACAAAAAAACCCCCCCTCCCACCACCACCCCTCTCACCCCCCACTCTCTACTCACACCCACATACCTTTACCCCATCCCTACCCCCCACACTTCCCATACACCTACCCCATTCTTAATCACCCCCCATCCTTTCCATCATATTAACCCCCCCATTCCCCACCCACCCCATCCCACATTTCATCCCCTACTTCTTCCCTACTACCCCACCCATCCCTTCTCCTTTCCTCCCCATCATCTTCTCCACACACCCCCCTTACCCCTCTTACTTTTTCCCCTCACCCTTCTTCCCCCCCCCCCCCCCCCCTTTTCCCCTCCCCCCCCTTTTCTCCCCCCCTTCCCCCCCCCATTTTTTTTTAAAAAAATTCCCCACCCCAACCTCCCCTGATTTCTTTTAGTATCTTAAAACAGGTAAAACTCATTATACATATTGCCAAGCACAGCAAGCTAGAGTAATCAATGGATACCAGAAGGCTTGTGCATAAAAAAACCCATCTAGTGCCTACTCATCCAATATCCCCAGATTAGTTTTTGGCTTATGGCCTTTATCAGTGAGGAGCCTTGAATCTGAGAGCACTGCACCTAGATCTTAGGATCTAATGCAACCCTCCAACAATCACCTTTTATCTCCATTTAACTACAAAACTATGAGTCTTAAACTGAAAACACCTTAATATTTTCAATCCAAGCTCATTAGCTTCAATGACAAAGACCATAAGCCAGAAACTAGTCTGGGGATATTAGATGATGGGGTTTTTTATGCACAAGCCTTCTGGCATCCATTGATTACTTTAGCTTGCTGTGCGTGGCAATATATATAGTGAGTTTTACCTGATTTAACAACAGTTATACACAAGCATAAGAGATGGTGGTCATGTGATGTTTATTAAGTATCTTCAGATTTGTTTTCTAAATAATTTATATTATTTTTATATTTTCAAACATTCATGTCTTTAATTTTTTATAAATGATATGAAATTTATCACTTAGTTTTTCTGGTCTCCTTTAGGAATTGATTAGTGACTCCACCAATGAGTAGAGCATATCTCAATTGGCATAGCTTTATAATCCAATAGTTTTATGCAGCCAGTGTAGAATTAATAATTGTATTTATTTTGCATGACTTATTGATGGTCTAATATTCATTTATTTTTACATTGATCATAAATATCAGTTCAGCAAAATCTATTTTATTTGATTTCTAAAGAATATGCCTGAGATCAATTTTCTGATAAAAATATTGTTTATAGTAAATAATTGGAAATAAATGAAGTTAATCTAACTTGCTGCTATGTTGTTTTTTTCACTTATTATCTGCATTACTTATTTATAAGTTTATCCTGGTGTATCTATTGTAGAATATTACAAATGGGATATCTTAGTCCTATGCAGTTTTGTGCATAAATGAATGGTAAACTCTGGAAATGAATGCCCACTGATTGTATCCAGTTATTTCCAGTATTAAAACTTTTTATAACTCTTGGGAATTAAACTATTCAATTATTGTTATTAATATCAATCTTTTCACTTCAACTACTGAGAAGAATGCCTGAAAAAATTTCATCCAATTATTTATTATCTATCATACTCAGTAAGACTATTGACATCCTATGGCAGAAATTAATAATTCCTTTCAATGCTCTAATCATATAAATCTTAATATATATCATTAGAAACCAGTCAATATTTAGACAATTCCAATATCAAAAACGATCAACAATCTCAATCTGTTGTCAAGGCAACCACAATAAAGGTGGAATCCCCCAATATGTATATGTACAGTGTTGCATTAAGTTATAGAGAAAGAGTTTAAAATTCAGAGTAAATTATTTATAGAGGGGTGTGTATGTAAGTGTTATTACTGACAAATTACAGTATTTGAAAGTATATATTTATAAAAGTAAAAAAAAAAAGTGTATAGATTTTAGTTGCCAATAAAGAATTTATAAGGCCTCGAACAAAATACAACAGAAAATGAACATTTTAAATCATCTAAAGAGAGCGAGGGTACGTCAAAAAGAAAGAAAAGCTAGCAAATTCAGTCCACCTATCAAAACAGACAGTAATTCGCTATCCTTTGATTATAAAATCTGTTCTGAATTGATTTTTCTACATCAAATGCAGATCATGTTGTAAAAAGGATATCAGTATTGAAAAGCCATCTGCTGGCAAATATTTGATTTATTCAAAGGTCAAGTAAACACAGTTTTGTTGATAAAACTTTAACTGAACTGCAAAGGTTTTAACAAAAATAATACTTAAAAAAAAAAAAGATCGCTACCATTTTATATATTTAGGAAAAAGTTCTCATGCCCAATATTTGCATTTTTTAAAAAAAATCGGAATTAATAATCATAAAAAGCAGATTCGTAATATTTTGTTATTAAAGAATAAATACACCATCTTTCTTTTATTCGCAGTCATTCATAAATTTATCAATACGTACGTTGCCAGCAACACAGTGAATGAGGGGGGCTCGGATAACGGGATAATGGGGTAGGGTTTGGTTCTAATGTTTTTTAACGATTTTTTTCTTTTTTTGTTTACAAGAATCCATCGGAAGGTTTTGTTTCATCCATTAATGGATATTGGACCTCATCGTAGGACATTTTTAATATTATTACATATGCAAATTCACACACGCACACACACTGGAAAATACTTGTCTCATGATATGTCAAAACTCACAATAAACGGCAACATGATCTGACAATTGTATTTTAAGATTGAGTGATTTGCCATCGCTGACCTACTTATTGTAATATGTAAACTATTTATGCAACAGTTTAAATCATTAATGTGGCCGTAAGTTGAAAGCAACTCAAATATAGTTGGAGCACCATTTTCTATTTGCCAGGCAATAGTTAATTTGTGGACTAACTGCTATTTTGAGTAATATTTACTATTCAAAATGTTAGTAATACCATAAGTTATCAATATCATTTATTTATTTATTTGGTATTACCATTATTAAAAGAATTAAGAGACTGAAGTGGAGCTGTATTGGACATATTGTTAGAAGAGATGATAATAAATGGACAGTTTAAATCTTAAACAAAATCCCAAGAGAGTGTAAAAGACCTAGAAAGAGACCATACATGAGATGGATGAATAGAGAGACTAGATTTAACTTGGAGAAACCATTTCAAAGTGAATTGATAATAGATGAAAATAATGTTGGTAGTATTGATATATGGAAAATTGAGGAATTATTCATATATAAATAAAAAACTAAAGGCATTTTAGCAATAAACCCATAAGTCACTAACAATGGTTGTTAACCCTTAATAATAAACTGCAGCAACAGTCAGATAAACATGTTTAACACATTGTTTAAATTATGAATAGTTAATAAATCATAAAACTATCTTTTGCTAAATAATTTATAGTGAACAAATTTATTTACAGAAGGGGACATCAAATTCTCTCAAATTTTTACAAAAAATGATAGAATAGACTATGCATAAAAAAATAAATATGTGAGTGCAACAACACGTTATTACTCAATATAAATATTATATAAACAATAGATGGCAAAAAATAGAGTTCTGTACACACAAATTGAGAAATGTGGGTGATTTAATCTGCAAATTATGCAAGGAAGGCTTGGAAAACATTAGACATCTGCTAATTGAATGTAAATGCTTACAAGCAGAAAGAGTACAAATAATGAAGTGGTGGAAGAATAAATATAAACAAAGTGATTTATATAGAAAGTGGGGTTTTGGTTATTATCCTGGATTTGAAAAAAGATAAAGGAGATTTAAATATAAAGGCTGTAGAGTCAACAAAGATGATGTTGTGAAAATGGGATAAAGCAGGATAGAGAAGAATATGGGAAAAACTTAGGGTGGGGAATTTCTCTGGGCATAATGGCCGAGAGATTCTGCTGACTTCAATAAAGGAGAAGACATAGCACATTGCTTCATATGTGAATAAAGGAATAAATGAATGATTAAAAAAAATAATTCACATGCTTAAATTATGAAACTAGAGGCACCATTATATGGCTTTGGAAAATACAAAACAAATTTCTCTAATAAAATTTAAAAAGTTTCTAAATCAATATGCAAAATAAAATAGAAGTATAAAAAAACTATAGTGGAAAAAATAATATTATAGTTAGGTTATTACAAAATTGAATTGTTAATTGACTTTAAAAAAATTCAAACTTTATTTACACCTTTCCAAATACTTTCAACTGTTTGGTAGCATTATTCACCTTTTTTTTTTTTGGGAGAAACCAATGACAGTACTAAAAACAAAAAATTTAAGATGATGTTCCAACCAACTAGACTATACTGGTGACATGTGATTAGAATATTACCATAAATTCATTATTTATGAATCTAAAAGTTTCCAGTTCAATTTCAATACTGATACTGCACTGTGATTGTACAAGACCAACAATACCAGAAAAAGTAGAAGAATGCTAAGATGAAATATTGTGTTATTAGCTAACTTACATGTTATTACAAACAGTTAAAAGTATCCGAAAAAGTATAAATAAGGCCTGAAATTTTTTTAAAAAGAGAGAAAACTTCAATTAGATTATGGAGGTATTCCAACATATAACTATAAGTTAAATACCATTATTACACATCTTCAGACAGTTTTTCTTTTTGTATGCTAAAACATAATGATAATGCATTGGTTTAGTCACATTATATTTCTGCTCAATAGTACAATTATAACGGTCATTTTATGGTTTGGTATAGTGGCTAGAATGTCAGATTATAGAGAATAGAGTAAGGTCTTTGAATTGATTCCAGTTTTGGCATTTCCAGTACTGAACATCTTATGAACTCTTGAGTTAAAGCAATTTGATTATTATTTTTTTAGCCATGTATGATTTAGAAAAGTAGTACAGAGTCTGGCTGTGGGATATAAAGTCCTCATATAAATCACAATTCTGGCATTTAAACTTTTTGTGATCCTGTTATATCTCAATTTACCTTCAACTATTGGACTAGCTTAGATTCCATCTTGATCAGATATTCAAATAGATAACATATATCCAATAGCAGTTACAGACCTATGAATAATGATGATCAGTGAATCCATTTGTTTTCATTATAGAAAGGAAACAACAACCAAGCAATTGCTTAGTTTAATATAAAGATAGGTATCAGTTCTAGATTGTGTATTGATTGAAGTTCTGGAAATTAGAGGGTTCAAACTCTTGACAATAAACCCATTTGATTCCTTTTTGTTTAAATTTCTCATTTGACTAGGACCTACTTTTCAATCAAAAATAGATAAACACTCATTTACTGACCATTTTTATATTAACAAGTTTTAGCTAACGGTTGTCTACTTAAGAATCTTCAGGAATTGTTTAGAAAGTCTTACGCTCACTGAAAAAAATTGTCAAGCTTTATTCAGGTTTGAACCTCAGGTTATAGCATAGTACATTTATAAATTAACCACTATTTCTCAAGATCCTTGAAAATGTTATTAGTATAGCAGATATATGTAATACAAAATATAAATTTACTATTGGAAGACGGATTCTTTATTTTGTAGATGATTGATTATTTTATATTATTAATAGTAGTAAAGAAAATCAATCCGGAAATTGTAATTATCACGTGATCTTAAGCTTATTATTATTATTTCTTTAAAAAATACATTTCTATGAATTTTTTTTTTCAAGATTAAAAAAATATATAAATTAAACTGAATCTTTTAAATTATCTTGAGTTTGTATGTTTCAATAGGAAAACCTTTTAATTATCTTTTTTTATTTATTAAAAGAATATGCAATTAACCCTATGATCATTCTGAATTTTGTTTGATATACATACAGTTGAACTCTACTTTAGAGTTTTATTTAAAAAACAAAATTGATAAAAAATAATGATAATATGAAGTTAAACGTAAAATATACACTACAGGTATTACATTACAATAAAGATTACTGTTCAAACAAAATACAGCACCCCTTCTCTTACATATTCGTAACGTCTGGTTTTTAGGTTATATTTCGAATATCAGAACTTGTATATGTTAATCACAATAATACAACAAGGGTGATAGAGACCGTAGATTGCCACCAGAGACCAGAACTAAAAGATATCGTGCTATGTTGTCATGAGAACAATAACAGAAGCATTTATTCAAACTGCAGCTAATAAACATTTATAGGAAGAAAACAATAATGTTAACTATAATCTTTCTTAAAATTGTATGTTTAGGCAGTATTATAATTTATTATATCCGCAGATTTATTTTTGTGCCTTTCGGAGGTATGTACTATAACTAAATTTTAATATAGATTATATTGACGTTTTTAACCAGCTTCCTGGGTACAAAATCGATAACATGGTAACTATATGAACTGAGGATTACAAAACAAGTTTCACGCGCGCGCGCGCACACACACACACACACACACAACATCTACTTGAAATTAATTTATACCCATAATAATAAAAACTTATACTACATATAATGTTGTAATGAAAACTGCTTTATTTTTTAAAATCACAAATCGCTTTTATTTTGTTAGATAAACGATTGGTAAAACTTGTATCGAAAAAAAAAAGCATTTGGAAAGAAAAATAAATTTCTCCTATGGCAAATATAAAAAAAACAAATGCTCCTTCCATATCAGTAGATAAAATCCAAAATTTTATTAATAAAGAAAATATGCTTTCCCAAGCAGGATATAATCATGGCAATGAAGACGACGACATTATTGATGAAACTACAACACAAGAAAACATCAAAGAATATGAAAATTGCTTATTGTAAGAAAGTGATTATTATCCAATAAGATAATTCTGCTAATTGACATTTATTCTCAATAAATTCATTTGTCACTTAATAAAATATAGATCCATAATGAAACGAATTGAAAAAATGTTTTTGTCATTTTCTATTTGTGAAGACAGATGTTTTGATATCAAATGGCTAGTTCTTAAAATCTTATCTAAAAACAGGCAAATCTCACTATACTTATTGCCACTCACAGCAAGCTAGAGAAATCAATGAATTCCAGAAGGCTAGTGCATAAAATTCCCATCTAGTGCCTACTCATCCAATATCCCCAGACTAGTTTCTGGCTTGTGGCCTTCGTCAGTGAAGAGCCTTGGATCTGAGAGCACTGAATCTAGATCTTAGGATCTAATGCAACCCTCCAGCAGCCATCTTTTATCTCTACTTAACTACAAAACTGAGTCTTAAATTGAAAACACCTTAATATTTTCAATCCAAGCCCATCAGCTTATATAGTCATATAGGTCTGAACTCAGATCAGTACCCATACCTTATGGTGTCTTTGGTTTTTTTAATAACCAAAGCCATCACTATCCTATAAGGCAGGATTGGTTTTAAGCCAATAAACATCATATGATCACCATTTCTTATGCTTGCTTATAACAGTTATTAAAACAGGCAAAACTCATTATACATATTGCCACTCACAGCAAGTTAGAGTAATCAATGGATGCCAGAAGGCTTGTTCATACAATCCCATCTAGTGCCTTATCCAATATTGCCAGACTAGTTTCTGGCTTGTGGCCTTCATCAATGGGGAGCCTCAGATTTGAGAGCATTGCATGTAGATCTTACGATCTAATGCAACCATCCAGCAGCCATATTTTATCTCTACTTAACTACAAAACTATGAGTCTTAAATTGAAAACACCTTAATATTTTCAATCCAAGCTCATCAGCTTATATAGTCATATAGGTCTGAACTCAATTCAGTACCCATACATTTTGATGCCTTTGGTTCTTTAATAGCCATAGCCACCACTATCCTATTAGGCAGGATTTGTTTTAAGTCAATAAACATTACATGATCACCATTTCTTATGCTTGCTTATAACTGTTATGCACAAGTCTTCTGGTATCTATTGATTACTCTAGTTTTCTGTGAATGGCAATACATATAGTGAGTTTTGCCTGTTTTACTAACAGTTATAAGCAAGCATAAGAAATGGTTATCATGTGATGTTTATTGGCTTAAAATCAATCCTGCCTAATAGAATAGTGGTGAATAGATATAGTTATTTGGGAATTATTTTAAGTAATCAGAAAAATTATTTGGAGGAATGGGAGAAAATGATTGATAAAGAAATTAATAGCGTTTTCATATAATAAATATGATGTAGCAAGAATTATATGGAAAGGAGTTGCAGTAGCAGGGTTAACAATATGGTAATGATGCATTATGTGTTAGTAAAGACATATTAAATTACTTAGAAAAAGTTCAAAGGGAAGTAGGAAAACATGCATTGGATGCAGAAGTATGGACAGCAAGGGAGGCAATTCAAGGAGAAATGGGATGGTCAAGTTTTCATATGAGAGATGCAAAAAGTAAAATGAAAATGTTTGATAGATTGCAGTTTATGGATAATAAAAGAATAGTCAAAATAGTATTTAATTGTGTTGTGAGTAAAGGGCAAGTAACAAGATGGGTGAGAAAGGTAATGCGGTATGCAAAAGATTTGGATAAAAATTTTATATCAGTATATTTGTATGAAAGATGGGATGATTGTGTTAAGAGGATTGCTGTGTGTTATAGTAGTAAGGAATGGGATAAAAGAATAGATTTATTTATAAAGAATAGGAAGTTAGAGAGATGGAGAACTAGTATGAAGAGTAAAAAGAGTTTAAATATATATAGAAATAAACAGAATATTAGGTGTGAGTTAATATATGATAATAGTAAGAAAAGTAGTTTATTTTTAAGGCTCAAACAGGATCTTTAGCAACAAGAGAATATAAATGTAAATGGAAAAATATGGGTGATTTAGTCTGTAAATTATGTAAGGAAGGAATAGAAAATATTATGCATCTGTTAATTGAATGTAAATGCTTGAAAACAGAAAGGGCACATATAATGAAGTTATGGGAAAATAAATATGAAAAAAGTGATTATACAGAAAGTGGAGTATTGATTTTTATGTTGGGTTTGGAAAAAAATAAGGGGGATTTAAATATAAAGGCCATTGAGTTGACAAAGATTATGTTGTGGAAATGGGATGGAGCAGAATATGGGAAAACTTAAACTGGGGAATGTAAAATAAAGTAGCTAACAGATTTCTCTGGGTATAATTGCTGAGAGATTCTTGACTTCATTTAAGGAGAAGCTACAGTACATCACATCAGATAACATTTAAGGAAAAGTCACAGTGCATCACATCACATCACATCAATGAATTTCCTGACTAATTTATTAAAAAGTATTTACAACTAATTAAAACAAAATAAAAGAAATGATGAATTAATTACAACTTTTTTTAAGAAGTTGCTTTATCTAATAAAATAATCATCTACGATTTTTAACATGCACAGATTTTATTTCAAATACTAGAAATATAATGATATGTTTATCTTCTCTGTTTTTAAATTTGAATATAAATAGTTACAAAATATCCAAATATTAAAAAGTAAAAAATAATATGTATAAAAAATATTTTATAGAAAATTGAATTTGATCAGTTATATATTTTTTTAAAAAAAAATATCTTCAATCACAATTTTAGTTGTTATTATAAATTTATTTAAACGCATATTGATTACATAAATTTTAGTTGTTATATTTAAATTGGAATAAAAACTGAGGTTATCCATAATTTAATGAATTCAGTCACTATTAATTGCAACTAGTCATTGAATTAATTAATTTATGGATGACTACATTTTTATTTCAAATTCCATATATTAACTAAAATTGTAGTTGGAAATATTTTTTTTCGTTTTTAGTACATTACTACTCATGAATTTAAATAAAAGATTTTTAATAATATATATATTATTTTTAATTTAATTCTAATTTTTTATATTTTATTTATTTGTTTATTTTTTAATCATAGATAGTTAAAACAGAAGTAATCAATATAGGGAAATCATATGCTTAAAATAAAACACAAGCAAAGGGTCTGTTCTTAGCACTTCATATAAAGTTTGAACATTGGAAATGATAGGGTTATTAAGCCATTTATTCATGGACCTTGAACATTAAAGACCACCAGCCTACCATTTCATAAACCATGTAGGAATTAAAGTAGTGGATGTGAAAATCAATACATAAGATAAACTCTGTGCTTTTAAAAAATAATAAATTATGGATAATTAAGAGTATGTTTGTCAATAAAACATTTGATCTATAATATAGTCTTTGATGCCTAAAATATTGGATTAATGTTTTCTCAAATATCTTTTATATTATTTTTGTATTATAGTAATGACATTAAATGTTATTTTGTTTTATACTTTTGTATTGTTAAGTATTTTAATATTTTATATATTGTTTGAATTTTCATTAATTCCAACTATTATGTTGATTATGGGTTGAAGTTATCAACCTGCTATCTTCCATGCATCTATGATAATTTTTCCATTCATTATAAAAGTTCATTATATTTTAGTAATGGTTTTTTTCTCTTCACTTTTTTAATCTTCCAGCCAAAAATAACTAAATATGTATTTACCAATTTCAGGTGCTTCTCCAATTACCCATAATTCATCTAATTGAAATATTATAACTTAGCTTGCATTCTGCAATGAACTGAATAACCCTTCTGGTTCCCCTCCATAATTCCAATTATAAAAAAACAGACAAATGCAATAAATTGTAAAATAGAGATCTAGAGAAATGTCACTCTTATGGAACATTATTTTAATTTGTTTCAACCTCTAAATTGGGTTAATTAGCAGTCAAATAATCCACAACCTTCAATTGTTCAATTTTTTTGAGAATCTTTAAGGACTGTTTAGACTTATATTCTCACTTTTTTATTCTTTATTATATTTTGAGAACTTTTATATTGTTAAAAATACATATTTACAAATAAAATTAATCATAAAAATATTATTACAATTTTGCAAATGTAGAAAAAAGATTATTATAGTGAAATATGTTTATAAGATTGATAAGAACAATAACTTTTTTTTTTACTGATAGTTATGACAGTCTCTAATAAAAATTTTAAAGATAAACTAGAATTGTTTTAATATGGTTTGAAATACCTGATTGAATTATTATTCAGATTTCTGAAGAGTAATAAAATTTTATTTAAATTTATATTTTTGATTTCCTTCAACTTGTTTTCTTTTGAATGTAAATCATCATCATTATCATCATCAACCATTACAGATCCACTGAAAGAAGGTCTCTCCAAGTTCAGTCAGTCTTCACTTCTCCACATCATACCAGCACATTTTATTATTCCACCATCGATCTCACATGTGGTCTGTTTCTAGGTCTTTTATAATTTCTTGGAATCCAGTTTAAGATTTAAACTGTTTATCTATTGTCATCTCTTCTAGCAATCTGTCTAGCCTGATCCACTTCAGCCTTTTAATTCTTTCAATGATGGCAGTAACACCTATTTGTTCTCTCACCATATTTCATTTTTAATCTCTTCTTGTTACTCCTAACATACATTTCTTCATATTTTCTTGAGTGGTCTGAAATTAAATATTTCTTTAAAAAAATATTTCTAATCATATTTTCTTCTAAAAAAATAAATGTTAAGTATTTTGTAAAAACTAATTATAAATCTGTGCACAACATATGAAAAGTATAATTTTCATATCTGAAATGTAACAAAAGAACGAATAAGCTTGAAAGCTCTGACAAATGCTTTCATGTGGTCAGAACCAGAAATTACCAATCAGTGACAATAAAGGCAGTGTTTAATTGTCTTTTGGCTCCTTTGAAAAGAAGTGTATATATGATATTGACATGAAATTTTTTTCAAATTAATAAATCAATGTTATTTTAGTTTCAATTTTTTTTGTTAAATAAACATTAACAGTAGCAAAGTTTTTATATAGTAGTGCTATCTAATGCAAGCCATACAAATCAATAGTTGCTAAAAGGTTTGTGCATAAAATCCCTATCTAGTCTCATCCAATATCCCCAGACTCGTTTCTAGCTTGGGGCTTTTATGAGCAAAGAGCTTAGGATCTGAGAGCATCAGGTCTAATGCAACCCTCCAGAAGCCATATTTGATCTATTTAGTTAATTATAAAGCTATGAGCCCAAAATGAAATGAACCCAGTTTATATCTATACATTATGGGGATACTGGAAGAATAAGCAATAAATAGGGATTTTATGCACATATCTTCTAGCATTCTAGATTGTTATGGCTTTCACTAGGTGGCACTACTATATGGAAAGTTAGAGAGATGGAGAAATAGTATGGAGAGTAAAAAGAGTTTAAATATATATAGAAATAAACAGAATGATAATAGTAAAGAAAGTAGTTTATTGTTTAAGGCTCGAATGGGATCTTTAGATGCAAGACAATATGCATGTAAATGGGGAAAAATGGGTGATTTATTTTGTAAATTATGTAAGGAAGGAAGAAAAAATATTAGGCATTTGTTAATTGAATGTAAATGCTTGAAAACAGAAAGGGTACATATAATAAAGTTATGGAAGAATAAATATGAAAAAAGTGATTATACAGAAAGTGAATTATTGGTTTTTATGCTGGGTTTGGGAAAAAATAAGGGGGATTTAGATATAAAGGTTATAGAGGACAAAGATTATGTTGTGGAAATGGGATAGAGCAGATTATGGGTAAATCTAGAGTGGGGAATGTAAAATAAAGTGGCTAACAGGTTTATCTGGGCATAATTGCTGAGATATTTTTGACTTCGTTTAAGGAGAAGCCATAATACATCACATCACATCACACCACAGCTGCTGTAAGCATAAGAAATGGTGGTCATGTGATGTTTAAATAAACTTAATCATTAAAATAGCGCTAATGACGCCTGCAAGAGAGTGAACTAAACCTGGAGCACAGTGGCGCCATTATATATTTGGGGAAAAATTATAGTTGTCCCAAGAATGATCAATATTCTACATTGTACTATTACTTGCATTAAAAAATTTAAAAAGCAATATAAAACACCATATTTTAACAATGTAGAAACTAATTAAAGTTTGTGATTTAGATATAAATACTGAAATATTAAAAGAAGTCTCATACTGCAGTAGTAAAACATCTGCCTGTGATTGCAAGACTGGATTTCAAATCAGAACCAGGTAAACCTTAAAATATTTTTAGACTTTAATTAATTTTAAATTTACTTTAAGATAAACAGCCCACATACAGCCTGGCCAACGTCTTACAATGGTCAGTTAATGGGTATTTAACTATTCTATATATAGGGTAAAACAAAAAAAAAAACCTGACCATTTGGTGAATAAGGTTTTAGCTTTCCTGGTTTCTTTATGAGAAACAATTTCTACAGTGACAGATTAATTTTGTAAAGTCTGACAAGCAGTGACAAATTATGACTGATGATGATCATATTACCTATACTTTGTTGTTTTTATTGAAACAATATAAAATTCGACAATTAATTGTTAGAATTAGATTAGTACTTCAAAATGAGAATAGTCAGTACCAATCAACTTATTGAAGTTACATCCAGAAGTTCTACAGTGCACCAATATATTTTAAATCCTCAAGAATAAGACATCATTTACTTGAGAATGAGCATGAGTGCTTGTTTGTTTCTACTGATATCATCTCCATTTAGTGAGGACAAAAATTTAAGGTAATTATTACCCATTTGACATTATTGTCAACAATTAACACATTATAAATGAAGGAATAATGATGACCTATTCTCTTCAAAATAAAAATTAAATAGACCCTAAATACTTTTATTTAGAACATCTTTTTATTTTAAAATTTAATAAATTCCTTGCAAACTGGTGTAAGAGTAATTCTAAATCTAATTATAGCAACACTTAGAAATAATTTCTAGAAGTAACTTCTTTCGAAAGATGGCTGGAACTTTTTGGAATTGTGATGTAAGCACTTTATAAATAATTTTCTTAACATTAACATACTTTAATGGTGATTTCACCTCTGTTGAAAAAGTGTCATATAAAAATTCCCGGATGCACAGTTAAATTTTACCATGATAAATATTACTGATACACACTTTATTTCCTTGTACTGGCTTTTTATTCTTTCACGTATTTTTTCCTGTAGATAGCAGAAATAAATTGTTGACAGAAAATATATAAAAAGCTGTTAAGTAGTAGATTGGACTTACCAATAACTCAATAAAGTTTTAACATTTATGACTTGTCTCAAATCTAGCTCTCTTTCTGAATATGGAACCATCAATCTACAATTGAAGAATTAAGCATAAAAATAGACTTTCTTGAGATAAACAATTTTCTTTTTCCAGCTTCAAAAGTAAAGCTGTATGGATTTGATCTTTCATTAACTTTCTAGAGTCTCATTAACAGATTTAGGGCAAATCATAATCCTTGCACTTATTCATTTCATAAAAAGAAATATAACAACCAGTGATCAATGTATATATGGGCAGGCAAACCATGAACGACATAATTATTGGTAGTAATGAAATGACCAACATAGTTTTAAATGATTCACATAATTTTCTGTGTATAAAACATTTTTATTTTATAAGCATGCCTTTCTAATTATTGAAGCTGTTAAAAATGTTATTACATATTTACAATTAAATAGTACATATTGTTCTAATATGTCACCGTGATTCTGGTATATGGTACCGAAAGTGCTTGGCAAATAATTTTTTTGATTGTTTTTTTGAATTTTAGCTACTCTGTTTATCACACTTTATATATGAAGACTATCTACAATTACTAAATGAAATTGCAAGCATGTAAACATAGAATAAAGAAAAGGGCAAGGTGTCTATGCATACTACTTGACTTTAGGATGTGGAAAAGATTATCACTTTAAAGACTATTATTTGAATAAATATTGCTTGTAGGTACAAAGCAAAATGAGTGTTTATTTAAATAAAAGATTTTTGAATTTTTAAATTCTTTGAAATTTATAGTAAATAATTCATGGTTGGTTGTTTAGAAACTCATAAGAAATTCAAGTTATGGTAAGTGGAACCTACTATCTATAGACCTTGATCTTTAGAATTTGCAACCCTACCATTATACTAAACCATATAGGTCAAACATAATTGAATGATTTGCTGTTTAGAATTTTATAAGAAATTTAAGCAAAAGAAGTGACAATTGTAACCATGATCCATGGAGCTTATTCTTCCAAGTCCACCATTCTGCACCATTGTATCAAGCTATGGAGAGAACAGATAATTAAACCGCTAGTTTCTCAAAAGTTTATAGAGAGTATGAGCACAGGAAGTCAGAATTGGAACTATAAAATATGAATCTTTAATTCCAGAGTCTTGGCTGCTGCTTCTTTAAATTACACATGTATTTAAAATGTTTATAAAAGAGGAAGTTGAATTATAATAATACTAGTAAGAGTACCACCATCTTGATTAGCAACTCTTGAAAAGATCAATTATAGTTAGTAATTCTCAGATGTTCAGATGATTAATTGAAATCAACTCTAAAACACCAATAATTCTGCATAATTGATGTATATTTTTATAATTAATTCACAAAAATTACCTTTCATATTACACAATTAATTTTAAATCTTTCAAAAGTCATTTTGGTCACTTTGGCTACTGTTTTATTTTCAAATGAAATAAAAATTTATATCCCAGTGCAATTTTCTTTACAGTTTTTCAAAAACACATTTTTTATAAAAAAAACCTAATATCAAATGTATTAATTTTTCAATTAAAAAAAAAAAAAATAATGGCAACACGATAGATCAAAAGGGCAGGTTTCTGTTAGTGACAAACAAATAAGGGCATGAGAGAAGGTAGATTCAACACCACATAATATTTATTTCAATTTCCTGTATAAAGCACTAAACATGACATATCCAGTATTTCTTATGCTTACACAATCTGTTAAAACAATAGCAAATTCTATATAGTAGTGCCACCTAGTGCAAGCCATAGTCATCCACAAAACTCACATTCATTGACTACTATAGCTAGCACTGGGTGGTAATAATGTATAGATAGTTCATTACTGTTTTAACTGCTTATGTAAGCATAGAAAATGGTTCTGTTTAGTGGTTTAATACCAATTCTTCCTATGAAATGATGGTTACTATGGTTATTAAAGAACCAAAGACACCAAAATGTATAGACATTGAACTGGGTTCATATCTGCATGATTATATAAGTGAATGATATTGGATTGAAAACATTATTTAATTTTCATTTTGGACTCGTAGTTTTACAGTTAACCAAAAAGGTAAAAGGTGACAGCTAGGGGATTGCATTAGAACCTAAGATCTAGGTGAAAGGCTCTCAGATCCAAGGATTATCACTGATGAAAGCCACAAGCTACAAACTAATCTGGGGTTATTGAATGAGTAGACCCTACATAGGAATTTTATGCACAAACCTTCTTGCATTTATTGATTACTATATCTTGCACTGGGTGGCACTACTATAGGAAGGATTTGCTATTGTTTTAATTTTCTGTACAAAAACTGTTACATAAAAAATATAATATAAACATTACATTATTAAAAATAAATAAATATTAATAATTTTACAAAAAAACATGAGCAGTAAAAAAATTAGACTTTATATTCATTTCAATCTAATAAACAACAATGATAGATATGCATACTATGATTTGGGTTTGTTAAAAGAGACCATTTGTTTTATTTATAGATATATTAAACAACCTCCATACTTCCACATTCTTTTTAAATTCATGTAAATAAAAATACAATAAAAGACAAATGATCCCCAAGATGCATTTCATGCTGAAATAGCACTCATTAGTTGGCTCAGGTTACTATCTCCCATATATATCTATTATATGAAGAGATGAAGAGTATTTATCTATAGCAAATTGTTACATTTTTATTTACCACTGTCAAACTCACTCCAGTTACAACTTTGACACCATCCATCTCAGATAAATACAATAATGATTATTACTACTCATTTTCTAAACTAAAGATTATCTCTAGCACTAATATAAACTTTAAACCTCAGTTAAATATTAATATATCTGACTTTTAATTTTTTTTAAGCATATGCACACATGGATTATTCACCTTTCTTTTTCCCATGTGTAATGACTTTATAGATATATTAAACAACCTTTATACTTTTCCATTCTTTTTAAATTCATGTAAATAAAGACACAATAAAAGACAAATGACTCACTGGTCAACTGATGAGTGCTGGTTCAGCATGAAATGCATCTTGATGGTCATTTGTATTGTATCTTTATTTACATGAATTTAAAAGAATGGGGAAGTATGGAGGTTGTTTAATTAATATATCTATAAAGATATTACACATGGAAAAAGAAAGATGAATAACTCCAAGTGTGTGTATGTTTAAAAAAAATTAAAAAATCAGATATATTAATCCTTACCTGAGGTTTAAAGTTTATATCTGTGCTAGAGATAATCTCCAATATAGAAAATGATTAGTAATAATCATTGTTATATTTATCTGACGTGGATGATGTGAAGTGAATTTGGCAGTGGTAAATAAAAATGTAACAACTGTTTTGTTTACTCTTTAATTTTTTATTTTATTTTTACAAAAAAAAATAAATAGTGACATCTACGAACTAAAATTGTAACATAAATTTTAATTTTTTTATCAAACCATAGAAATAATTTATAGCATGGTTTTTAAATTCATTTTTTTTTTTTTTCAAATAATCTTTATTTGCACAAAAAGTAAAATATACATTGTAATATAGAGTTCATGTTTACGATTATGACTCACACATTAAAGAAAAAATAACAATATCATTCAGTTTAAATCAGAGTTGAGCTCAATTCTAGAGGAAATATTACTAATAAACATATCATTATAATATTCAGAATATCTTATAAATGACTGTTTGAAAAGAATGTAACATAATTCGAACAGTTTTCATTATTTTCAATGTGTTAAAAAATAGATTGATAGATATCATGTGATAATTTAATATGTGTATTTTACATATTTACAGATGCATTAAGAGAGCAATTAAACCGAATGCACATACTAAAATAATTTAACAAGTTAAATTCTGAGTGGGTATTTTATTAAGCTTGTAAACAACTATCTCTACAAGAGTTTAACTTATGAATTATTATTACTATGGTATGCGCATTTAGGCTTAGTTGTTTCTTAATGAGATTATATACTTTGCTCCTTGATGAGATTATATAGTTTCCTATTATTTGCATCCATATTTTTCATTACTACTATAATATAATAATTTTTATAAATTCAATAAATAATTCCCTAGATTCTAGTCAGATAGCATGTTATAGGGCATTTCTAGATCATCTTTTCTAGTACTTCCAACTTATTGACAAGAGGTATTAGCCGCTTAAATGTATAAACTTTGGCAAGCTGAAATTCCTGTTGCTAAATTCACTTCCAAACAGAGCCATTAGTGATAGTATTATCTTGGTAAAATTTTTCAACTAAGGAATACCAGTTTTTGTCCTCTTCATAGCTTTTTTAATTTTGAAAAATTTTGAGTGAAAAAGATAATTGATCTAGAAATGCTATGCATGTAGTTAAATAATAAAAAGATGGTTTTACAAAGACAATACCATTGTTATAAATAGTACATAAAGATAATGATTGATGACATGAAAAGCATTTGATGACTAACCCTATTTTGACCTGAAGCATACAATCTCATTTCCACAATTAGTATGAACAGATGTCTGATGATAGGAAAAGCTTCTGATGACTAATACTATTCTGATGTGAAGCATACAATCCCATTTCCACAATTAGTATGAACAGATGTCTGATGATAGGAAAAGCTTCTGATTACTCGACCTACAGTGAATCACAAACACACAACCCACTTGCTACAATTAATATAGACAGATGAATAATAACATGAGAAGCTCATAATTACTGGCCCTATCATAATTTAATATTATCCACAGGAATAGTGTTAATGCACAGATTTGTTGAATTTGGGGCATTACAATAGTGCTGCAATCACTATATCTTTCTCTACATTATTACAACATCTATCTATAACTTTACATTACCATGTGCAGTTTTATTTTATCACAGTTATCATTTTAAAATTATTAGTTGAAAAAAATCTGAAAATGTCAGCATTATATGGATCTTTCACCAATCACAATATCTAATTTGTTTATAAAAGCCACAAGTCATATCTCATTTCTGACATCAATAGAAGTAATAAAGGCAAAGGTCTGCATGCAGTAGTGCCACCTAGTGCAAGCCAGAGTAATCAATGGATGCAAAAAGGTTTTGTGTATAAATTTCCTATCTAGTGCCAATTCATCCAATATCCACAGATTAGTTTCTAGCTTGTGGCTTTCATCAGTGAGAAGCATAGGGAATGATGATCATGTGATGTTTAGTGATCAATAAAAGTAACATTTTCTGATTAGTGGATTGTTTTCACTCAAGGCAAAAGATTTAAAAATGCACATTTAATTAGAAAAATGTAATTTTTAGTAGATTGTTTACACATTTAGGTTATTTATGTCTTATAAAATACCCAATTTAAACCAAAAACTACATGACAATTAGGAAGATTTTTATTTTAAAATATTTATTTTTAAATAAACAAGTCCTAAAAGTTCATTATGGCAAAGCAGGAAGCAGTTTCTGCTGGTTAACAAGCAGGTTTTTTTATCTACTCTGGTAAATAAATTTATAAAATTTTAATAATAATAAAATTTAATCTTTACATTTAAGTTTTTGGTTTTTTTAAACAATGACTAACTATAAATTTTTTAATTTTGAAAATGGGATTCAAATAAAAAATATTTCAATCTTTTTACACTTTGAATAAAAAAAATTACATCCAATAAAATGTTCATATATGGATTAAGTTATCAGTAGGGTCTTTTCATAAGAGGAGGGGTTGCCATATGAAAGAGTTATATGTAAATAAAATAGAAAGACAGAAAAAATGATTTTTATTAGATACAGTACCAAGCCTTTGATGAATCAATGTATTATCTTAAAAAATACTAATAGGCATTGGTGAAGTGCTGTTTACTGGTTTTTCATAGTGTGCTATTGTTGTGTTTGGTTAGGCCTGCAGGTCCATTTCCAAACCAACCGATACAAAAAGAACAACTATTCAGAAATTAATATGTACAAATTTATTAGTAAAAAATATATACACATGTTAGTTAAACTAATGTACAAATACAATTGATTTACTTTAATACTGAGATAGTTGTGTGGAGTAAGGAACTCACTTCCAGCTAATTATTAGCCTGCATCATGAGTTCTGGTAAGACTCTTCCAGCTATGTAGTTAGCTTGCCTCGAGTTGGCTCTAGTTCAGATGTAGCAGTTTCCAGTCCATAGATGGACTTGCCTCATTGCATGGACATCTCAATAATGAATAGATAAATACCTTTGCTGATGGCAGGTTTAATGGAGAGCACATTCTGTCATTCAGGTTAACAGAAGTAATTGCTCTCTGCCTTGCCTCCAAAAGGCTGACTATTTAAAGGCAGATCCCCTACCTTATTGGAAACATGCAGATTCAGTGTGCAAACCCAAGTGAAGGTTTTAATCCTGTTGGATAGCAACTGGGTGCTAGCCAATCAGGCAAGGAATCTGGAATAGTCCACTTCTGAAGGCAGGGTCAGATATGACAGCTATCATATCTGAAGATCATTTCATTACCTGTTATCTATATCCTTTTTGCTAATCTGTTCCACTACTATCTTTTTATATGCATATAAATGCTGCACAACAGTATGTATTATTAATTATCAATATATTCTGCCATGCTATAAAATGATTTATTTATTTGATGTTCTTGGTACTTCATTTTCTGTTGTATTTTCGGAAAATTCACTTTACAATATATATGTGCGTTTTCACTCGCGCAAAAAATTGTTTACATTAATTTAAAATGTTATGGATATATAAAACAGAATAAAAAAATGTATATGTTTGTATTAAAAAAACGAATATTTAAAATCTAAAATTTTATTAGTTGTGATTTAAAACTTTTCATTTTTAATTAAAAAATGATAATAATAACAAAAATTTATACTAGGAAAAAGATCAGAATTGAAATTTTTTTTTATTAGATTATAAAATATTTCAAAGCATCTAGCAAAGAAGAAGAAATATTAAAGAAAACAAAAAAGAAAAATAAATGTCAGGTTGGTTTTTATAAAAATGTTCAAAAGAAATATAGTAAAAAAAAAAAAACTAGAAAAATAAACGTCAAATATAAAATTTTCATTACAAGTTACTTTTCATATTTTACAACATGATATTAAATAAAATAAAAATTGAATATAATATGTGCATTAATATATATGAGCAGTGCAGATACTACTAAAAGAAATACGAGAATAAAATTATAAGTTTCACATATTGCTAAAGGAGAGAGTAATAGATGGTTAGGTAAGATAAACCTCGAGGTATTTCATAAAACCAATTGTGAGATAGATGTATAAAAATGTTTTCTCAAGTTATGTGGAGAAGAGAATCTATTCCTTTTAAGCACTCAAATAAACTTAGAAGATTCTCCTATACAACAATCTAGATAATAATTTGGACGTTATATCTAAAGATAACATTTGCTGGCTCTGTAGTGACATACCACTAAAGTCTTAAAATAGATCTCAGAGATTTCATGATATTCTCTAGAAGTGTGCCTATGTGATGGAGAATAGATAAATGAAGCAAAAATAGTTTACTGAAGTGATGTGAAAAAATAAGCTATGAGGAACTCGGAGAGGATATCTTGCAGTGAGTTGACAGCAATTGAAAATTATGATGATTACTTTATGAAAATCAAACTTTCATAGGAACTTCATAATGACTAATATTATTAATCAACATTAGGTTTTCTTAAATATTAAGTTAATCAATGAACACCAGATGGCAGTAAAATAGCCAAAAAAAAGGTGAATTATTGTTTATTCATTATATTCCAAACCCCTATATTCTCATTATATTCCAGTAAAAAAGAGCAAATATTTAAAACTTATTTTATTTTTACTTTAATTTTAATTTTGAAAGAACTAATTCATTGAACAATAAAAAAAAAAAGACTAAAAATTAAGTCTAAATGACTATTTTTAAATGCACTTAAAAAGTTTTAACGGGGTACTGTGTTGGAAACACACATTTTAAAAAGTAAGCGAGAGCTAGAAGTTAAGAAGCAAAAGTACGTAGAGGGAAATTAAGAGAAAGTTTAGATTTTTGTTATATGTATATGTGGGAAAGAGAATATATAAGTCTTCTTATTAAAATAATATGTAGATATATGCTACTATGAAGATTTTCACATGTTACATATATAAATATATTTTACAGGTTCATCCATGCATGATTTTGATAATAAATAAACTGACATTTAGGCATGATTACTCAAACCATCAATTGAACGATGAATAGAATATCACAACCATCTTCATAATATTTTATTCATCACCAAGTTGATGGTTTGGGTGATCAAGGCAAAATGTCAGTATATTTATAATCAAAATCATACATGGATGACCCCCGCAAAATATATCAGTAATATATATATAATCCACAAAATTTAAGTAGCACTCTTTCTTAAGATATTATGAAAATGTTTAGGTCACTAAATATTGTGAGGGTAGCAGAAGTCATAGAATTTATTATTTACAAATTAATTTTCGAATAAGCAATGAAAGCAATTTTAAATTTTTACTAAAATTAGTGGAGAAAAATTAAAAAAAAAAACCCCAGCTAATCAAAACAACTATATTGAATTCTTTACACTTAATACTTATAAAAAAATAACAAAAATATATATAATAGGTATTTGAAAATATATATTAGTAATTGCACATAAAAAAGCCTTTTTTTGCACGTTTTCAAGTCCTTATCAAGTGTTAAACATCTATTTTAAAACTCTTTCAATGTTGTGATGTGATGCACTGTGACTTTTTTTTTGGAGTCAGGAATCTCTCATGCCCAGAGAAACCTGTTAAACACTTTCACTTTCCATTCCCCACCCTACAATTTCCCCATATTTTTTTCTATCCTACTCCATCTCATTTCCACAACATAATTTTTGTCAACTCCATGGCTTTTACAACTAAATCCTCTGTATCTTTTCCCATACCAGCATAAAAACCAAGAACTAACTTTCTGTATAATAGCTTTGTTTATATTTATTCTTCCACAATTTCATTATTTGTACTCTTTCTGTTTGGAGATATTTACATTCAATTAACAGATGCCTAATATTTTCTATGCCTTCCCTACTTAATTTCAGACTATATTTTTCCATTTATATGTATATTCCCTTCTTGCTAAAGATCATGTTCAAACCTTAAACAGTATACTACTTTCCTTGCTATTTGTGATGTTGTGATGCACTGTGATTTATCCTTAAACAAAATCAGGAATCTCTCAACAACTATGCTATTATTAATTAATTAATTATTATTAATATTATTATTAATTTTTATGCTATTATTCTGACATTTGAGAGGTTTTGAAAATATTCAACCATTAATTTTTTTTATAAAATCTTTATTTTATACTAAAACGCAATAAATTGCATTTGATTTCTTTTTAATTTAATTTTATAAATAAATAATATTCTAAAAAAATACATTTGACCTTTGTAAATATTTAAAAAGTGACTTGTAAATAAGAACAATAAAACATAAATATCATCTGCAATGTTTCTAAACTTTTTTCAAAATATGAACAATTACTTTTTAAATTTATTTTTTAAAGTGAACAAATAAATGTTAATTTGTGATAAATCTATCAAATTCTGCTTTAAGATGTTATATTTGCTTTATAATTATTAAAATAGTAAAAAAAATTAACACCATGCCAATTTTGATAGTGATTATAAAAGCAATGAGTTTCATAAGAAGCTTCATAAAGAATGAAAGAATGCTCTTATAAAAAATCTTTCCTTAAAAAAAAACACTAGAGTAAAGCTTTAGACATTACATTATGTCTGTAAAATACTGACCTCTTCAGATTTTCTCAATTAAAGAATCAACAAAAACATTATTAGAAAATTCTATCTCAAAAAATTCTATATTAATATCACTTATGATAACATTAATATAGCAATGTTAAGCAACAGAAGAACTAAGCTTTTTCTGAGGAAAACTAAATGATTCTCAATGCATATAACAGTTATTAAGTTAACCATTAATCTATTACTGTGCACAAAAAATATCTACAGTTTTATAAAAGAAATAAAAATAACAACAATAACAATAATAAAGTAAAACATGAATGAAATAAAATATTATGATATAGCTATGCATATTGTTAGAGATTCATTAAATGTTGAAACAAACCAACTATACAACAACAATACACAAAATAATTAAAAACATTTTATTCAACCTTATATATTTTACCTTATTGGCTAATTTTTAATTCATTTTTATTGACCAATTATTAATTAAACTTAATGACATTTTATGAATATTCATACAGTTACCTATATTATGCTTAATGTAATAGGTCTCATATTTATCTTCCTTCTGAATCTTTAATGCAATTTAAAAGTTTAATATTTTTTTATAATATCTATTTTATGACCAGATATTAAATAGAAAATTTATAAAGCAGATTTATCATCTTTGCATTGTTATGCTTTTTGGCTCTTTCATTTGCTTCCCTGTATTTCCATAACAATTCATATTGCAAATGTTAGATTAATTTTATTTATAATTCCTTTTGTTGCATTTTATATCATCTCTTATTTTTGTTATTTTTTAATAATTTATATGGGAAAAAAATAACATAATGGACTTTTTTTATTTCCATTATTGATGACTGTTAATAATATTCTTTTTAAGTAAAATAAAATAGTTTCCAAACTAGAATTCACAAAAAATATGAGTAATGGAAAGGACAGAGATGAATCTGTCATCTATGGACCTTGATATCCAAACTCCCATTTTTCTATTATTGCAGTTAATTACCCAACACCTTTAACTGATTAAATCTTTATAACAAAGCTTACATTTATATTTTCTATTTTAAGCCTAATCAAAGAAGATATGAAAAATGATAAGTAACCTACTTTGTTTTTTTTAAACTGAAAATCTTTTGAAAAATTTGACAGATACAAATTTACTAAATACAGACATTTATTGCTACTTCTATTACTAAACTTGTTATAGCTGCTATTATTTGTTACAAGAATTATCTTAATTTCTAATAAAAAAGTGTGTTAGATAAATTGATATCATTTATCTCTTGTTATGCCATGACTAATTAAGTAAAAGAGATAATTGCAAAAATAGTGATATGATCTCATAAGAACATATAAAATATTAATTTTTATTAGTCATTCATTAGACTAGAAATTATCAAATAATTAATGTATACTATAGTGTAATTTTTACTAACCAATCTCATGCAAAGTGGAAACTGGTTTATAACCACTCTTAACATCTTATGGAGGGATGTAATTGAAAACATATGGCCAGAGACATGTGAAAAAGAGAACTAAAATCTCCAACTTGCATATTTAATGTTGAAACAGCTCTCATCAGTTGACCAAGACCACAATCTCTTACCTATATCATTATCATTGTTTAGTTTATATATATGGATAGAAAATTACTACAGTTTAATTTTTTTTTTTTTAAATATTTTATTCAAATCTAAAGTGTTCATTGTACACTGAAAGGGTTACATTATATTTAAAGCATATAGGCTAATAAAAAAAATTAAAAATAAAGAACATTTACTGAAAAGTCCTGAGTACATGGATCAACAGTCTTTAATTAGTGATGAGTCCATCAGTGGAGATGTTATGTATCTGTTTAGTTATTCAATTTCTTGGTAGGTGCATTACACCCTAAAGCGACACCTGGTTTAGAGGAGTTCAGTATTGTGAAAGGTGGAGAAAAGATTAATTAGACACTCTGAGTGACTGAGATGAACTCAGATGAAGACCCTAAATTTTGGGGGTATAGTCCATATGTGGTTGTGCTGAGAGTTATCAGTGACTGTGGCTCACTACTTGTGCAATTTTGTTTGATGTGACATAGGTTGTTTTATTTCTCATCGTAGAAGTGTGATTAAATTGAAATAAATATGCAGCTATCTACTTTCTTATATTAATGACAATCTATTTAGCAGATCTGACAAATAGATTGATATTGCAATTTATTTCAATGATTCTTTCCATGATTTGTTTGTAAAATATGGGGGAAAATATTTTTTATTTTTTTAGTACATTTAAAAAATTTTTCAATGCATTTAGGTGAATAAAACTGCATGTTTAATTTCTATATATTAATTTTTTAATTTTTTGCATGTAATATGAAAATATAAATCATCAAAAAACTGATACGCTTTGAAAGTAATAAAGGATGATGAAGATAGACCTATCACATAAAAAATTTCTACACTGAATCTAAAAATAAGGTAAAAGAGCTGCTAAACACTAAAGCAGAATGCATACTCTTTTGGTCTAAATGCAGCTGGTTTCAGAATAAATAAGTAAATAATAATAAGACCAACAACAGCAATAAGAATAAATAATAATAATAATGAAGATGATGATGATGAATGATTTATGGCTCAAAAGTTTATATGAAGTGAGAGTACTGAAAGTGACAGCCAGATTCTGCCATTCTATCACAGCATTAAACCATTCAGGATAATAAATAATAAAATAGTTTATTACTTGGGTGGTCATTTGATATTTGAACTATAGAAGTGATACTTAATGAAAGAGCTGAGATATAGCTCACTGGTCTTTAGATTTTAAGTTTACCACACTACTGTTATACTAAACCATACAGGACCCCAAAGTGAGGAGAAATAAAAAATCAGAATAGATGCCACTAATAAATTAACTTATTTCCAGCACTGAAACCTTATAAAAAAATCTTAAGCATAGCCCTAAATGATATCAAAAAAGATTATCAATCCAGCCTTCTTTTCTTATTTGAAATTTCTTGAATAAACTGGACAGATTCAAAATTACTAAATCCACTTGATTTCCTATTACCTTCATTACTAAGTTTTTAAAAGATATAAAACATAGACAGCAGTCAACAGAACTATTAGAACAATTATTTAATAACTGGATGGCTTATTGCTCAAGAATTTACCAGAAGATTGAATGCCTAGGATGACAGTAATTGGCTATGATTCAATGGATGTAGAGCAAAACCATTATTGCCAGAAATAAATATATAAAGATAAAACAATATCCTATAAGTTTATCATTGTACTATTCAAGATTCATCAGGTGATAATAAACATACTATACATGTGTTACTCAACTTGTGATCATTCTCATAGATTTTCTGCTGAATATGACTTTTGTTATTGTACAAATGCCAGGATCATCACCATTATAATGACAGAATAATAGTTTTCCTAATCAATCCCTCACTCCAAACCATGCTCATTATTGATGTCATCAAGGTCATGACTCAATATGTTTTATTAGTTTTTAAATGGACTCACAATGCTTTCCAAAATATGAAGATGTTAAATCACCTTTTGTAGAAATGAAATTTACTTCACACCATTGTTGTTAATCTTACCTCTATGATATGATTCTACTGACAAATCAGTTTCCATCTTTTTGTACATTATTGCATAGTTACCAACTCATTTGAGCAAAAAATTACAAACAAATAATACTCATTAGAAACAAGAACAATGCAAAGTAATTCAAATAATTTGGAATGTCTTGATAGATAACTTGAAAATAAATAAATAATGAAGAAAATGTTAAATAACTTAAAAAAACTGTTTTTATTATCTGGAATAATGCTGAAAAAATTATCATCACTAAAATTTTTATCTATTTTTTTTTTTAGATTTAAATGCACAATGGTGGGATTAGGGATTTCAAATGGACATCAAGATGCAACCTTATATTTTGGCATTGCACAATATGGATAGAAATAGTATTCTATTAGCTGTTAGTACATTTAAGAGTTTTTCTACTTAGAAACATGGATGTGATTCTAAAATATATATTGCACTGTTAGTGTTGGGATTTTGTATGGGTAGAGTGAGGACTTATCTAAAATTGTGTGCATAAAAGTTGTTTGAAAAAGTCATCAATCTAATTTACATTATAAGTTATGTCAGTATTGGAAAATTCTTCACTTAATGAATTATGCAATTATACTTATGTTAAGATTAAGGATGCCTTCTTAAGTTAAAAATGATCCTTTTACCATTTGGTATATTGGGACACTTGTAGCAATCACCCCCAAAATGACCCCTTTCCCCATAATTTGCAGCTTAATTGTGAAGAATCAGTAACTATTCCCAATTATTTTTTGTATAAATATACACAGTCTGTACTAATGACAAAGGGATGAGGTCTCTCTCCAAGAATACCAGAAGCACATCTCTGAATCAATGCATGTGTACATAGTGGCATAGTTTAGATATACACCATAAAAATGGTAAGGCAATAGCTTACCTGAATCATGATTTACACCATGAAATGTAACAATATGTTTTATATCTTCATGAATCAGCTTTAATGTTCTGTTCTCTCTGCATCATTAAATCTTGCAAGTGAAAATGATAGTGTGACTCATGGCTTAACTACCCATACATATTTTGAAACATTTGAAATAAATTGAATACCAGTTTTACCTAATTTAAAACAAAATTTAATGTTAATGCATCTTTCCACCAGAAGTTAGGTATGAAACATACAATCACATTTCATATCATAACTTATGGTTCGGATCTGGCTGTGACTTAAAGTTTTCATGGTTAATAGATAATGGAAGTCACAATGCATTAATTTTGATATTGTGCTGCAATCTACATGGACAGAAAACTAGTCATCAGTTACCTTTTCACAGGGATACATTGGGTATATAACTATACCAACGACTTTTGAACGATAAATATATTTTCTACATATTAAATATCATGTATAGACGGTTTTTATCCAATAAAATATTATAAACACACACACACACACACATATATATATATATTGAGTGCCAATAAATGATTCATTTCTTAATAAGAGCTAAAAATGTCATTACTATGGTGATTATATTAAAACAGTTTGTGGTAATTAACAGCAAATCTCAGCAAATTTTTATTTTTAATTAAGAAAATGATCAAAATTCGGTTAATATTTAAACAAGAATAACTTAAACCTGCGGGATGTCATGGGAATCTTTTTTAGATATGCATGCTAACTTCATGCATCTTAAATGATATAAAAACCTCATTAAAGTTTATTATGTAATTTAAATATTTATTTACTGAATTAAGTTGCAAACTTTTTCGAAAGAACTTTGAAGATTAGATTCTTGCTGACTTGTGTGTGTGCGTGCATGTAATAATAATAATAATAATAATAATAATCACCATCATCTAATGTAGTATTATAATATAAATTTTAAATAATCCCGTTGTTTGTATGTTAAAGCTTGCTTGTAATTAGACAGTGAGAAGTCATTTTTTCTATTGTAAAAAATTAAATGAAGCATTAAGTAAAACAATGGACACTAGGTGGAGTGTAGTTAGACATCTGTAGCTAACTTAAACTCATTTCCATTTTTCTGAGAGGAGGAGACAGTGGAAAGTCTTTTTTTCTATTGCAAAAACTGAAATTAACCATTAAGTAAACCAATAGACACGAGGTAGCAGTGTAGTTAGACATCTGCAACTAACTTAAATTCATTGCCATTTTTCTGAGAAGAGGTGCAAATTGTATTACCCTAATCTTTCCATTATTTTTTTTCTGTTATTCAAAACATCAATTTAAAATCATTCACAGAAGGCTTATTTCAGTCATTAATTATCCAAGAATTTTACTCAATGATTTTGGCATCTAAAACGGGTAATTGTCACATTAACTTGATAACATTTGAGCCAAAATGTTTAAACTAATAAGTAAAAAAATAATTGATAAGATTTATTGCTTTACAATTTGTAAGTGATAAAAGTCATCTGATTCACAGGCTTTGAACTCCAGAATTGGTAATTCCATAATTGCATTAAACCACATAAGGCAATGGATACTAGGGGGAGTGTAGTTAGACATCTGTAGCTAACTACACATCACATCACAGGTTTTTTATGAACAAAGTGATTATACAGAAAGTGAGTTATTGGTTTTTATGCTGGGTTTGGGAAAAGATAAGGGGGATTTAGATATAAAAGCCATGGAGTTGATAAAGATAATGTTGTAGAAATGGGATGGAGCAGATTATGGGAAAGCTTAGGGTGGGAAATGGAAGGGGGAGGTAAAATGGCTAACAGGTTTCTTTGGGTACATTTGCTGAGAGATTCCTGACTTCATTTAAGGAAAGTGACAGTACATCACATCACATCATCACATAACTTAAACTCATTTCCATTTTTTTTGAGAGGAGGAGACAGTGGAGGGTCTTTTTTTCTATTTCAGAAATTGAAATTAGCCATTAAGTAAAGCAATAGACAGTAGGTAGCAGTGTAGTTAGTAACATCTGTAATTAACTTAAACTCATTGCCATTTTTCTGAGAAGAGGTGCAAATTGTATTGTCTCCATCTTTCCATTATTTTTTCCTGTTTTTCCTGTTATTCAAAACATCAATTTAAAATCATTCACAGAAGTCTGATTTCAGTCATTAATTGTCCAAAAATTTTAGTCAATATTTTGGCATCTAAAATGGAGAATTGTCACCTTAGCTTGATAACATTTAAGCCAAAATGTTGAAACAAATAAAAAATAATTGATAAGATTTATTGCTTTACAATTCATAACAGATAAAAGTTGCTAATTCACAGGTTTTGAACTCCATTATCTGCAAACCACATAAGGCAATGACAATGTAAGTGAAATCATTAAAACAGTAGTGGTGTTTAAGCTTAAAGGAATGTGAAAGTTGAATACCAAAAAAGTAAGTTAAAAAAGTATTGTCTTTTAAATGAGAATTTTAAAGAAAAATTCTTATACTAATGAAAATTTCATTTGCAGTATAAATGGTGGGACCAAAATTAGAATTTTTCCAGATTCTTCAGTTTTTTAATCACACATTAATCATTGTAATGTTAAATTCCACCTATCTTAACTATGGTCCCCTTTTATTGATGATCAACTTTTCTAAGCATTACACATTTGTTTAATAAATTAAATAGTACCTACTCTTTTGTATGTCTCATGAATAATAGTAGTAGAAAACAGTAGTAGTACTAATAATTTTTATTAGTCATTCATTAGACTAAAGATTATCCACTTAATGAATAATATTTTTGTTATGTAATTTTTACTACATCATTCTCATCCAAGGTGGGAACTGTTTTCAATCTGTTTTTAAGCATCTTGTAGAGGATGCAATGTTAAACATAAGACCAAAGACATATGAAAAAGATATATGATCCCAAGATGCACCAAGATGCACATTTCCTGCTAAATCAGCACTCATCAGTTGGCCCAAATAACAATCACTTACACATATCTTTATAATTGTTTAATATATATAGATAGTCACTTACTACAGTTTAATTGAAATGTGTCAAACTTACTGCCTTCATAACTTTAGCACAAACCACTTGATGAAAGTACATTAATGATTTTTATTAGTTGTTCATTAGACTAGAGATTATCCACTTAATGAATAATATTTATATAGGGTAATTTTTATTACCCCATTCTCACCCAAGATAAACTAATAATAATTATTAATATACTTCCATCAAGTTGTTTATGTCAAACTTATGAGAACAGTAAGTTTGATATTAATCAGTTAAACTGTAATAATTGACTATCTATCTATCTATCTATCTATCTATCTATCTATCTATCTATCTATCTATCTATCTATCTATCTATCTATCTATCTATATATATATATATATATATATATATATTGAATAATGATAGATATATGTAGGACATTGTGATCTGGAACAATTGATGAATGTTGATTCAGTAAGAAATGAACATGTTGGAGATTTATATATCTTTTTCAGATATTTTTGGTCATATGCTTATGATTACAAACATCCACATGGTGTTAATAGAAACCAATCCCTATCTTGGGGGAGAGTGGTGTAATAAAAATTAATAGTATTAATAGTGATGATGATGATAATCATCATCATCATCAATTAATTTATTACTTGGAAATGCATAAGTTCAAGTACTGGAAGTGACAGAACTGGACCACAATCTACAAACTTTCAATCCCAGATTCTACCACTCTACTACTATACCAAACTATGCAGAGAAAAAAATCAAGAAGTGTGAGTGTCCAAAGTGTCAAAGCTGGACCATGATCCATCATAATCTGTCACTTTACAACTGTACCAAACCATTTTGGGGCAAACTATCATATGATTTCCTGTTTGGGGGCTCATAGAAGCTTAATTGCTAAAAGTGACAGTTCTGAACCATTTCCCATGAACCTAAGTTCCAGAATCTATCATTATATCTCTGCACCAAATCAAATAGTTATTGCTTAGGAATTCATAAGAAATTGGAATGCTGAAAGTGAGAGAACTGAATCACAGTTTATCAAAAACTTAATCTATTGAAAATATCACAATGACTATTGCATTATGAGTTAAAAAGACATATGACATTTCTTTCCAGGAGTTTATAAGAAGTTTGACTGCCATATATGCAAGAACCAGATTTCCCAAGACAGGTGCTCTAACACCTGTGCCAACTGTGTAGAGTAAAGGGTGCATGGATTTATTGCTTGGGAGTTGAAACAAGGTTTAGTATGAGAATTGTGAGCCTCAGAATTAATCCTGGGACCTCCTCATCCCAAGTCAGATACTGTATCAACTACACCAAACTGCACAGGGAACATTATGAATTAACATCATTTAATAGAAAATATATAGTGCTCAGAAAGGTGAAAATGGTGAGGTTAATAAGCAAAGGTGGATTTTATTATCGCAGTAATAAATGTGTAATGAACTTCATGATGAAACCAAAGAATTGATAAGTTATTCTAGAAGAATGATGCTCATGTAATTTTGAAGCATAAAATTGTAGCAATGGTAGTATGTCTGTTTCCTCATAAGGTATGACAATAGATTCAAAACCCTTAGAAATATCACTCAGTAAGCTAGACTACATTATATTCTATTTAAAATAATTCTAATTATGATGGATCTTATGCAACTGCATACATAAATACAGATCATTAGAAGATCTATTCCTTATAAATTTCTTAAGAAGTTTGAGTAGTGAAGTGGTAAAGCTAGGTATATTATCTTTATCTCTTGAGATCCAGAATCAGCACTCTATTTTTGCATCAAACTATCATCATCAACATTTTCAACCACTATCAATCCACTACATAATAAAAGTCAAAGTTCAATCCATCTTTGCTGTTCTCTAGCCTCTCTTTTCCACATCACCACAACACATTTCCTTATTTCATCCATCCATCCATCTCACATATGGTTTCTCTCTGGGTCTTTTACAATTTCTTGGAATCCAGTTTAATATTTTAACTTTCCATCTATTATTATTTCATCTAGAAATATGTTCAACCCAACTCCATTTTGGTCTCTCAATTCTTTCACTTATGTCAGTAACATGTGCTTGCTCTCTCACTCATGTAAACTACACATGGCAAAAAATACTGGGTGTTTTGCTAAATTAGTTAAGAGGCAATTATCCTAAAGAAAAAAAATAAATTGGCATAGAAAATCCTCAGTTATGTACTTTGTGATTTGTTTATAACACTATCCCCTTCCATTTCATATTTTATTTTGTATAACTTCTTGTGTATTTATTTCTCAAACTTTAATTACTAGACTATTCTGAAAGGAAATTAATGCATACATCTTGTCTGTTTAAACATGTGCAGGGTGTAGGCTTTTAATAAATAAATAATTGTTTGTAACTAATAGGTCAATGCACCTTAAATTATATGCAGGTAAGCTCCAACTATCGTGCAATCCATTTTCATCATGGACAATATATACACATAAATTGACAAACTGCTCTGCAGTATGAGGGAGTACCCTCACATAACTGGTATTTTGTAATAAAACATATTTATTTATTTTTAGGTATTATAAATTTAATTTCTATTAAATTATTATCCACTTGATGTAATACATTTACAAAAAGATCAAGTCAGATGTCACATGACCTAATTTAATAAGCTCGTATTTACAAATATTATATATAGAGCTCACAAAATCAGCTTTTAACAAGCTTTGAGAATATTCCCAACTCCAGACTGGTTTCTGGTACTAATGTCATCAGTAAGGTGCTATTTTTAATCTAATGCTTGAAAATCCTAGCACCTCACTGACAATGCCACTTGCAAAAACTGGTCTGGGGTTGGGGATATTCTCAAAGCTTATTAAGAGCTTATTTTGTGAGCTCCATATATAACAGATGTAATACACTGATCTAAATGTGTTTTTCATTTTTCAAACTAGTATGGAAACGCTTGCAAAGTTATGCCTTTTAATACCTGCACTTCTAAATCTGCCAAAAAAAAAAAAAAATCTGAGACATTTTTCATTTCAGAGATTAAAAAATAAAAGCAAAATCAAATGAATATGACTGATAGATAAACTGAGTCATATTGAATTTAAGTAAAAAGAGTTCCACATGCAATATTTTTGAGAGACGACACATTGTTGGGGTGGAACCTTCACTCTTTTTTTGCCACAAATAGGATGTTTATGTTTTACTGCATAACTTAAATGTTTCAAAACTTGCAGATAAAATGCCTGACCATTACAAACTAAATCTGAAAGAAAAATGCCTTTTGTGTTAAGAAAAATCAGTATAGTTTTGATTTTGACTTAAATTGCCATGTTTTTTAGGAATGTTGTGAATTTAACACTTCAATTAAACTATTCATAAACATATATTTTTATGAGATCAGCTTGTGTAGTTTATTTCAAGCATTACAGCTGTTTATCCTGTCATTTTTTTTATAAATAGAAACAGAATTTCACATTGTTCAAACTTTTCAGTTATCATAAAAATTGCCAAATACAGGAAAGGCACTTTACAAAAAATGTACTACATGGTACTATAATTTTACATGGCAATGTCATTTGGCAGATTGATGTAGATGAGTTCCTACAAGAAGTATATGACAGCAAAAGCATATAGTGCAACCAGTGCACACACTAGAGAATAATCTCAGTTATTTTTGGGTAGCACCTCATATACAGGCATTTCTGAAATATATTTATTTTGTGAGATGGCTTGGAGCAACACAGACAGTTCAAACCCATTAGTCTCTATTATAGCATTAAGGTTGGGAAGTTATTGTATTTGCATAAATTGTTGGTGAATCTCCAAGGCAGTTGGCAAAGAAAGTTATTCCCGAAATGCATGTGCGTTGCAGAATGATTTGCAGCAATAGTTAAAAATGCATGGCATATGATAATTGAAGCTGATATCTTTTAATGAATAAGTACATGGTAAAATACTTGGAAGATCAAATATTATTTGAGCAATGGTAGAAGCCATTGAATACACTGCTACGTTTAATTAACCAAATTAAAGACTTTTTCACTTAATCAGCTGGAATTCAATCCATATACTGAAGTGTATAACTTTATTGTAAAAATATTTTTCAAATTATTTAGAATGTTTTCAAAGAAAGTACCACCAATCACTTGAAGATTTGAACAAGTCTAATTACATTGTTGAGCACTTGCTATGAATACCTTTAAATGGTATGGTGAAACCTTATTTCATTTTTGAAAATTTTTAAAAAATATTTTTTAACCTAGGTTTAAATTCTAAGGCTACAACATAGTTGCCTGTATAATAACTGCATCACTAGATACATGCAATATATTTATATATAGATTTCTCTGCCTAAAATAGTGAAGTTAATTAGGCAATAAGGTAATACAATTATGTCATGATCCAGCACTATAACCATTGGCTTCTTTATATTATTTAAAACAACATTATAAACTTAATATACTCCTTATGACATTAAGATATATATACTTTTAATGAGAAATTGGAAAAATAAAAGTTTCAGATAAAAAGGAAGTTTGAATATGTTTTTAAATAAAAATGGGTCGAAGGTTAAAACTTAGGTTATTCTGAAAATTATTGATTAATAATGGTTTTCAAGTACGAAAACGGTGCCTCAAAGGTACATACCAAACTAAGTTATTGTGAATACTAGTCACTGAGGTCTCTGGGATGAGGCGGGACTTTTGTTACAATTGTGGTTTAAATCTCTCTGTCGTTATTATAAATTTATTGATATATACTTGATAGAATCAGGAGTTAAGTTTTCTATGCCATATGAACTAAGAATGTAAATTCAAACAATTAAACCAGGGATAATGAAGCCCATTGTGCTCATGATTACCATAGATATATCCATATATATTTAGTAAATTCATTGATTAAACTTTGTAAAACATAAGATGTAAAAATGTAAATTCAAAATTTAAAGGAAGTCAATAAAGCTCTTTTGATAAAAAAAAAAAGGGGGGGGGGGCATTTTAAAAATAGTAACGAATAACGAACCCCAACTTGGTGGCTGAGCATATTCGAATGATATATAAATTGTTGACTATTAATTTTATCACATGCCAGTCCTTCTGTTTGCAAGATACAATTGTTCTTATTCAAAATGCTTCGACATCAATCATATGTAAGTTTAAAATAACAAACAAACTGTAATTCAAACTGACAATGTCAAAATGAAATTAATGATAAAATTCTCTTAAACTACTTCAATTTAAAATTTTTTTGTTTCTTTTTTTGTCCAATTTCATCTTTTTTCCCCTTTGTATTATAATTGATTACAATATTAAGTTTATTGTTAAGATTATTACTGTCTCATTTATTAAAACAGTGACTTGGTTGCATATCTTATTTTTTTTCACTCATACATGTTAAAATTTAAATTCAATAATTGTTGTTACTCTCATATTAAATGTGATTCTGTTCATATAATTAGAAAGAATTGATGTTCATAACATATACAAATTAATTACAGATGGAGCCACCATTCACATTAGCGATGGGTGATAAACGTAGCACAGTATGCATAAGATTTGGATAAAGAATTTATGTCAGTATACTTATATAAAAGATGGAATGATTGTGTTAGGAGAATTGTTGAGTATTATAGTGGCAATGAATGGGATAGAAAAATAGATGCTTTAATAAGGAATAGGGAGTTGGAGATATGGAGAACTAGTAAGGAGAATAAAAATAGTTTAAATATATATAGAAGTAAACAGAATATTGAGTGCAAGTTAATTTTTTAGCAAGGAAAGTGGAAAAGATAAGGAGGATTTAGATATAAAGGCCATGGAGTAGACAAAGATTATGTTGTGGAAATGGGATGGAGCAGGATAGAGAAGAATATGGGTAAAACTTAGGGTGGGGAATGGAAAGGGAAGGTAAAGTGGCTAACAGATTTCTCTGGGAATAGTGTCTGAGAGATTCCTGACTCCAAATAAAGAGAAGTCACAGTGCATCACATTGCATCAGAAGAATAATTTAATTGATGTTTCAAAAATTAATAAAACTTTGATGAGAAGTTTTATTAGCAAATCACTTAACTTCTCCCATCTTTTAATAAAAGACATAGTGGCAGTTTCAGTCATATTAGCAACATTTTATTTTTACAATTAAATATATTTTGATAATCTATACACTTTATTGTAAATATGAGTTTACAAATGAAAGATATTATTATAATTAGTGGGAAATTAAACACTGACATTCAAGCTCTCTTTAGCTATGCACTCTATCTTATATAACTGATATACATGACCATATTCATATAAAAAAAACATCTCCAATATATTGTAACGGGATTAGCCGTTTTCCATATGTATTTTTCGCATATATGTAGTCTTGTACGATTGCGTGTATGTATATATAACGATACACGTATATGCATAATGGTTTAAAAGAATATTTATTCTTAAATTATTCCATTTTATTGCCCCAGCATATTTATGAGCATCAATTTATGACCTCAAACGCCAATCCCATATTTCTATAAGAATTACGCTGGGAGAACTGGAATACCAATATGGAAATGCCCATGGACTAGCTCTGCTCAGGGCTAGTGGTAAAATTTACCGGCAGTAGATCTAACTCTCTTTTTTTTTATTTTTTAAAAAAAAAACTCATAATACAAAAAAAAAAAACCCATTCATTTTATATACATTTATTAGCTATGATATTTACGTATGTATAAAAAAAAATATATTATTTACTTAAGTTAAATTAGTGTCTCTTTTCTCTTTTAAATCAAAGATTCATATCAGTTTTCTTTTTTTCTTAGTTTGCTCCTTTCTCTTTTTGCCAAAACTTCCACACACACAAATATGCTATTATATGTATTTTGCACCAAAGATTTATTTGGACTAATTTATACACTAATAAATTCCGTAGTAAATAGTTTGACCTCTCCGGGCAAAGAAAATAAATTTTAAGTTCACAATTGTGTCAAATAAACAGTTTTCTCAAATTCGTAGAGTAAGCTTACTAAAAGTGACATATATAGATGTAATTAGAAAGAAAATACCTGGTTTCCCCGGGGAATTGATCGAATCCTCTTGGCGAAAATGGAATCTTCGGTCCTTTGTCGGTGAACGAACTTTGTTTTTTTTTCTTTGAAGTTCGGGTTCCATGGCTAAAGTCTGTTTATTTATTTATTTTCTTTCTCTTCTGGCGATTCAATATTGTTGCTTATTGAGGCGAATTCTCTGGGCTTGATGTCCCTTCTCCGCTATCGGCAGCTGCTATACCTTCGGGGGCAAAGGATTCAGACCCTCCGCACGTTGAAGCCTCTACCCCAGCCTGACCATATTTTATCAAATGTATATCACGTTGACCGTCCGCTTTCTTCTACCTCCAAACTTATACTAATCCTTAATTCTTTTTTTTTTTTTAATTATCCAATTTATCTTTCTTTTCATTCATTTTCAATTATTTCCATCACATTCCGTATGCTTTTGTTAAAATGCACCTCAAAAGCTTTTTACACCTATTTCTTTCCAATTAATATTTAATTAGTATTAAACATTCCACGATTTTTATAATAATTACTTCCATTGTTCTGCAAAATTAGTCTTCCATCTTGATATTTAAAGTTCTTTTGTTGACTTAATATGTATATATTTAAAAGTTTATCAAACAAAATATTTTTTTATTTTTATTTTGTCAATTTTCATTTTTAATGGTTCAAAAACGCACTCACACATATACATAGTGATGTGTATAGCTAGGTTTGGCAAAAGAGAAAAAAAAATCAGGGCAAGTGTATAACCCCCCATACCTCTTCTATGAGTTCTTTTTAATTAAACTAACTAAATCAATTCTGTACAAACACGCAAATGACCGTTGATTGTACATCAAACTGTAAATATTAATTTTGTTAGTAAAGTAATACATATTTTTAATAATACGTTAGTAATAAGATATATATATATTAATAATGCGTTAAGTATACGAATACTTATTTGTCTAATTATCGCAACAGGGTTTGATTATACCTGCCCTGTTGCAATATATACTTTGTGGTGAATCAGCATGTAGCAATTGGTCAGCGGTCTCCAACCTTTTTGCACTTGAGAGCACATTCTATAATACCGGCCAGGTGACAGGCACCATTTATTTTTTCAATGTAAATTTATAGTTTGATATTGTTAATGATAGACTCTTTTATGCCGTAAAAGTATAGTATGATCTACAATTTGATTACAATATAATACAGTAATTTATAAGAAATCTTAAAAATTCAATTTATTTGTATCAGATAAATAATTTTTTATAGTGTTCAGATAGTGGTGGGCACATGTAACATAGTCTGCGGGCACCATGGTGCCCATGGGCATAGGATTGGGGACCCCTGGTCAGATTATAATCTCCCATCCACATATTTGAAGTGGATAGCTAAGGGAGCTTGTATGTCTGTGTGTTCATATCCCCTTTAATTGCATCTAAAATTCAGTATATACATTATATTTGTATTCAAATAAATGAAGGATTTTCTAAAAATTAATATATGAACTTTACAAAATGGGAAAATAGAATGCTAAACTGAACACATACTGGTAACAATGGCTCTTTTATATTAGATCATAACTTTCACTTCTTTATCAAAATTATTGATCAAAATACTATTCAAATAGTATTTTTAATATGGAAACAAATTTTAATTGACACAACATAAATAAATGAACATATGTTTTAAAATTAAAAATTACACTTGCTATTAAAAAATTCACAAAAAATTCTTCAATGGCATTTATAAAAGCATTTCTCTTTAATAAATAATCAACTTACATTTTACCATAATTACAATTTTAACAACTTACCATCTTAAAAACAAACATTTCCAATAAATTCTAATTATAATCATTATTTTTTTATTCAAAATAAATATTTTACTAATATATTGCATAAATTAGTGTAATTCAAATTTGCATAAATTTGTTCATTTGCATAATGGTTTCTTTCTTTTTTTGTAACCTAAAACTGGGTGCTCTTTCGGTGAAGCTCATCATATGCAAATTTGGAATACAATTACAAATGAAGGAAAAATAAATAAATAAGCATTAATATGTAGATAAATTAGTGAAAATTATAATTTTTATTTCCAAAACACTAAAAAAAGTACACTTTTAAAAAGCCAAGATGAATTAATCTATGAATCAATGATGTTGTTTTTGTTTTTTTTTTGTATTATGATACAATAAATCAGGTCACTATTAGCTTCTTTTGAATTTAAAAATTTGTATAATATCCATTCAATAATCACACCTTCAGATTTTTTAAAATTAATAATGTTCCAATTATTACCATGAATAAATGTGAATGGGCAAATTAAAATTAAGGATAATCACAGAGTCATGAAGAAAAAGTAAAGTGATAAAAGCTATATCACAATGCTTCAACATATGAAACTTTATTACCACTGCTTCAGAAGGAATTAAATAATGAAAAACTGGAAAATAAATTCGAAAATAATATATTTAATGAACAAAAAATGGCTGGTAAATAAATATCTTCAATAAGTGTGAACATTGCAAATATAATGTGAGAAATTAAATTAACAATAATGACAAATGCTAATTTACTTTCTTCTAGAATTTTTGCATCGATAAGATTTATTAAAGTTATTTGTTTTCAATTATTGTTTATTTAAATAGTAAACATACATCAATCAACCACTACACCAGCACTACACTGTCATATTAAATCAACATTATTTTGGTAAATATGAGGAAATTCTTGATAGAGAGTTTGAAAAGATAAGAATAGTCATCTTATCTTTGTACCTAAATGCGATTATATAGGCCAATCAAAAACATTTTGAATAAATAGTGTGAATATTTTATATTGCAGATGGTCCTCTATTTTCATGCCTAATTGGTTTCTGGATGTGTATGAAAGTTGAAATGTAAAAAAATAGTGCAATGTAAAAAAAATATCAAAAAGGGTTTTCAAATATTTATTTTTTATTGTTTAATATCTGGTGTTTTTTATATAAATTTGTCAAGAGATAAATGAATCATATTTTTTTTTCTTGATAGAGTTCTGCAACATGGAGTGCATTTTCTATTCCACTGCCCTTCGTACCTCATTGGGATCACATTCTTCCATATTAGTCAATTGACTTAAATTATATGAATGAACAACTGAAGCAAATGATTCACCACTTTCAGAACATTTAATTATATCCATCTTTGCCTCAATTGTAGGAAGTTTATGAGACCTTGACTTCTTTTTGTCTATATCAACACTGTTGTTTTTTCATTTTTTATTCATGTTTATGAATTAATAAGAGTAATGTTTTTCATAGAAGCAGAAATTTAAAAATGTAATGAACTTCTCCTAAACTTCTGTAATTTATAAATATCTGCATTTAAACACCATATGAAGAAAAGCTATTAATGAATGTGCACTTATTGAAGCTTAGCACTCTTGAGGGTAAGTCATGTTCTCATTCCTAGAAAAAGTGCTTTCTTAGGATAGCATTTAAGCACATATATTTGTAAATCAAAACAGAAGTGTACATAAAGTGATGGCTCACATTCTAACATAAACTGACAAGACACAACTTAGCAACACACATACAAACTCAAGACATCTCAGATCAAAAATGAATCTGTGATGCCATAAATGGATGCAATTAATGTTGGAGAGTGGGGAGTGACTAACAGTCCAGGCTGAATTATTACATGAAAACACATGTTTTGATATATATATATATCAGTAAAAATCATATGAAAGTAGAATGTACGAAAGAAGAGAACTGCCTGTATTAACTCTACTTCCATTTTCTTTATTATGCATATTAATGGTCTTGAAATTTTAAAATTTACTGCTTATTAATATTAATAGATGTTAGAATTAATGTAATTGACCACAGTTTCAAACTGTTACTCTAAACAGATAGTAATAAACTACTATACATATGCTATATTGACATATTAAATCAACATTGTTTTGTTGAATATGAGAATACTCTTGATTCAATCCACATAATACACATTTTGAAAAGATAAGAGCATAATAAAGTAAATGGAGGTAAAGCAAATAATATAAAATTTTCATGCTTTCAATCCAAGATACTTATGATTGGCCTATATAATTGCATTTAGGTATACAGATAAGATGGCCATTCTTATTCTTTCAAAGTTTTTATCCTGTGGCTTGAATCAAGAGTTTCTTCATATGCAAGGGATCAAGGTTATTTGTCATTTTGATTTTGACTATGATGTAATAGTTTTTGCAAATAATGCTTTAGAGCTTCAGGAAATGTTATAAGAGTTATCAGGTGAAAGTAAGAAACTAGGAATAAAGGTAAATATTAAAAAGACTAAAGTAATTTTTAATGAATTTTCTCAGAAAAAAGATAAAGATTTATCATAAATTAGAAAAAGTCAATAACTATAATAATATTGGTTAGATTATTAATACAGATAAAACATAAGGGATGACATTAATTATAGAATTAATCTTGGATGAAGTGCTTTTGGTAGAAATAACTTTTTAGTAAAAAGAAATATGTCCATGTGTTTGAAAAGAAAGGTTTCTAATAGATGTATTTTACCATTTCTTACTTATTGATCTGAAATGTTGACACTTAACAGAATAGCAAATCATACACTTCAACTGACTAAATGAAATATAAAGAGATGTTTATTAGAAGTAAAAAGAAATGATTTAAAATGAATTGCATGCACTAGAGAATAAACAGTATCACTGAAATAATTAAGGATAGAGCTGGGCTAGTCACATTGCTAGAAAAGATAATAATAGATAAACAGGTGAAGACTTAAACTAGACCCGAAGAGATTATAAAAAAAACTTAAAAAAAGACCATATGTAGAATGACTGGAAGAAATATAGATGTTAGCTCATATATTGTGGAAAAAAGAAACTAAGGATTAACGCAACAGAATTAATCTCGGAGAGACCTTCATCTTATATTAGGTAGATAATGTCTGAAAATGACGACGATGATGATGATTATGCGTTATTCATCTTGAAAAAGAAATAAGTGGAATACTAATAAGGCAATATTATAAATAAATAATCTTATTGTTACGGAGTTCATAAGAAATTCGATCGCCTGAAATGACATAGCTTAAAATACAGAATCTAGTTTTCATCATTGCACCAAATTATATAAAGCCTCTATTATATATATAATTAATAATTTAAATTGACATGTATTAGCAAATATGTCAATATATTTTATCTCAATAATGTTATAATTCAATTTATTTATTTTCTGAATGAAATTTTTACATTATCCAATATTAACATCTACACAATAGACCAGACGGCTTTATTTGCATTATCACCTTCTAGTTATTTTCAGTTTATAATAAATTACTTCGGCAATAAAATTTAAATACAAAGAACGACATCAGACAATTAAATGAACTTAAGAAATAAAACTTCATTTTGAATGCATTCTTAAACCTATACGTCATTATTTAATAGTTTTATATTAACAAATTCTTTTTTAGCTCAAATATATATGTACGCATGCGTATTCATCTTGAAAAGAAGAAAAACATCAAGTTTATTTACAAGTGGAAAATTAATAAGAAAATATAATAAATAAATAATGAAATGTTTTTTATTGTTGCGGAATTCATAAGAAGTTCGAATGCAGTATGTGACAGGGGTGAGTGCGATCCGTGAACCATCAGTTCCGAAATATGCCATTCATCTAAATGCACCAAACTACGTAGAAAAAGTGAATATCATACAATGATGGACCAATGGTACCTGATCACTATAGGTAGTAGATTGCTGACTTGTCGCATCTTATCATTTTACCACTATATATATTGTGATATTTAAGGAGATCTAATCATTTTTTATTCATCGCTGTTACTGTGGGATGAAAAATTTTCTAAGTTTGTTGCAGTACTTATAATGTCGATTTTTATCATAGTACACCAGAAAACATTACCTTATCTCACATGGGTTTTACTCAAAGTTTCTTAAAATCAGTTGGTATTTAGTTTACTTTTTTAACTATCTGTTAAATCTGCACTTACAACTGTGCCAATGTTATATCTGCAAATCATACTGTGCGGTCAGCCAATAACATTATACAATTCCCGCACTGTTCGTTTCCAACGAGTGCTCTCCAACGAATCGGTCTGCAACGAAGCTCTCCAATGAATTGGTCTGCAATGAATGCTCTCCAATGAATTGGTCTGCAATGAAGCTCTCCAATGAATTAGTCTGCAATCTCTCCACTGAATTGGTCTGCAATGAATGAATTGGTCTGCCATGAAGCTCTCCAAACGAATTGGTCTGCAACGAAGCTCTCCAACAAATTGGTCTGCAATGAAGCTCTCCAATGTATGCTCTCAATATCTCCACTATGGTCTCTTTCAGCTACACCCATGAACTACATTTCCACTGGGTGCTGATCATTAACCGCCAGCACTGATGCGAGATATCTCTACTTAAATACTGCTTACTCAATACTGCTCTCTCTACTGCTCTCTATATGACACTGCTAGATGTTACCCAGTCTTCTTATCGCTCTCTAACAACTGCAATGATCAATCAATGCACTGACCAATAAGGTAACGTCTCTTATCTAGAAACATTTGTAATTAGCAAATATTTCTAGGAATTGTCGATCGCCATTACCTCAATGCACTAATTAAATTCCTCAGCTATCAGAGCGCGATCTAAAAACAGCCTTACGAATAAATTCTAGTTTTTTCTGGAGTGCACAAACATGTCTGCCATTTTACAAAACACTACACACCTCCCTCCACTCCAGAAAAACCCTTGTTGCTATTCCTAATTTCCTGTAATTTCACTAAGAAATGTACGATTTAACTCTGCTGCTGAAACTTTTTCACCAGTGACCTTCAATGGTGACTGCACAAGCATTTTATTTCCAAACTTTTCACTTCCGTTGTTAACGTTACTAATTGGGATTGACATTTTCACCCGGTTTCTCCGTCTACAGCTAAACTTGTAGTTCAACATATTCGCTACTCCCAGGTTCCAAATGCGATTGTGCCAATGTTAAATCTGCACTTACAACTGTGCCAATGTTATATCTGCAAGTCATACTGTGCGATCAGCCAATAACGTTATACAATTCCCACGCTGTTCTTTTCCAACGAGTGCTCTCCAACGAATCGGTCTGCAATGAAGCTCTCCAATGAATTGGTCTGCAATGAATGCAAATATTTCTAGGAATTGTCGATTGCCATTACATCAATGCACTAATTAAATTCCTCAGCTATCAGAGCGTGATCTAAAAACAGCCTTTCGAATAAATTCTAGTTTTTTCTGGAGTGCACAAACATGTCTGCCATTTTACAAAACACTACACTATCCAATTATTATTTTGTTACTTTGGTATTACTCATGCTATGACATATTACTCCGGTGATGTTTGCATCTGGTAATATTTATTCGATGTTTTCATTCATGATGTCTTGATGATGAAGAATCCTGGCATGACTAATCCATGTCAAAGGTATATACATGTTATCAAGCTATCACATATATACATGTCCTTAAGTGATAAAATGTGCTGACCTGTGAGATTTTGTGCTATCACTATGATTTTGTGTTTTTACTTTTAATGATTTTGTTCTATCATGTCGTTAAGAAAATGAGGATTAAAATTTGGGAGCTGTCTGCTCAGAAGAGGAAGCAATCAATTTCTTTCAGAAATATGGATTCCTGACATCAAAAAAAAAAAAGTGCAATAAAGAAAGAAATACTGTTTTTTTTAAAAAAAATATAAAAAAATATATATATTTCTCATGTGTCATAGCATCAGCCGGGAAGCGAACCTGCTAACCCGGAACAACTGCTTGTAAAGTAGCTCTCACTGACTTCTCGACCACCAATGCTTGACTAAAATTTACAAGTATTGTTATATTTGTGGGTTTTTTTTGCTATACTTTATATACATTTACAGCTAAAGGTTTTTATATTGGTGGTTTTTTTTTTAAAAATATTTTAAAAATAAAGTTAAACTTGCAGTTCACCATTTTTAGATAAAACTTTATCTTACAATTCGCCATTTTTTTTAAGTTAAAAAAATAATGGAAATCTAAAACTGTTACAACTCTTCATTTAAATAATGTTTCAGGATTCTTTTACATTTCCCTCCTTTTTCCATAATGAATATCTCTCTCCATCATTAGAAATTAGATGTTTTTCTTTTTTAAGATTTGAAGTTTGGTATTACACATGGTATGATGTATTATTCCAAATCATGTATTATTTTAAGTTGGCTATATGTTTAAAATAACAGCTGATGGAATCTGCAGATAAATTTTGTCAATTAACTTTGTCCACACATACTTTGGAGACATTATTTTAAATATCGTAAACTTAGAATAATATTTCACCAGAATAATGTCATAGCAAGAATAATACCAATGTACCATATCTACTTACTCTTCTAGCAATGGTCTCTACTTCAACCTTTTGATTTTCCAAAGGTCTTAGGAATAATTGTTTTTGGGAATTCATGTATTAGAAATCAAATAATTTAATTTCCTCATACATATTTATTTCATATTTTGTTTTGGTGTATAAAATCCCTCCACTGCATTTCTATTTATTGTCCAACTCTTGGATTAATCTTCTGATTAATTCTATCTATCACTATGATTATCAGTTTCCATTCTTTTTAATAATTTCAGGATAAAATATTTCCAAGTGTAATCCAGTTTGTCAGTTTTTCCCCATATAACTTCAGCAAGCATATTTATTTTATCTATCCCACATGCAGCCTCTTTCTAAATTTTCAACAACCCATGGAGTCCAGTTTTAAGATTCTCACTACCCATTTATTATCAACTTTTTTAACAACATATCTAAACTGGCTACATTTGATTCCTTTAAGTTTTTGGTGATATCAATGGTATATGCTTGTTTTCTCAATCATCAACGTTGCTTTGGATGCCTTCTTACATCCAATATACATTTCTGAATATGTTGTTGAGTAGTTTGAAGTCTTTTTATTACTTTTCAGTTAATTTTTCCAAGTCTCAAAACTATATACAAGAAATAATAAAGCCCATCTATTAAACACTTTTTTCAAACAACCTCTATTGCTAAACAGAAATATTTTAATTATATGTTAGATGGCCCATTTTCATTATCTAAAATTAATTGTTAAAGGTATTTTGAAAAATTCAAACTTTTTACACTACAAATACATTCAACTGTTAATAACATCCCACAGGACAACACATGAATTAATATTTAACACAATGTTTCAAGGAATATTATTTATCTCTCTTCTTCAAATGTTGCTGACCTGACCAGTAATAGTAATAGAATGAGAATCAAACATGGACTTTATAAATATTGAGTAGTTAAGTTTACATTCTAATAACCTATGCCATTTTGCCAAAAATATTAGTAGGAATTTCATATACTTATATAGGAGAATTCTTTCACTTTCTTCATTTGTCTCCAAGGGCAAAGTAAATGAGTAGCTTCCAAACATTATGAATTATCATACTAAGTTGACTTATGGGGTTATTTGCTATTGCCATGTGAATAGTTTTTTTAAATTTTGTATTTTTTGTGCCTCTCTCCAATATTTTTGTCTTTTCCCAATCAAATGTATATTCATCAGTACATAAATGTTCTGCTATTTTAGATATTTCTATTTTTTGCCCTCTTTTATAATCAACACTTTTAATTAATTTTGAGTGGGCACCTAGTTTTATCAACATACATTTAAGAGTTAATATTAATTAGATGACGAAAGTAGTTCAATGTATAATTACTACTAAAATGCCATGATCGCAAACACAAACATTTAGAACTAAGAATGCTTTTATGTGACAGCGATTCTTTGCTATTTCAATCTACTTCTGCATAGAAACTTTGGAACATACAACTTTTGGATATCACGAGCAAATACAAGTTCAGGGCCAAAATAATTTTCTCACAAAATGTTATAAAATATGTATTTTTGTCAACAAAACTGCCATATAAAACTTTTAAATATGAATATTTTGCAGAATGGTTAGTATAAGGTCAGATGAAATTTAAAGCAAGAAAGTACACATGTTGAATATTGTATTAAGCAAAGTTTGCTACATTTCACTCTCTACATTGGAATGACACTAATTTATAAAAGTAGTAGGTTATATGAAAATTGTTACAAACACTGTAAATATATTGTGGTATTCAAGTTAGCATTACTTAAAATTATGTCTTTTTTATATATAGAATTAAATATCACACACCTTTTTACACATAATAATTACCATCATCATCAATAGTGAATAGGTCCAGAGCTAATCCCATCAACAATTCATCCGTTTTTCCATTCCATTTTCTTTATTGCCCAGCTTTTCAATTCCACATACTTTTTCCATCTCATATTTTAACCAACAATGTTAAGCTTTTCCATCCTTTCTTCTTACTTCCTCTCACTATTCCCCTCAAAACATATTTTATTAATCTATACTTTCTTCTTAATATATTTCCAATATAGTTTCTTTTTTATTTCTAATTTCCTCAATCAATATTTCTTCTTTAATCTTTTCAATACTTCATTTGCTACTTTATTCATCCGACTAATTTTTTCCATTCTAATATTAAAGACCTCCAATTTGTTCCTAAATTTTATTACTCATTGCTCACATTTAACAACCATATATTACTAATTATATGTTAGATTATTTCTATCATATACTGTTAATTGAAAATATGTTAAAAAAAATAAATTTTATTTAATTTTCAAATAATAATAATAATACACTGGTTAATGTATAATACAACATTTTGAGTGGTATTATTATTTTCTTCTTCTTCAAGGGTTACTGGGATAACCAATAACAGTACTAGAATAGGAATTAAGCCTGGTCTATTGGGAAGAATTTAAGTCAATTCTCCAAACAACTGGATTATTCTGGCAAAGGAAATAGTCAATAGAAATTTCATATAATTATCTATGAGGGTTCTGCTCATTTCTCAATTTTTCCTAAGAGCATGACAAATCAGAAGGACCCTTGTATATAAAAATAAAAAATTCTGGTGACTGCTGCTTTTTGAAGAGTAGCCTAGATGGTTAAAGCATCTCCTTAAATATGATATTCATGAATATAAAGTTCCAAGTTCAATTACCATGCTAATTTTATCACTGGTCAAGACTGAAACATCTGAAGAAGAGAGGATAATAATACCACTCAAAATGTTGTGTTATATACTAACATTCATATTATTACTATTAGCTGAATGTATTTGAAATTTAAATAAAATCATGAAACAATTAATATTAGATGACGGAAATAAACCACTATATACTTACTATTAAAATGACATTACCACAAACTTTGAGACAAATATATTTTTACATTACCTATCGTTCAATTATATGAAGAAAGACAAGTAAAGATGACAATTGACATCTAAAATGCATTTGCTTGTTCAAGTTTTTACTTCTCAGGTATCTTCAGAATGGCTAGTATGGAGTCAGAAGAAATTTAAAGCAAAAGTATAATTATATTAAAAGAGATTTGCTATCGCATGATGTAGCAATACCAGTTTATATAAAAAAAGTTGTTTTTTTTAAAGACTGGCACAAATAACATTGTGATATTCAAATATTGTATAAAACTCTTCATCTTTTCTAACCCTAATCATACAATATTATAATACACAAGTAAAATAATATATTTATACAATTGCCTAATAAGTTCAAAATTGGTGAGTGCATCTTATTATACTTTCACCTATTTTCTCTTTCTTCTGTTCTTGATTTATTGCTTCTTAATATCTATCTCATTACCTATACTAATATGTGCAAGTGGTTGTCATAGCTATCTATATTAATTAGTAAATTTTGTTGTCATGATAACCTATACTAATATGTACATTTGGTTGTCATGAATTATCTATAGTTATATGTTTATTTGTTGTTATGACTAAATGTATTATTATGAATATTTGGTTGTTATGACTACCTATCATAATATGTAAATTTGGTTATTATGGACTACATATATTTGTTTGTTGTCATGACTACCTATACTAATGCATACAATTGATTGTCATGACTGACTATACAAATAAGTTTGTTTGGTTGTCATTGACTACCTATACTAATATGTACATTTGGTTGTTATGACTGTCTATGCTAATATGTATATTTGATTGTCATAACTATCTATACTAATATGCACACTTGGTTGCCATGGACTACTTATATTAATATGTACATTTTGTTTTTATAAACAAATATTTATACTAATATGTACATTTGTTGTCATGGATTTCTTATATACTAATATGTACATTTGGTTATAATGGATGGACTCCTTATACTAATATGCACATATGGTTGTCAAGACTTCCTATATTAATATGTACAATTTGTTCCCATGGATTACCTATATTAATGTGTATATTTGGCTTTAATGACTATTTTTAGTAATATGATATTTGGTTGTTACACTGTAGGATGATGTTAAGAGCAAGTTGATAAATGGCATCCTAACATAATTTTAAAACATATAAAAGAAAGTTACATTTTCAAAAGATAGTATCAATTTTAGAAATTGATATTCTGGTCAAATATAACATTTGATATTTATACAATCATCAGATGCCTAAATATTACCAATAGAAATAAATAATTGAATTGTTTGTTGCTCAGAAGTTTATGAGAAATTTGAATACTGCAAGTAATAGAGTTGGGATGTGATCCATCATCTTTGAACTACAGTGTCTGCCACTCCATCACTATATCATACTATCAGTGATAAAAAATAAACAGATCATATCAGCACCAGCAATAACATGAAATTGAACCTGAGATAAATGATTTTCAAGAGGCTTAAGATTGTTTTCTTAGGTAGTGAGCTTCTACCCAATCTAGCAACCATTGATTAATTAAAGGGACTTGAACCCAGATTTTAAGCATCATACAGTCAACCAATCTATCGAATATAACAGATACACATGACCACATACATGTGAAAAAGCTAAATGATTTCCAGTATTTGTATTTCATGCTGAAGCAGCACTCATCAGTTGGTCCAGATCATCATCTCCCACACATATATATAGTCATTGTTTTCCTGAAGGTTTGTGATGATGGATGTTCTAGTTATATTTTTATATTGGACTATTTCCATTATCTAATATGAGTATTGAATGTCTTTAGAAAATTTAACTTTATTTAAATATTCTAAACACATTGAATTGTTAGTAATAGCACATCAAACAGTTAGTATTCTCCCCTCTTCTTCAAGGGTTGCTGGCCTGACCAGTGACAGTACTAGCATGGAATTTAAACCTAGACCCTTAGATTCTTGAGTATTGAATTTTAAAGTAACGCTCTAACCAACTGAGCCATTCTGCCAAAGGCAACAGTCAGTAGAAATTTCATATACTTACCTATGAGGTTCCTCCTGATTTCTCAACTTTTTCCTAAGAGCAAATTTGATTAGTGGTTTCCATACATTAAGTATAGTCATACTAGATTGGCTTACGGTATTTTTTCCACTGTCATGTGAGAAGCTTTTTAAAATTTTCTTCTTTATATCTTTTCTTCTCTATCCAATATTTTTATATTTTCGCAATTGAACATATATATGTTCATTGGCACATACATGGTCTGCAACTTTAGACACAACTGTTTTCTCTCTTCTAATCATCAGTTTGTGTTCTTGCAAATGCTTTTCAATGGGATGACTGGTCTCACCAATATATGTTCTTCCACATTTACATGTTATTTCATAGATGCAGTTTTTTTCTTTTCAGCATTTCAAGTTTAGACTTTTGTAGATGTTAGAATTCCTCATACTGTGATATGGCTTTGGAAAGCTGTTTTAATATTATACTAATTGCAGATTTTCCTTAATTTGTCTGCTATTTTTGGAATATATGCGTACACTACAGTACCAATAATTGACTTTTCTTTTGACATTTTTTTTATTGTCTATTTAACATTTTCTTAATAACAGCTGATGGATAACCATTTTTCATAAGAATTTGTTTTATATTGATCTTTCCTTTTTCAAAATCACTAATTTCTGAACAAACTTCTTTTACTCTGTTTCATAGTGATAGTATAACTCTATGTTTTGTGCTTCTGGTATGATTGGATGTATAGGCTAGGTATTTTCCTGTATGTGTAGGTTTTCAGTAAACTGTAGTTTTGATTTTACCATGAGGGAGTCTTGGCACAAGAACATCTAAAAATGCCAATTTTTGTTCTCATTCTGATTCTATTGTGAATTTAATTGAAGGGGATATGTTGTTTATGTGTTTCAAGAAAGTTTGTAGCCATGCTTCCCCATATGGCCACACATCAAATGTATCATCCACATAGCGAAGCCAAACTTTAGGTGGATATGGAGTAGTTTTTATGACTAAGGTTTCAAATTCTTTTATGTAAATATTTCTAATCAGGGGAGACCATAGTGAGACCATAACCATTCCTTGATTTTGTTAGAAGAATTCTGTGATATATTGAAAGTAGGTTGTTTTTATAGAGAATGTTAATAATTTCAGTATACTATCAACAGGTAGAGCTCTTCTGGTTTGTAAACTATTATCACCATTTAATATTTTCCTTACAATAGACAATGCTTCTTCATATGGTATATTCGTTGATAAACTTTCCACATCAAAGTTTACTATTAAGTCAGTTCTTTCAATTTTTATGTTCTTGATTAATTCTACAAAGTGTCTAGAATCCCTGTCAAAGGACTGGGTCTTGTATGCCAAAGGACTTAGATCTTTGAGAAGAAATCATGCCAAATTTTGGCAAGGTGAATCAGTGTTCAGTTTATATTAAGACACCAAATCTACACACTTTGATAGACAGGCTTTAATCCTCTCGACTCTTTAAGTCTTCATGCATCCATATCACTGAAAATTTTCTGATGATGATTCAGGCCAACTAATGAGTGCTGATTCAGCATGAAATATGTATATTGGAGTTGATTTATCTTTTTCACATGTAAGTGGTCATATGTATGGTTATATTGGATAGAGTAGATGACTGTAAGGAGCCTGAAAGTCTGGGTTCAAATCCCCTTTAATAACATCTAGATTAAGTTTATACATTATTCTTATATTTCAATATCACCATTGATTGGTAAATGGTGTCTGGTTATTCTTAGTTATAGGTTAAACAAGGTTGGAAAATTTACTCATGTCAACTGCTTTTCATTTCACTGTTTCTCTATGAGAAGCTTCTGAAATGATCCCTGTCCTGCAGTAAACTATTTATTAGAAAATCCTTGTTTGCTTTTTTACTGATTGGCTGATTATGATAGATCTTCTATTTAAAAACAACCTAATAAATTGTTCTCTAACTCGGGATTGCAGATTTTTCTGATAAATGCTGAAGTCACTATGCCATAAGGCTCTTCAGTCACCATTCAATCTTATATAATCATCAGTAAGAATAGTCATTCACAAATCAATAGTAGTGGTAGTAGTAGTACTACACCTATTATTATTACTACTACTAATAATAATTATAATATAAAAAAGAGCAAACTTCTGCTCATTGCTTTTACAAATTTACATGAACTCGTCCATGAGCAACAATTTAAAAAGCATGAAGTTCATAGATAACCTCTATGCATAAGTATTCACTTTTGCTTTCTAAACTGATACCCATGGGCGGACGATTGCATATAATTTTGCAAAAGCGTATGACTGGAAGTTTGCTTTCTTTATGATATTGCATACGTAGTCTGCGTTATATAAATAATAGACTACAGTACTTATTGCAATAATTATTATTATTATTAGCATTCAGTTATATATTTAATGTACATATCTTCAGCCAGAGGTAATGGTCAGATATTATATATATATTTGGAAATTCATTAATTTTAAAATAAAAAAAAAGAGTTCACCGACAAAATCTAAATTGTAAATATTAGGAAGATGAAAAATAGGGGGAAATTTCTGTCTCATCTACAAATTTCAATAAAGAAATAATTATATGCATGGGTTATATACTGACAGATTAAAACAAGTTTTGAAAGCATATTATAAGAAATGTAGTTTTTGGTAATGACTTTGTATAAAAATTTCATATCTCTAGCTCTTGCCTTTGCCAAAAGAGATATATTGCAATCATTTAAGTGACAACATTTTTAGAAAAGATTTAGAAAACTAATGGCGTTTTATACATATATCTTTCTGGAATATAGATTCCATAATATTGATCCAAATTCCAAAATAGAAAGTATCAATAAGAGTAAAAATTTGTATTTTTTGGTGAAATATTCAAAAACATTAATTACCCTGTCTGTAAATAGTTCCCACCATCTTGACAGCTTTATTGGTTATTACCGGAAACTGAGGATTTATTGGAGTAAGATATAGAACATTTATGTATGCTGACTATTATTTCATTTTCCTCACACTATTTAAAAAACTATTGATATCATTTTGATGCAATATACTATCAAGGATAAAATAGATGTTTTTAGAATACTTGCAAAAATCAGCATAAGACAGCGGATAAGGAAATTGTAGACTGGGTTAGAGACTATTAATATAAATATTAAAAAGTAATGCCGCTAAAATACTACCTTGAGTCACTCCACGATAATAATATTGGAAAGGTATTCAACCATTAAACTTGACAAAAGCTACTATTGACTTATATGAGGGATTCAAACCAACCGATTAGTTTATTTGTTAGACTAAAGTTGTAGTTAATAATAATAACAATAATAATTTATTTATATATTTAACATATTCATTGAGCATACTGAATGTTTTTTGTATAAGTAACTAATGGGATTTAAACTTAGGACTCATCCTCCACTCCCTCTCAAACAACTCATGTAGAACCAGCATTCATCAGTTGATCCAGAGCATAATCTTCCACACACATATATAATCAGTGTTTGGTTTATATTAATATAGCAATTCCTTAAACTTTAATGAACAGGCTTCAGTCTTCTCACCCCTCCAACTATTCAATCATCCATTCCATTAAAAAGCTAACAATAAAACACTCAAAACTCTTGATGATCTGATATTGTAGTCATACCCATGTAAACATTATACCTATCCAACTTTTCACATTATGAGACCATTACATATCCATATATTAACAGGAGAGGAATGGAATGCACTTATAGATGTAACCTAGTTACAAGCCAATATTAATCAACCAACTCATTCAGTGTACTGAATACTTTTTATATAAGTAACAAGAAGGATTCGAAAAACTTAAGATTTTTCCGACAATATTCATCCTGCATTTTATCTCAAACAACCAACACCCATGACTACATACATGCAAAAAAGAACATCCCAAATAATCATGTTTCATGCAGAACCAGCACTTATTGGTTGGACTAGATCATAATCTCCCATGCATATGTATAATAAGTGCTTGGTTTGTATTAAGATAGCACTTCCATAAACTTTAATGGCAGGCTTCTATCTTTTCACCCTCCAACTATTCAATCATCTATTTTATTAAAAACCAATGATGGAGTACTCAAAGTCCTTAGTAAATTTGATATTATAGTCATACCCACACAAACATTACATCAATTTAACTCTTCATATTATCAGACTACTATGTATCTAATATTAACAGAAGAGGAATAATATGAACTTATAGAATATAACCTATTTCCAAGGCAATATGAGTTCAGCCTATATCTCTCCTGTTAATATATGGATACATAATAGTCTGATAATATGACAGGTTAGACTGATGAAATGTCTACATGAGCATGACTATAAATATTAAATCCACCAAGGGCTTTGAGCATTCCATCATTGGTACTTCAATGAAATGGATGGTTGAATAACTGGAATGATGAAAAGATTGAAACCTGTCCCTTAAAGTTTAAAGAATTTATATACTAATTTAAACTGAGCACTGATTGTATATATATGTGTGGGAGATTATGATCTAGTCAACTCACAAATACTGATTCAGCATGAAATTCATATATTGGGGATTATCTATCTTTTTTGCATGTATGTAGTCATGTGTGTCAGTTGCGTGAGATGAAGGCTGAATATAGACTAAAGTATTCAAGTTCAAATTCCTCTATTTATTTATTTATTTATTTATTACACAGACAATACATATACTTGTAAAAGAGAATAACTTAAACAAGAAGAACTCATTTGAGGAGGATATCTGTAGAAAAAACAGTCATGCAGAGAAAAACTTACAAATATTGATACAAGGAATAAATGATAAATATAGAGAATATACAAATTAATTACACATATACCAAAAGAAAAAGAATATTTATACATTAATAAAATATAATGCATACAAATATTAAGACAACAACAACAACAACAACAACAACAATAATAATAATAATAATAATAATAATAATAATAATAATAATAATAATAATAATAATAATAATAATAATAATAATAATAATAATAATAATAATAATAATAATAATAATAATAATAATAATAATAATAATAATAATAATAATAATAATAATAATAATAATAATAATAATAATAATAATACAATATTTATTGGGTAGTCAATAACAAAAAAAAATACTCTGAGATCATTGCAATGAAATTGCCTATGACTCTTTTCTAAATAAAAAATTGTCAATGCCAATTGAAAATTTTTAGCTAAGAGGGTATTTACTACTGATACTTTATGGCACAATACAGAATAATAACAATATATATATATATATGTATCAATAACAACACACACAAGAAGCAACATAGATATCATGCACAGAAGTCAATCTAAGCCTACCAAAACTAATATGAATGGTATAATTTTGTAATGTTTATAATGATGATAGTGAGTAATCAGTACAACCACCCCATATGGAAATATTGTAACACAATATAATTTGTTAACAACCAAAATAAATAGTCATCAAAGTAGATCTAGGCAAAAACTTCACTAGATAATAAAATAAGTAATTAATTTTGCATAACTGAGAACATAAGTAGGTAATATGGCTTGGCCAAGATAGCTTTGGATCAATAAAAACACCAAAATAACAATAGATCTCAAAAAAAATTAAATACCACATGTACAAATAGTATTGCAATGATATTTATATTGAATATAAATACTGATACTAAGAGTATGAGGAGAATATTTATAAAAAAATAGAATATCCCTTGTTTTATTACAATTGGCAATTAAACACTTCATCATAACCCAGTTACTTATTAATGCCAAATCATTATTAATCACTTGTTCAAGAATACTATATAGAACAGCATCACATGACAGAGCAATACCATTATTAAATTCAAAAATAAACTAAAACTGTCATTTGTATATATTAAAAATATTATAGAGCCAAGTACAGATCCCTGTGAAAGTTCTCTGACTTTTGTGTCAACTTATTAACCAAGAACCAAAATAATGTAGAAAACCATATTAACACAATCAATGTGTAAGGCCTGCATGATTAAGAGAGTCAAATGCTTTGAATAAATCCAAGGAAACAGCTGCTTTTATAAGACCCTTATCCAATGACCTTAAATTATGTACATGATTATAAAACACACCCAAAACACTCTTTTTATGATAATGATGATGATTATTATATAATAATAATAATAATAATAATAATAATAATAATAATAATAATAATAATAATAATAATAATAATAATAATAATAATAATAATAATAATAATAATAATAATAATAATAATAATTCATTTATTTAGGAGCAAAACAACAGCTTATAGGCAATTACAGATTGCACAAGAAAATAGTAAAGGGAATATATATAACACATATTACATAATAATAAAAGGAGATAACAAAAGAAAAAATATATAAATAGATCAAATTTAAATTAATAAAAAATGGTGTTCAAATTTTAAAATATTGTAAAACTGCTTAGGATCTAAATTAAAATTCATAGTATTAATAAAAATCTGATTATGTATATAAGGTAGCTTGAATAAGAAGACAATTTAAGGACTTTTTAACAAAGTTGAACATAATAAAGAAAAGCAGACCAAGTATGATACTCGTAAGAACTTATTATAATAGCTGAAGTTATATTAGGTTGAATAACTTTTTGATTTATAATTTTGAAAAGAAATTTAATATCTCTATATTTCCATTTAGCAGAAAACTGAAGATAACTTTATTTTCCAGAAAAATATATTTGGAGAATATATTAAATACTGATTGTGATAAACCACATTCTTATTTAGAGTTAAGATTTCAAATGATTGAACAATATTTGATGGTGGAAGGAATCAATGACAAAACTAATTTAAATTTTGTATCATCACTGAAATGATGACCACATCTAAAAATGACGCCCATGATCTTAAAAACTTTGCTAAGCAATCATTTTTATATGAGAAAAAAAGAACCCATTATTAAAAAATAAGAATCCCACATTCCACATCTTTTGGAATGCAACAGGATTAATTTTGTGAGTACTATTAGTAGTAGTAATAATAATGAAGATGATGATGACAAAGAACTAGATATAAGTTTTGCAATGATTATGCAAACCAATCAGGGTAATAAATAGTCAAAATAAGAGTCACAGATCACATGACCCTATTCTCTTAAGCTTGTAAGTTATAAACAATGAGGATTATCAATTCCTATCCAATTATTTGATATTTTAAGATGGTATCTTTCAACTTCTTCAGTAGCAAACTATTTTTTCTGACAGACTTCAATATCCTGCCTAATTGTAGCTTTCTAGGTGTATTTTAAGATGTCGGAAGTCTCACTTCCATGCGATAAATTAGCTCTATCTATATGTAATTAATTTAGTTTTGATTTACAATAGATTCACAATTTAAATATTCTTTGTAAATTCATAATGAAACAAAAATTATACATTCCATAATTATTAAAAATATAAATGACAATACACTTTTATATTTAATATTTTAAATATTCTTGTAATTAAATTGTAACGATAATTGTGTATGGTAATTGTGAAAATTAACTCGATCTGAAATAAGAAAAAGAAAATAATGTTCTAATTAAGAAAAATCATTAAGACGTTAATGCAATATTCAAGGCAAGCAACAATTAGAATTATTAGGGCATGAATGGCACAAAGACGATTTAATGAAGCAGTATTGTTTTATCCAGCGGTCAATTAGTACAAATTCATTACAATATTTTATTAATTCCTTTTATGAAGTTTGGAAATGAAAATGCGAAACGCAATGTAGATGCTAAAACATTTATCTCAACAACTATGCACACAAAAGGCAAATGCGCTAAGTAATATAGAATAAAAGAATTATTAACTGATTATCTAAATCAGATAATCGATTATATTTAACAAATAAAGGCAAATAGAAATTTATAAATTTATAGTGAAACTTGAATAGGAAATTTATAAACTTTTCTTATATCTAATATTGGAGAATGACTACTTATTGAAAGACCGCACTGCTTGTTACCAAAAGATTATTTAGAATCTTAAAATCTGTTTTTTAGAGAATTACTCAACATACACTGACACATATTATACAAGTTGTGTAATATATATAAACATGTTGTTATTATAAATCTGTGAAAATATATAACACTTACTGTTGATATATATATATATAATCTTCTGATTTAGTATAAGTTAAATAGTATAATCTACTACGTAAAAAGTATGGCAAAAGTGTGTGTGCATTTAAAAATATTTGTAATAAATTCAAGAACACATGTAAAAATGTCATAAGTGTTGACACCCAAATCACTCTTTTTTGCCAGCAAGAAAATAGTATTTTCTTCTGTTTGATGCCTGATTTTATATTTAATCATCAACAAATTGCAAAAATAAAATTAATTAAGTTTCAAATGAAATTAATTAAGTTTCAAATAAACTCAACGACGACATAAATTTGGCGTTACAGAAGAGAAATTTCCTTTGTGTCACCCCCCCACGGTCAATGTGAGCATTTGTACTTATTAGATTTATATATAATTTATTTATTCTAAATGTTTTTTGATAATTTATATTTATTCTAAATGTTTACTTTCTTTTCATCAAATAATGTAATTCTAATAAACTCATTATAATCAAGTATTATGAAAAGGTAACAGTTAAAGTTCAAAAATTTTATAATGCATTAAGCATGCTTTTGGTAGATTACTGCCAGAATCTTTAGTGCTATTTAAAATTTAGCAGTTAGAACTATGCCTATACATATGGATGCAGTTTGATATGTAAATGTGGCATTTAAATATCTCATTTTTCCAATAATGGAATGCATGCTTCTCAAGTCATGCATAAAAGCACATACAGGTTCCCATATTATGATGAATCTTGAGCAAATAAATCCATGAGAATTGCCCAATGTTCTTGCATGTATAACAAAGCCAAAGAGAATAAAGAATACAAACCAATCAATCTCAATCACGAGTTCACAATTGGCCACATTTTCACATACACCAATATGAAAACAATTTGTGATGAAAGAGATGACAGAAAAAGAAAATATGAAGAGGCTTGGGCAATTGCAAATGATCCACATTCTATCAATAGAAAGAATTAATGCGTTTCATTGTAAAAAAAATGGAACATTTAAATGCTGCATTTACATATTAAACCTCATTTACATATCAAACTATGTCCACATATATAGGCATAATTCTAAATGCTAAACTTTAAATAGAAATATGATTCTGGCAGCAATTTTCCAAAGCATACTTAGTGCATTTTAAAACTTTTGAACTTCAACTGTTATTTTTTTATATACTCAATTATAACAAGTTTATATGAAAAATGTATTTATCTAAATTATATTATATGATCTTGAACTTATTACAGTTAGATGCTCATATTATCAACAAACAATTTAAAAATTATATCAAAGCTGAAGATAAGTACAATTCATTATTTTATGATAGTTGATTCATAGATGCAATCATTCTTCACTATCAAGCTTGTGGGCTTCTGTTTAATTTACACATACCTTGTTGGCTAAGCATATATATATATAGTTTCCAACCAGTAACCACCTAAACATTCACAGTAAATATAGCAACCAATATTTCTAACTGCTGTCAAGGCAACCTTCACACCTTCTAATAGGTGGTTACTGGTTGGAAACTAATTATATCATTATCCCAGATTAGGCACTATTTCGCTTATATATATTGTTACCGGCCGGCTATTTTATCTTTTTATCCGTACTTTCCTAAAAGAGATCGAGAGCTCCGAAACAAACATGACATAGCGTAAAGCTTTATTTATTTTCTTATATCGGTAATTATTCACTATCAATACAAGGGGGCGCCAGACACGATGATTTAATTATTATTTAACTTCTCGCATCACCTTACGTCATGTCAAAACGATTTCGAAGTCTAATCCCGCCCACCAGCTCCAACTCCTAGCATGGACCAATAGGGTCACTCAGGGCCACGATGTAATTGTTTCAGCAATTACTCCTTACGTAAAAGACGCACTGTACACTAATGGGAAGGAAGTTTTATTTATTAACTGAGTGATCCTAGTACTGGACTTAACTATTGGTTGTTGGCGACCAATACGACTGTTCGTTCATCCCTCCCAAACAATTAGACTTCTAAGATCATCCCCCCTATGAATTACTTTCAATATTAGCATTAAACATTTATTTATATTTTATTATAGGCCCGCCCAATTCTTAACCTATCTTAACTAAGAGTAAATAAATAAACATCGTGACTTACGGCACGATGTTGGCAAAAGACATTTTAAAAAGAAACAAATGGTTAAGTAAACAAATATAAATCTAAATTAGTGTAATTAAATGATAACTTTATTGATGATCAAAAGAAGAAATAAAATAAGAATTTAATTGTACGAAAAGATTTGAGAAATGCTCGACTTGTTTATATACTGAACAAATTTATTGAATATAAAAAAAGCAATATTAATTCAAATTTTATTAGCACACGCACACACACGCATTCACGCACTCGCACAGAAAGAAATATATTATACATACTACAATATGGAATACAAATTTCATTTTATATCTTAAAAGTAATTGCGATGGCTTATTAGATAATAATTAAGGTCAAAGTTCATGTTTTGGAAAAGTCCTAAGATTAAATTTGATTTTATGAATGTTGAGGTTACACAAAGATAAGTTACAATAATAGGTTAAATATTACGGAATCTTTTATGATTTAATTTACGCAAGTGTAAGTTAGTTAACTATGAGATTGCCTTTAAGAGTTTACGAATGGAGTGAATGAAACATAAAGTAAAATAAATTGTTTACCTAGGATTTGGATTTCGACTTCCGCTGCTTCGAATGAAATGAGGATTTGAACGTGGGATATGGCATCTTCATAATGAAGTTATTCGTTTTATTCAAAGTTGAGCATAGCGTGGTCTGGACGATTCTGGTATTTCTCGGAACATTATTATTTGATCGGAGCATTAATTTCAAATGGAGATGTCGTTAAATATTCATAGCTTCGGAGATATTTGGTGGCGGAGCGTCGATCAATCACTGACGGGTTTCCTAGCCCATCATGATAATCGACGCTCTCAGTATTAATTTCACAACGATCATCTTGAATATGGATACGGCGAAACGAAAGAATATTATTTTATATCAAGCTATATCAAGTAGACTATATTGAATATATCAAGCAAGCACGTTAAGCGAAAAACATATTAAGCAACAATATCAAGCCAACCTTTGAATAGATTTTTCGTGATATTTATATGAGATGGATCTTATCTTAGGATCCAATCTCCCCCCAGAGTTCCATATTTTTAGAGTTGTCGTTCGGGTCCGCGTCCGATGTAAATGTTCACTCAATCCTTGTGCTTAAGGCAATTTTAGGTCTAGGCAATCTCATGTTGCAATCTCAGTTAACAAACTTCTATTCATTCACACTTTGAGTGCATACGTGTGTGCGTGTCTTACCAGAACAATACAATTTACATTAACTTAGAAGTCGAGCATTTAATCTTTTCTCAAAATCATTTCTATAAGTTTTACTTTTACTATAATTATAATTCTAAAAGAAACCCTTTTTTTAAATACCCCGTGGCGTATACAAGTGGAAATTATCTATTAATATTTATAATGGCATATTATTTTTTCTTTTATTATATTTTTAGAGAATGTTATTTTATTAATTTATACGAAAGCCTTGACTATTTAATGAGACAATTATTATCTTTATTTTTACAAATGTATTTTAGAAAATGTGGAAAGAAAACTATTAAAGGTTACAAAATATAACGTTAAGAGTATTTTATACTGCTTGAGTGTGTGTGTGTTTACATATACCGACTTTGTCTCGGTATATATCCCCGCGATCCGTCCAAAAAAAATTAAAATGTGAGGTTTGGCATTTTAAATTTTTTTTTTTTTTTTATATCAATTCATTTATTATTATCTTTCTCTTTACCCCGCTCTTCATGACTTTTAACCGTCTACTCTGGCCGACTATCCTATGGTTCGACTTTCCCTCACATAAAGAAAACGAAGTGGCAGGTTATGTGGTCAGGCTCGGATTCGATATCTACGAACTCAGCTCGGCGTGCCATAATTGGTATATCTTGCCCAATCTGGTACAGGCACCCTGGGTGGAAGGTTGGCATGGGGATGGACATTTCCGAGGTCCCGCGATGCAAGGCTACGAATATATATAGGCATTTCCTTACGGCCTATCTAATGGAAGGCAGGGGGATGGACCTTTCCGAAGTCCCCTCTGCAAAAACGACGACAAATACGAGGTAGCGAATAATCTAGAACCCTAAGTATTCAAAACATCCGAGCTCTGTACCTCCTAGCACAATGGTAAATAGTGAGGGAAGGAACAATAATAGTGCACTTCTCGTGATCCGGCTTTTCTTTTTTTTTTTCTAGTTGGTCTCCGTGTCTTTTCCCCGTGTGTTTTTGATTAATACATTTTAGTTGAAGGCGGGCGACGTTCTTTGATCTAAATGGCTTTCAGGAATCTTTAAAATGGCTTTCAGAATTGCTGCTTTATATAAAACGGCTTTCACAATACTGATTTATTTAAATGGATGGTTTTCTTCCGTTAGTTACTGCTTTAGTTGAAAAGATGGTTTATTGACCCCCCTTCCCCCCTTGTTTGTGTATAATGCGATGCGACATGTATGTCCCTTCCGGTCCGAAGTCGTTTTCCTACAGTAATAGTGGTTTATTAATCGCAATCCGGTGATCATATTCCTGGGGGCAAATCCGTGTCCTTCAGCGTGTGTTTTTTTTTTTTCTCTTTCACTTGTGTTTATTAGTATCGATCTGGTGGTAGTTTTCTCCTTTCTAGTTCTTGTCTTGGCCTCTCTATCTGCCTTCCCCGTCCTTCTGCTCGCTCGAACTTTGCTATGGCGTCTCCCATCTCGTGGATGCCCTTGTCATCCCGGCTTATCATCATCCGCCTGATGTCTGTCGGCATGTTATGTCTGATGATCGAGACGATCTGCTCTTCTGTCATGTGATATGCTGGCAGCTGTTGGAGGCCTGCCACCTGCCTGTAGTAGAATTGGGTTATTGTCTCGCTCGGTTTGGACCCGTACTTCTCGTTGGTGATGTGGAAGTAGATCCCCTCTTGTCTGGTAGCGTTCCAAAAAGCTCCGTAGTATCTCCTCTCGATACTCTACGAATGATCTAGGTTTAAATTCAATCGTCCGCCACCAATCCCTAGCTGGCCCTTGCAAGTACGTGCTGGCAATATTGATTTTGTCTGGCTCTGGCTTAGAGGGTTCAGAAAACAGGTTCCGTGCGCTCTCTACGTGGTCCATCGGACTCTCGTTTTCACCTGCTCTGAAGGTTTCAATTTTGATTTGCCTTTCGGCCCATGACTGGCTTGGTTCCCGCGCATTTATTCCCCGTTCGACTCTCTTCTCCAACTCCTCCAGACGTTTGGCCATGATTTCTCCCGGTATGTTCGGTTGTGGCTCGATTCCCTCTATTTTTCTATCTATCGCGTCCACCTTTTGTATGATGCCTTCCAGTCCTGCCTTCGCTGTTTTTACTTCACTCCTTGCCTCTTCTATTTCGGCCTTAGCTGTGCCGATCTCTATTTTTATCGAGGTGATTTCATTTTTTACTTCGGCGATCTTTATTTCCTCTTTGCTCTGCTCCTCCTCTGACTCTCCGGTATCTCCCTTCACTATTTTTCGTATCTCCCTAATGAGTTCCTCTCTATCCTCCTTTCTCTCTCTCCTTCTTTCTTCCCTATCCTCCCTCATCTCTTTCATCATCTGGCTCATCATTCTTATTAGTATTTTTATATCTGATTCGGCCTCCTCTTTCACCTCTGTCTTCTTGAATGTTATAGGGCTTTCCCCCGTCTCCTCCCACGCGATATCGTTATTGTTGTCCATTTGGTGAAAGATTCTTTTATTCTTTATTTATATCTGCTCTATTATAACTTTTTGCTACCGTTTACAGGAATGTGATTATTTTACTTTTATTTTATTTATTTATGATAACAGCGACTGATCGACGTCCGCTCCTCTATCTCCCGCTATGTTTTTTTTTTTTATTTATTTATTTCTCTCCGGCTCCCAATGTTTTATTTAAAAGGTTTGCGATGTTATGAATCGCTGCGTTTTGTTCCGTTTATTTATATTCGTCCAAAGCTTTTGTTTACATGAAAAAAGTTTTGCGTCGTCTTTTACGAGGTTCGGCCGCTTTTGCTAATATCTTGATTTGCTTCTCTAACACATTATTTGCATTAACTTCACGTTTGGAAGCGTCATTTGTATTAGCCTCACGTTGGAAGCGCCAATTGTTACCGTCCGCCTTATATATCTTTATCCGTACTTTCCTAAAAGAGATCGAGAGCTCCGAAACAAACATGACATAGCGTAAAGCTTTATTTATTTTCTTATATCGGTAATTATTCACTATCAATACAAGGGGGCGCCAGACACGATGATTTAATTATTATTTAACTTCTCGCATCACCTTACGTCATGTCAAAACGATTTCGAAGTCTAATCCCGCCCACAAGCTCCAACTCCTAGCATGGACCAATAGGGTCACTCAGGGCCACGATGTAATTGTTTCAGCAATTACTCCTTACGTAAAAGACGCACTGTACACTAATGGGAAGGAAGTTTTATTTATTAACTGAGTGATCCTAGTACTGGACTTAACTATTGGTTGTTGGCGACCAATACGACTGTTCGTTCATCCCTCCCAAACAATTAGACTTCTTAGATCATCCCCCCTATGAATTACTTTCAATATTAGCATTAAACATTTATTTATATTTTATTATAGGCCCGCCCAATTCTTAACCTATCTTAACTAAGAGTAAATAAATAAACATCGTGACTTACGGCACGATGTTGGCAAAAGACATTTTAAAAGAAACAAATGGTTAAGTAAACAAATATAAATCTAAATTAGTGTAATTAAATGATAACTTTATTGATGATCAAAAGAAGAAATAAAATAAGAATTTAATTGTACGAAAAGATTTGAGAAATGCTCGACTTGTTTATATACTGAACAAATTTATTGAATATAAAAAAAGCAATATTAATTCAAATTTTATTAGCACACGCACACACACGCATTCACGCACTCGCACAGAAAGAAATATATTATACATACTACAATATGGAATACAAATTTCATTTTATATCTTAAAAGTAATTGCGATGGCTTATTAGATAATAATTAAGGTCAAAGTTCATGTTTTGGAAAAGTCCTAAGATTAAATTTGATTTTATGAATGTTGAGGTTACACAAAGATAAGTTACAATAATAGGTTAAATATTACGGAATCTTTTATGATTTAATTTACGCAAGTGTAAGTTAGTTAACTATGAGATTGCCTTTAAGAGTTTACGAATGGAGTGAATGAAACATAAAGAAAAATAAATTGTTTACCTAGGATTTGGATTTCGACTTCCGCTGCTTCGAATGAAATGAGGATTTGAACGTGGGATATGGCATCTTCATAATGAAGTTATTCGTTTTATTCAAAGTTGAGCATAGCGTGGTCTGGACGATTCTGGTATTTCTCGGAACATTATTATTTGATCGGAGCATTAATTTCAAATGGAGATGTCGTTAAATATTCATAGCTTCGGAGATATTTGATGGTGGAGCGTCGATCAATCACTGACGGGTTTCCTAGCCCATCATGATAATCGACGCTCTCAGTATTAATTTCACAACGATCATCTTGAATACGGATACGGCGAAACGAAAGAATATTATTTTATATCAAGCTATATCAAGTAGACTATATTGAATATATCAAGCAAGCACGTTAAGCGAAAAACATATTAAGCAACAATATCAAGCCCTCCATTGAATAGATTTTTCGTGATATTTATATGAGATGGATCTTATCTTAGGATCCAATCTCCCCCCAGAGTTCCATATTTTTAGAGTTGTCGTTCGGGTCCGCGTCCGATGTAAATGTTCACTCAATCCTTGTGCTTAAGGCAATTTTAGGTCTAGGCAATCTCATGTTGCAATCTCAGTTAACAAACTTCTATTCATTCACACTTTGAGTGCATACGTGTGTGCGTGTCTTACCAGAACAATACAATTTACATTAACTTAGAAGTCGAGCATTTAATCTTTTCTCAAAATCATTTCTATAAGTTTTACTTTTACTATAATTATAATTCTAAAAGAAACCCTTTTTTTAAATACCCCGTGGCGTATACAAGTTGCAATTATCTATTAATATTTATAATGGCATATTATTTTTTCATTTTATTATATTTTTAGAGAATGTTATATTATTAATTTATACGAAAGCCTTAACTATTTAATGAGACAATTATTATCTTTATTTTTACAAATGTATTTTAGAAAATGTGGAAAGAAAACTATTAAAGGTTACAAAATATAACGTTAAGAGTATTTTATACTGCTTGAGTGTGTGTGTGTTTACATATACCGACTTTGTCTCGGTATAATATATATATATAAGTAGAGTTGAGCTGGATATGTTTCTAGAAGAGAGGATAATAACTGGACAGTTGAAATCTTAAATTGGATTTCAAGAGATTGTAAAAGACCTAGAAAGAGATTACATGTGAGATGGATGGATGAAATAAAGAAATGATTTGGAATGATATAGAGAAGACAGCTAGAGATCAGAGGTGATGGATTGAACTTGGAAAAACATTCATCCTGAAGTATATTGATAATGTTTGAAAATGATGATGATATATATATATATATATATATATATATATATATATATATATATATATATATGTATATATATATATATATATATATATAAACAATGTGTCCCAGTAAAAGGTCATTCATTCATCCCCAAGTTGGTACATGTCATGTATTAGCTATTTACCACAGAAATTTTAAGATACTAGCATGTTTAGAGCACAAGCTATTACATATGTGAAAGTATTTTCTTTTTATCTTAATCTGAAGTATGACAACAGGTTTAATGTTAAATTTGATTTAATTACACAAAACTGCTATTGAAATTTTTAAAATTATTTAAATTATGCATGACAGTAAATCCATGAGGCACAAGAATATTTTTAAGTGGTTTGCAAGATTTCATGACAGCAGATAAAGCATTGAAGACAATTAAGAAAGGAACAAAAACATATTGACACATTTCATGTCAAAACTCATGACTCAGACACCCTAGTGCCTTAAAACTATTGTGATTAATAGCTAAACTGTCACCACTGAACACATGAATTGATTCAGAGATGGTATTCTATGCAGCTTGGAGAAAATGCAACACTTAGTTACTGTGAGTATATACATATACTTAAGAACCTCCTTTTACTTTAACAAAAAAAAAATCCAACAAAAGGACTATTATAGGTTAATGAGAAAACTTGTTTAACCTCAGGGATTGTTAATTAGTAGTAATTAGTAGTAAATGATAGTTTCTTAGTAATATCAAAAATTAAAAGTTATCTCTGTTTACATGGATATAATCTCATTTCTATTTTTTATTATAATAACAATCCATGGAAATATTTAATTCAATATGTATTTTTTATATATACACACATATTAAAAAAATATTTGTATAAAAACAGCTATCTTTAATATTTCAACCAGAGGATTGGTTTTCATCAGAAAGAAATACAGAAATACAAATATACTCCTACTATGTTTAGCCTTTTACAAAATTTATATAGTGCAAGAACATTCCTATTCAGTAATAATCCCTAAACAAATATAATAGAATGGTAATTCACATAGAAATTTATATATTCACTATAGTTGCTAATTATTGTCTTTAAAACTTCCTTAAATCTCTAGATCATCTGGCATGTGAAGATTCATATTGACATATATTTAAGTAGAGATTGATCTGAAATTATAAATTAGTCAATAATTATGATATAATAACCATTTCCTTGGGTATCATTTTGAAAAGTATCCACCACATATAAAATTGGTGCTGATATTACAGTAAAGGATCAAACGTAGTGGATTTCATCATTTGATTAGCAATGAATTTAAGGTTTAAAAATCCAACAGGTCAGATTTGTGATATACACATATATTAATGACAAGGTCTAGAGTTGAGTGATAATGATTACTGAGTCATTGAAAATAAATTCAAGATATATTGATCATTTTCAAAACAGAAGGCCACTTTTTAATCTACCCTTTAAACAAGTTTACTTAATGACCTTACATTATTTTGCTTTTGAAATCTTTTTAAAATCTTCTAGATAGTGGCATCTTTTAGAATCCAAAAGAAATGAAATTGTTTACTGTTACATTGTAAGACTTTACATTGTCTATTCATAAACTTAAATTCTGGCTCTGTGCAAGAGCTTAGATTCAGACAGTTGTTAAACATACAATCTAAAATTCTGTGGCTCAAAATAAAAAATAAAGTAAGAACCAAAAAATTATATTGACTCATATTTCAAAGTAATTAATATTAAAGTTAATAATGCATGAGAAATGCCATATGTACACAATTATCATGGAAATATGATAACCAGAGGATGCTTATACATCTTGGCCATTTATTATTCAAATGAAAATACAAAACTTTTATATTTAAGTTAATATCTTGCATACTAAGAAACATTTAAGAGTTACCATCCATCTTAACATTTGATGTATGCTCAAAGAGAGGGTGAAAATAACTTCACTTGGAAGCATATGAGTGGACATATGAGAGTATTATGGGATCTTGCTATTGGTATTATTATTTTTAACCAAAGGTAGTAATAACCTATGATTGTTATAAAACTAAGAACTCTAAAATATTTAGAACTTGTTTATGTGTTATATCAATAAAGTGTGCAAGTAAGTTATTCTAGGTTTAAAACCTTAGGTATTTTTTAAATTTCAGGTCATTAGGATAAATAGTATAAAGCAATAAAAGATGATTGCTAGATGCATAAATGCATTTGGATCTCTGCCTTCACCGATAAAGACAAAAGCCAGAAATGGATTACTCTGGGGGGGGGTCTATTGCTTATTCAAGCTTACAATGGGTGATGTTAGAATAGAGTGAAAATAATTGCCCTTAGCTTACAATAGGTGACCATTGAATATGGTGAAAATAACTGCCTTTGGGAGTTCTGTGTTGTTTATTGTTTGCAATAGGTGGCATTACAATAGGGTGAAGATAACTGCTTTTAGAAGCACTGTGAATAAGCTTAAGAGAGAGCAAGTGATATTGTAGTTGATATTAATATTCCAAACAAAGGGTAGAATAGAAGCCCTACAACTGTCATAGAACTGAGGTCTTTAAAATATATAAAAATAGATCTGGTATCAGAATTACATGACTATGTAAATCAGTTAGCTTGGGGTTAAAATGTCTTTTTTAAATTTCAGGTTGTTAGGTTGAATAGTATAAAGTAATACAAGACAGTTTCTAGATGTTCCAGTTTTGAATGTTTTTGCTAATGAAGGCAAACAGACTAGATATAGAGGTCACATACATCAATGACATCTGGTGTTCATGTCTTATTTAAGCTTCCCGTCAGATGGCGCTAGAATAGGGTAAAAAAAACTGCTCACAGAAGCATATGAGGAAACATATGAGACCATGTGATATATATTAACTAATAACTCGTTATTAAAATGTAACACATTCAGTTTCTTTTTTAAAACTAGCTGACGAATTTAAAAGGTTTCATCGGTAATATGTATGCGTGTCAATATATATACGAAAAATATCTTTATTTTATATTACAAATATAAACATAATTCTGTTTTTTATTCAACACTAAATAGCGCATGCATGACATTTATACACTTGTATATGATTTTGAGAAAATGAAAGTTTGTGCTATTTGTAATTTTATACATATCTATTAATTTCTGCAAACATAAATATTTTTTTATTTTCAAAACTTTCAAAAAAAAAAAAAAAAACAACTGAAAACAGTTAGTGTATTTTTAGCTTTAATATGAAGAATAATAGTTTGATAACTCAATTATTTTCATTTATTGAGTTAAACATGCAAAATTTATAAATGTTACTTTTTTTTTGCAACAAGCAACTTGATTGAAAAATATCAAAGTTAATCAAATTTTGAAATCAGAACACAATATCCCCCCTCCCCTCAAATCCGCTCTTCTTTCCAACCTAGAAAACTCTTTTGGCATTATTAACAGAATGAAAAGTATATTTCTTGTAAAATTACTTTCAGTCAATAAAGCAGTGATTTATCTTGTATATTAAGCTTTGCCTCTACCGTCTCTAGCAGAGAGATTTCGCAGAGTAAATTAGTGAGGCTAATAAAATATATAGACATCTCTGACATTCTTTTCCACAGCCATTAAAATCTCAACTAGGCATTCTTATTCCTGCTATAAAATAATCACCGCTCATTAAACAGGATGACAATAATTTTTACATATTTATAACCTCAACAAATAATGATAATCAGAAATAAATATTAGTATTTCCTTTAAGTGTAAACGTAAATATCTCAAACTATTATCATTTAAGTTTAACTTTTGAACGTATTCAAAAGCGATCGCTACATTTTAAAATATTTATTTCTAGCCATATTTACCATGTGATCAGTTAATCAGAAGTGAAAAAACGTTTTTTTTTTTTTATATGTCAAATGCATTGGCCGGGAAGCAAACCCGGGCCAGCTGCTTGGAAAGCAGCTATGCTAACCACTAGGCCACCAACGCAAATGACAAACAACGCAATTCCATAAATTGGTTAAACAGAGATTTTCTTCTTAACTTTTCTCATCTCGGAATCGATTAAGAAAATTTTATATTTTGAATACCCGCGTTAACTATTTAATTGCTTTTTCGAGTTTAAGACTGCGGTAGAGTGTAGCATTTGAAATGTAAGGTCTTTGGATCAATTCCAGTTGTGGAATTCCGGTGTCCAAATTTCTTTTGAACTCTCAAGCAATAAAACGATTTAGATTCTTACTGAACAAAATTACACACAATATTATTTTTCTGTGTATGTATACATAATGTATATAAATATAAAGAGACAACTTAATTTTTAGAGATATTTATCTTCCACAATTATTTTTTATTCATTTATGTGCGCGCGCACACTTAATGTCAACGCTATGTTTTTGTTGTATTTATACCACAGTATGGCCAGGAGTAATACTGCTGGTCATTTAAGAATAATAGCACAACTATAGTGTTTTATACACGGAGTATATACCAAACACTTCCGTTACGATGAACTATGCAAGTCTACTTGCTAGCATTATAGCTAATGTCTGAAAAGAAGCACCCAGACACTCTTAATCTAGAGGTAGCTTGGCTCATATATAAATGATACAGTGATGACTGTAGCTAAAAGCTTTCTGTTCCAGGTTTGAGCATTGCTATGCATTCGAAATGCAAGCATTATGAATACCAACAAAGAAATAATACATAATAAGAATAGCAAACAGTCTGCTACACTTGCAGCACAAATATATATATAGTTCTCTAAGGTTAACTTCTCCCGACGAGGTATTGCTACACACATAACATAATCTATATATATATAGTTCTCTTTGGTTCATCCCCCCCTCCCCGCCGAACTTTAAGACTGGCTGCTTTCAAGAGGGTTACCATTGACCTTGTTTTCTCAAACACTTTGGCCCTGGTTCTGTTCAGCTGCACACAAACGCATATGCCTTCATTGTAGAGCACTGCGACCACCACTATGAGCTTCTTTTAACTGCAATCACTTCCAACACTTGGTAAACTCACTGGAAATCCACTGGAAATCAACTCTTCACATCTAGTTGCTATCCACATGGTTTCCTCTGGCTTCAGTTTCCCAAACTCTTTGGGCTTGTTCAGCTGCTGCCCATGAACACATTTTCACTGAGCGCTGCACACTAACTGAAACTACTGACACATATCTCCAACATGAACTGGAAAATGAACCCTGCACCTTGTTGCTTACTCAATTTATAGGTTTCAATTACTCAACACAATTAATTACTTTCTTCCATATACGGTAATGTTTTTATATCTATAACTAATAAATTGGTATCTTAGGAATTTCATTTCCTTATAAGGTAATTCATAGTTTATTCCATCAATTAATTAGTCTCCTATCAAGAAATATTTGTAAACAGTAATTATTTCTTGGAATTTATCGATTGCAATGTTCATTATTGTAATTAAATTTACCGCTTATCAGTTAGCAATCTAAATATACTTCTCCAATATATTTTCTGCTTTTTCTGGAGTGCATAAAGTTATACTAATGTAAATATAAATGCTTTTACAAAATATAACAAGAATGACTCACTGCGTTCTATAATATTGTGAACAAGGTATGTACAAAATGTCTGACAGTTGTTTGATGTCTCAATATCAGGAAGTTATTGTCTCCATTGTCTATTTTTCCTTTTAGAAAAAACTTAATATATAGTAAATCCCTACCCTTACTAAAAATGATTAGATTCACTGACCTAACTTTCCAATTGGCCTGTTTATGCAATTGACTATTTATTTAATTTTAGTGTTATTTAATTGGTTAATTTTATTGTAAATTGCATACATTCTTTGATAATATTTCAGGACATACATTCTTTGGTTTATTTCCCTGATGAACTTCAAGACTGGCTGCTTTCAAGATGGTTTCCATTGGCCTTGTTTTCCTAAACACTTTGGCCCTGGTCCAGTTCAGCTGCACATGAACACATCTGGCTTCATCATAGTGCACTGCTACCATCACTATGAGCTTCTTTTAACTGCAATCACTCCTATCTCTTGGCAACAGTCCACATGGTAAACTCACTGAAAACCTACTGGAAAATCAGTTCTTCACATCTAGCTGCTGTCCAGATAGTTTCCTCTGGTGTCAGTTTCCCAAATTCATTGGGCCTATTCAACTGCTGGCATGAACACATTTTCACTGAGTGCTACACATTCACTAAAACTACTATTACTTACATCTCCAACATGAACTGGAAAATGAACTATGCACCTTGTTGCTTACTCTTTTTATAGTTTTTAATTACACAATTAATTATTTTCTTCCAAATATAGTAATGTTTTTAGGTCTATAACTAATTAATTGGTGTTTTAGGAATTCATTCCATATAAGGTGATATATAGTTTATTCCATCAATTAATTAGTCTCTTATCAAGAAATATTTGTAATCAGCAAATATTTCTTGGATTTTATGGATCACAATGTTCTTATTGCAGTTAATGTAAATTATTTTAATTAAATTTACTGCTTATGAGTGAGTTAGCAATCTAAATATATTTCTCTAATATATTTTCTGGAGTCACAAACTTATACCAATGTAAATATAAATAAATATTTTTACAAAATATAATAAGAATGACTCACTGCATTCTATAATATTGTGAACAAAGTATGTACAAAATGTCTGACAGTTGTTTGATGTCTCAATATCAGGAAGTTATTGTCTCCATTGTCTATTTTTTCTTTTAAAAAACCCCCACTATATAGTAAATCCCTACCCATACTGGAAATGATTAGATATTCACTGACCTAACATTCCAATGGCCTCTTTATGCAATTGGCTACTTATTTAATTTTAGTGTTATTTCATTGATCAGTTTTATTGTAAATTGCCTACATTCTTTGATAATATTTGAGGGCAGCTTTTAGGTGAATTAGGATAAATTCACAACTGTTTTATTTAAGTTAGCATATAGAAAGAAAACACAAATGTTTTTATACAAATTTGATTATTTATAAAATAGGTTATCACAGCATGAACTAGATGTAAACAAATTTGAAGGGATGTTAGCACCAATAATCATGCATAATATATTATTTACTTAAAGAAAAGAATAAATTGCTTTCCAGTTTGCATGAATTTTAGAAATAACTTTCCTGCTTCCCATGAATTGGCTCACTGCTGACTGTCCACACAAATTTAATAGTTGCATAATTGACATTAATTGATAATAAGCAGCCGTAGCAGTAAATATTCACAATTTGTCATCAATCAGACACAATTACAGTCTGCATAAAATATGGAAGAAGTTATATTTGTGTGGATTGTTGATAATAATCCAAAGCAGCTGATGAAGGACATTATTCCTGAAACACATGCATACAACAGAGAAATTTGGACAATATTTGATATAGTAAAGTGTAATAATAAAAATGTATTACACATGACGATTTGAGCTAATATCTTTTCAAATTTATTTAAACTTGATGATATATGCATACACCAACTTCACTCCCCCACCCTAAAAAAATAATTCCAGTCATGCATTAAAATTCTCTGCTGAAAAATTACTTTTTAACATTCCTAGAATCAAATGATGTTCCTTTAGCTTTTCTTCACTGACCTGTGCCTATCTGTGATGCAATTTCACAAGTTTGCATTCATTTGACTGTAGATAGTTAAAATAATGTTAATTTATTAGTTTAAAAAAATGTAAGAGACCAGTATTCTTCAGCCATTGGAAACTTCAAAGTAATCTAATTCTGGATGCCATGTTGTTGATTGGTAATTTCTTTGTTTTTCAGTATCATGATTACAGGTAAGATTACTTTGAAAATATCATCATCAATAGTAGTCTGTCCAATAGACAGGTCCAGAGAGTAGTCACTACATCAGTTCATCCATTCCATTCTCTTCCTTGCCCACTTCCTCAATTCCACATAACCCCTTCCATCTCGTATATCATCCAATAATGTCAATCTCTTCCGTCCTTTCTTTTTATTTATTTCCACTCACCAAATATATTTGATCAAATATTGGAATTGCAAAAAATGGATTACTTATATAGTTTATTTGGATATTTAAAATTATTCTTAATTTAAAAATAAAAGCATATATGATTACACTTTGATTTTATTCAAATATGTTTTATTTTTAAAAATACAAGATAAATTCAATCATAATGGTAAATAGAAAAATACAGTGGTAAAGATTGTTAATGCAGTATATTAAAAATTATAAATGAAATTTTAAATTTTAGTACAGAATTTGAAAGATTTATGATGGTTTCACAGTAATTCATTGATATTTTAAAAATAAAGTTCAATCAACAAAGCCTTTGTTAAATTTCTTTTTTTTTTATGCTAACTTTTCTTTCCAACATCCAATCAGAATTTTTTTTCTATGGCTATGTTAACTTTTCTTTTCACTGTCCAATCAGAAATTTCTTTTTTCTAAGGCCATGGTGATTTTTCTTAACACCATTGACTCAGAAAAATATTCATTGTTCTTATTACATATTTCACTGTTTATTACTTTTTTTAAACTTTGAAAGATTAAATATGACATTCTAAAGGATATTTTCATCTGTAATTTTATATTTCTAACAAATTGAGTCCAAATTACATAGAGCAAAGATTTATTGCTAAAATAAAATGTTGAAGATTAAAAAAATTGCCACCAGAAAGAAACAATGGAGATGTTTTCACCAGTTGAAGTATTAAGGTTAGAATAGATTCATTATCAATGAAATTATTTTGTTCACAATGATATTTTCTGTATAAGCATGAACAATGCAGTCATATGGATTCTTAAACTTAGTTTGCTCTTACTAAACTCTATCATAATAATGTAGACTCTGCAAGTAGACTATAAATATTGCAATATTATGATATATTACATTACTACTTGAGTATATATACTATTATTAACTTTTTGCACACATCCCAAATTTTATTAATACAAAATTAATATACAGATGGTAATTTTATTGTTTTATTATGTTTGTTAATGCAATTTATTTTTTAAGTATTTCTGTAATCCATATATGTAATCCCATAAATATGCATGGACAGTAAAATAAAATATTCCAATAATTAATAAGATAATAAAGATTATTCTATTTTAGTAATTCATAAACAATGAATTTTGCACATGTATGCATATATCTATACACTTGTACTGTGTATTAATTCTCAATAAAAATTTCATTAAATCTTTATGCCAAAATTATTCTATTTTAATCATACATTCATTGGTGGCTGAGTGATTAGCACAGCCGCCTTACAAGCAGTTATCCTGGGGTTTACTTCCCCACCGATGATTTGACACATAAAAAAAAATAGAATGCACATAGAATACTCACAAATACAAGCATAATTCTAATATAGAAAATAAAATATTACAACTATTAATTTTAATTATTTTTTCCCAAAATACTTAAATTGTAAACAAAAGTTTATTATCTTCAAAAGACCAGCTTGAAACTCTTTGCCATTTGTTTTTCCTTTTACAAACTTGAAGAAAAATTTCAAGATGCATTTTCACCTGTTAATTACTTCCTTAAGTTGTTTTTCAGCCAGTTATTGTATAATATTATCCTTCTTCTTTAAAAAAAATAAATTAAAATGAAACAACTTAAGTTCAATAGATTTTTCTTCTTTTTTCTTTAGAACTAAATTCAAAATATATATGTGATTGACAGTAATTATTTTCACCTGTGCTTTTATGTATAAAGCAGCATGTGTTTAACTTATGGTATTGGAGTCATAAAACTAGTAGGCTGGCTTCTTATTGCCATGACTGAGATATAAATAGTACATTAATGCTGGAAGTTCTGAATTCCATTCAATTTCAATAATTTGATGAACTGCAATTAGGTTTACTTCCCACATATTAGAATATGAATTATAGAAAACCAACATACCATACTTCTCTGAAAATTCAAACTCAACCAACGTGGAAATGGTGATGGTTCTTCTAAGCTGGCTTTTTATATGATCTATAATGGAATTCTCTTTCCAATTGATTAACAAAAACAAAACAAGATACTTTTGTATTAGAGCTGCGACATAACCTAGGGGAGATAGAAGGCCTTTTCACACCCACAATAAATCTGTAATGTCATGATGATCAAATTAAAACAAAATAATCCCTGCAATACATGACAAAACATGTTTTTCTTATTAACTCAACCTTTTTATTTTTGCAAACAGACATAGTTGGAAGGTTCAAGAATTCCTATTCTAACTATAATCCAATTTATATACAGTTTGTCTCAAAATTAACTTCTGTAGAATTGGGAGAACATGATCTTGGATTAGCAGGTAAAATAGTCCTTGACTGGAATAACTATATAAGAGAAATTTGTACTACTGCTATGTTAAAACAGGTAAACCAAAAAATTGGAGGGGTTAACAAAATCGTGGAAATTGATGACAGCATATTTTCCAAAAGAAAGAATCAAGTGGGCTGAATACTCCCCAAGCAGTAGATGTTTGGTGGCATATGTAGGGAAACAGATGAATGTTTTATTATAAAAATCGAAGACAGGAAAGTGGTGACTCTCATGGAATCCATCAAATGTAATGTTGAAGAGGGGTCTATGATATATTCAGACTGTTGGAAAGTGTACAAAACCAATGAATTACATGAAGCTGGTTATGACCATTTACAAATTAACCATATATACAATTTTGTGAACCCAAACACAAAAGTGCACCCCCAAAATATTGAGAGACTGTGGGATTCTGCCAAATGGTGAAACAAGCATCAACAAGGGACAGCAAGACAACACCTGGACTCCTACATAGTAGAATTCATGTGGAGAAGAATACACAAAAATTAGAACATATTTATAGCAATACTTAAAGACATGAAAGAAATGTTTCCACCAGGATAAATAAAAACTTAATAAAAGTGTAATAATTAATATGTATTTTTTTTTAAGTTTTGGTTTAATTTCTATATATAAAAACAATGTTTATTACCAGTAATATGAAAATCCCAATTTCGAAGGGAAAATTTTTGCTGTAGATCTCCATTTTGTATAGTTATATGTGAAAAATATAGTTTTAATGTGTAAATTCTTGTTATATATTATATGATAAGTATAATAGAAATATAGTTAATGTATTTTTATAAAAATTACTTAAAAATCCAAATCCTTTACTATTTGTTTGGTACATATTTAAAGTAACAATTTTTTTGATTAATGGCATTATCATTGTAAGATCGCAAATCACATTTAATTTTTATTTATAATATCATTCTTAAAAGTTGTTAGTGTAAAAAGTCACAATATTTCTTTACATTTTGTTCTTAAAAGTTGTTGAAAGTCATACATACTTCAAAGTTGTACATATTTGAATGCATTTACAAATCACATTTAATTTTTATTTATAATGTTCTTAAAAGTTGTTAGTATAAAATGTCACAATATTTCTTTAAATTTCATTCTTAAAAGTTGTTCAAAGTCATACATATTTGAATGCATTTGTTTTAGAAAATGATATATATTTATTATGTTTTACTATTTTTTACATTTAGTTACTTTTAGTCCTGCAACACAGAGCATGTATTAGACCTAGTGCACCTGTTTACATTCATATCAACATCCCGATAACTTTGTAATTTTTGCCAAATACCATGTACAAGATCCGTGTACACATTCTTTTTTTGCTGAAAAAAGGCATGTATATAATCCATGTACATGTTTCTTTGGTCAGATCACAAGATTACAAAGTTATCAGTACATTGAAATGAATGTGAACAGGTGAACTAGATCTAATACATGCTCCGTGTCACAGCTCTAATACCAAAGTACTCAAGATAATTACCATTATCTTATTTTTACTTGACATTTGTCAATCATAAAATTAAAAAAAAAATCTTAATTCTTTAAACAAAATCAGATTATAGAATTAAATACAATATAAAGAAAAACATTTTATCTTTAAAACAAAAGTATTATATTGAAATATTTTTTATTTTTGTCAAGTTCAAAAAAGTCAGATAAAATTATTTGCATTGAACAAAGATTTTTATATTTGATTTTAAATAATTTACAGTATTTTAGAATTATTCAAAAATTATTATTGAATCAATATATCAGTTATTCCAGAATATACATTTAAAATAAATACATACAGTAAATTTTGTCTGTGTTCATTTCTACTTTTTTTTAAAGTTTTAAATATACACGCACACACCTATTATGTTATGTGTCATGAGATCATTTGATCTCAATATATCAATAAATTCACATATATTTACATAAAATCTTTAATTTAAACAGAAACGATCTACACTCTAAGCACATGTATTGTAATGTTGTTATAATAACTCAACATTACAGTACATGTGTTTAGGGTGTAAATCTCTTCTGTTTAAATTACATACGATTTCTTTGCTAGTAAATAAAATTGAATATAAATACTTTAAATTAATGATAAATTATAGAAATATCTGATGAAATTGAATTACTACTATTCATCTTTAAAACATGTTAGTTGGGTGTTCAAAAACGGAATAATGTTACAATGATTACATAGAAATGTATTTAATCTTATATTTTTTAAACAGTATATAAAAAGTATTCAATCACAATTTTTTATAAATAACATCATCATTTTCAAATCATGATCAATATACTGCATGATGAAAGACTCCATGTTTAATATAGTTTTTCTGGTCATTCTTTCTTTTCTCTACAACCCTCCAGTAAGCTTCTGTAACTATCCATCTATCTTCCTCATGGTCTTCTTTTGGGTATTTTTTATAATCTTTTGAAATTTAGTATAAGATTCCAGTTGTTAATATTACTTCTATTATAGTTATATATTAAGCATAGCTTTAGTTCTCATTTAAACTGTTTTCAATACTATTACTATTACTACTAAAATAATAAAAATGATAGTACCATGATTTGGTAATCGGGAAGTCACATAAAGTTTAAGAAACTGACAGTGAAAGAACTAAAATGCCATCCATGATTTTGAAGCCTAAAGAACAACATTCTAACACTGTTCTAAACCACATAAGATATTTTTCTCACTAATATCAGTATTACATGTTTGGTTTCTCACTTATGTTTTTTTGTCTCTTCTTGCTATTCTTGACATATATTTTTTCTTAATTTTATGCTTGATTTAATATCCTTGTACTGTTCATATAATAGAGGTCTAAATCTCAAATCTATAATTAAGTCTTGTAGAATACATTTTTTTTAAAAAATAATTTTTTAAGCATATAAACATATTTCTTTTGAATATTGTTATTTTGATTAAAACCACTCCATTCGAGTTTATTTCTATGATTAATTTATTCATTTGTGTTGCCAAGGATATTAATTTTTTAACTAGTGTATTTACAATTGTTAACTTCCTTCAATTTGTTGCTTTTAAATTTATTGTCTTATTCTTTGGAACAGTGGTTTTTAAAACGGGGTCACAAAAAAAGTTGTAAAATTGCCCTTTTTAAACTTTTTTTTAATAAATTTCCTATTATAAATAAAAATTTGTATTCATATAAGTCAAAAATTATTCAACATGTGCTTTAAACAAATTGTTCAACTACATAGTCGCACTGTAGAGATGCAACCCAACTTATGAATATTCGACATATGAACAGACTGCCATGAAGTCAAAATTATTTTTTGTAATATTTCTGCATCTGAATTTTGAATTGCACACCTTCTCCTTCCTTGAGGCAACCCTGCAGAACAGTGCCTTTAAAGTCTATCTGTCAATGGCTCCAGAAACATCTAAATGTAGTATTTGGCACCTAACAGAGAGCATGCATCTCTCTAAAAATGGAATTTTCAAATTCAAAAATTGACAACTTTATACAAACAATATTTAGAAAGATGTGATAACTATAAGAGATATATGTGTAGACACTAACTTATTCCTGTTAAAAACTAATATTTGTAAAACACAGTTGCCATTTTTTGTATTAATATTTGTTGTTATTTAATATAGGAAATAAATTATGTGAGTAATGAAATTCTTACACATATTACTATTTTATATACTAAAATAAAATAACTGATAGACAAGGAGATGAAAACAAAATTAATACAGAAGCTATAGAATTTTTAAGAAAAATGTTCCAAAATTACACATGTAAATATTTGTTCTGAAGCATTGTTATGGGTATTTGAAAAAAGCAAATTTAGTATTAGATACTAATCCTAAAACAAAATTTCCCCATTGCAATTCTTGTACCACCCATCGACATAAATATACAATATTTCTTTTCTTTTTAAAATAAACCTAGGAACCACAAAAAGGTTATTAAAAATTGAACTGAAAATGAAATAATAATTGGATTGTTTGTTATTAAATCGTCCATTTGTAAATACAGATCATCTTACGATCATAGTTATGTGAGGTATTTGATTTTAAAATAATCACAAATATTAAAATAAATACCTATATATTTTAATAAAAAATATTTCTTATATTAATTAAACACAAATATTAATACATGTTAATAAAAGTGCCAAATTCTCTATATAGTAGTGCCACCAAGTTCAAACCTTCATAATCAATGGATTCAGAAAGATTTGTGCATAAAATCTCTATCTAGTGCATACTCATCCAATATCTCCTGATTAATTTCTAGGTTGTGGCTTTCATCAGTGAGGAGTCTTGGATTTGGGAGCACTTGGTGAAATTACTGTATGGAGAGTTTGGCACTCTTATTAACAACATGTGTAAGCATATGAAATGGTGATCATGCGATTAATACGTTATTTTGTTTTCCTAATACAAATTTTTAACAGGTTGTATATCTAATTATAATACTTCTAATAGTTATCCCACCTGTCTAATTTGTATAAATTACAAGTCAGTTTTTTAAACCTAATATTCCATTTAGATGATTGTGTCCTGTTAGGTCCCAAGAGCTGTATTTAGATGCTCCTAATGGTTCCCACCCAACAGTGTCAGTTTGGTAATGTGCTCATAGGCTTATTTAAAAATGTCTCATTTGTAAGTAGGGTGATGGGTGTATATTGAATTTAGCTTATTTGTGTATATATGATTTGTATGTGTTTGTTGAAAGATACATTATGGTTTTATCTAGTGTCTAGTGATTTTTGTGAAGAGGCCTCACAAACCACATATCATGAAATGTCAGTAAATTATTTCTCCACATTTCATTTTATGTGTAACCAACAATAATCATTACATTTGCTGATTGAAATTGACATTAAAAGTTGGGTTATATGTTAGAGTTCACATAGTGCATTTTCCTAAACTAAATGCATGTTTTATGAAAATATTATAAAGAACTTGTTTATTTGTTATAATTATTTTTTATGTGAATACTTATTTTAGAATATTATTCCTAAATATGGATAAATAGTTAAAGCGGAACCTTGAAAATGTACACACAGAAGATTTTGCTGAAGCAAAAAACAGTAAAAATAAAGAAATAATCCCAACATCAACACCTCATAAGAAAAAGAGGATGTAATATGAATCATATCTACAATATGGATTTACATTTTGCCAGTACTTTTATGCTAATTATGCAATAAAACATTAGCAGCCAAATATGAAGCCTGCAAAATTAGAAAGACATTTGGATGCAAAGTAGACTGCTTATTCAAGAAAGCCTATAGAATATTTTTATAAAGACTACTAAATTCATCAAGTCAAAACACAAGTTTATTAAAAATATATATGACGGGTCAGGAAAAATATATGCTGGCAACCTACTAGGTATCATGTTTAATAGCAAAATGTAAAAAAATTGTATTTGATCAGGAAAGAATTGGTTTTACCTGCTGCAGTACAAATAACAGAAACTATTCATGGAAAAAGTATGCAGTTGAATTAAAAAAAGGTCCTTTTTCTAATGATACAGTAATTAAAACAATTTCAGAAATTAGTGGTGACCAATTTCAGCAACTTATTCAGAGAATCAAAGAAAACCTGAAATTTTCAATTCAGCTGATGTGTCAACAGACATTACAAATTTGCCTCAACTCTTAGTGCATGTTAGATAGTGTTATGATGATAATATACACGAAGATTTACTGTTTTGTTAGCCAATGAACTGACCTACAACAGGTGAAGATATTTTTTTAAAAGTAAATAATGTTTTCAAGGAAGAAAGATTGAATTGGAACAATTGTATTGGTGTATATACTGATGATGCAGCAGTGATGAAGGGTCAGCATGTAAGACTTTTAGCCAAAGTTAAATCTATGAAGAATGAGAAAATGGTTTTTACCCATTGTATGATCCATCATGAAGCATTAGTAGTTAAAATCCTACCTATAGATCTTGACAAGGTGCCATGAAGATTATCAATTTTATAAAATGTTGTGCATTGAATTGAAGATTATTTACAATTTTATGCAAAGATATGGGGTCAGATTGCCAACAACTCTTATTACATACAGAAGATAAGTGGTTATCAAAGGGAAAAGCTTTAAAATGAGTAGTACAGCTTAAAGATGAAATTATTATATTTCAACTGCAATTATAAGATGAAATTATTATATTGTTATCAGAAAAAATGTGATCTTTTTAATCTTTATCACAGTGAAACTTGGGTTTGTAAATTGTATTATTTGTTTGATATATTTGAGAAATTAAATGATCTAAACATGATTTTTCAAGATGAGAATATAATCCTTTTAATTTTATATGGTAAAAATTTATGCATTTAGGAAAAAGAAGTCCAGTGTGGAGAATGACACATTCAATATATTTTCAAATAGAATGATTTTATTAGCGAAAATAATTTGAATAATAATTTAATTAAGAAAAGCATAATTGATCATGTCATGTTTGCATGAAAAATTTTAAACATATTATTCATCAGATTTAAATATAGAACAATTCACTTGGGTTCAAAATTCATTTCTAATAGAAATGGAACAAATAAAACATTTGCCTATAAATGCCCAAGAAGAATTAACTGAACTCAGTTCTGATTTGAGACATAGTAAACAGTCAAATTCTTTTTGGTTCACAATAAAGTGAGAATATCCATTATTGTCTGAATTGGCAACAGCAATTTTTTTGCCATTTTCTACTTCTTATCTGTGTAAATCTGCATTTTTTGTAATGGTAAACACAAAAACTAAGCAGTGCAATCGTCTTACCAATATAAAAAACGCTATAAGAACTGCCTTGACAAAAATTGAACCAAGATTACATTTATTGGGCCTAAATAGACAATCTCACCCATCCCACTAAATTTAGTATATTAATATTGTTTATTTTTTCCTTTTTAATTTTTTTTTACAATGTTGTACTTACTGTCACTTTTATTAATTTTTTTAGTTCTTGTAATTATTATTTATACATATTTTTTCAAAGATGGTTTATTACATTTATATAATAAAATATAGACTTTATATAATAGTGTTTTAATATTTTTTGCACATGGCTGGTGGGGAAAGGGATTTTTAAATTTGAAAGGAGGTCACAAACCAAAAACGTTTAAAAACCACTGCTTTAAAAACCAATAAAACATCTCATTTATCTTTTTCATATGTCTTTAGTTATAGTTTCTAGCTTTCATGTGATAACACTTGCAATATTTTCAAATGCTCCCAGAGTTATTTGCGAAAAAATGTCAGCAGCAGTAAAATGTAAACGACTTGAGTAATCTTAATTTATTTTTATATTTTCACTTTCCCCATTTTATCCCACAAAATACTTTCTGTAAAACTGGCTGAAAAATGATTTGGAGAGATGGAGTCATCCTATCATATACTCTTCTCAGTGCTAGTTTTCTCAGTATTGCCATGTAATGTCATCATTGTTGTTGCATTTTGATAAGTATGGGTTTAACATGACAATATCTTGAGTCTATTACATCTTGACATTTTACACATTCTATCGCTGAAGTTATTGATACTTATTTATTTACTGATTGAAGTGTTATTATTTATTTCTCCTTTTTATTTTCTATGCATTGATTATTAACATATATAATTATAATTAATAAGACCTTTTTTCATTTGATCATTTTCTTTATGCAATTTTATTTCTGAAGAAGACTGCTTGACAGTCAAAACTTTAAGGAAATAAAATTATTTGAAGAAAATAATATATTTACATTATGTAAAGTGAAAAAAAGTGTTATTAATTTTAGTTATATTGTTTACAAATTCAAAACTCATTTACTAAAAACGTTCCCTTTCAAACATATAAACATACTTTTTTTTAAAAATATTAAATTAATTTTACAAAAAACTATTCATTAAAGTATAATTTTACGATTAATTTTATCTATTATGTTTCTATCTGTATTAATAATCTGATAGTTGTTGAATGCTTCAATGAAAAAGTGTTTGGTTCTCAATCCAAGCTGACTTCAGTGACATTGATATGTAGCAATAAATAACATAGTTTATCTATTATCAAACACATTTTAAAGGAATTAACATGTTTAGATTATGATTTACAACATAAAATGTGACTATGTGTTTATATCTTTACCAGATGCACCTGGCCTTGTAAAGGCCCATGCTTTTTTTAAGTGGTTACTTTAACAATTTTGTTTTAAGATTTAATGTAAATTTAACAAAAGATTTTAAATGTTAAAAACTGTTTACCAATCAGAATGCTCATTGTTATGGCAGAATAAAAAAACTCTGGATTTTCAGCCTCTTGTTTTTATAATAATTGATTGCTTTAACAATTTTTTTTAAAGATTTAATGTAAATTAAACAAAACATTTTAATATTATATAAATAAATTTTAAATTTTAATAAAGCTAAATTAAAATTTACATTTTTAAATATACCTGTTATATTTGCCAACATTAAGTCTCAAATATATATTTACTGATGTGTCCCCCTAATAAAAATTTACATTTTTTCTTTTGATTTTTTAATAGCATCATGACGTATTGTAATAGATTTTTAAAGCTTTATTAATAGTTACCATTTATTAATGTCAAAATACATAAATGCTGGTCATTTTTATAATATTTTTAAATTAAATATAATGTTTGTAATATTTTTTTTAATTGATTGCTTTAACATTTTTTTAAAAATTTAATGTAAATATATATTTTTATTAAACACTGCTAAGTATGTTGTTTATCTGAATTATATTAGGGGAAGACCATGAATGTATGGAGTGCCTTAAAATTGAATTACAAATAGGCATCTGTGGCTGTTTCTGCAGCTGATTGGGAACCTTTACCATGAAGTATATACTATTTTTCTATAGTTAAAAATATTCCTAGTTATTTTTTTCCATAATTTTTTACTTAATGGTGGCATTATTTCCTTTACATAAGTACAATGGTTGTGAATTTGACACATGATATCAGACACACATTCATACATTCACCAATCAGAAAACAGAACAAATAGAAATTCTACATATAGGATAAACCATCTTCATTGCTTTCCCTGTGTTTATTAAATCTTTCAAACCATTTAATAACATTCTTAGACTCATGGCTTCTCTTCAATACCCAATTGAAATCATTTCAAACTTCTCAGTGACAGTTTTGTGTAATATAAAACAAAATATAATGTGAGAGCATTGTTTCATCATCATTAAAGATAGAAAACACATTGAGATATTAAGGCAAATTGGAGAGAGAAACACTCACTAGTCACCTTTAAGTTAGTACACAGTATTTTGGATTATTTCTGATAATCTAGTTTAATTATTAAAAATATTTGGAAAATTCAATCTTTATTTATACTTTCCAAATATTTTTTTTTGTTAGTAATGATACAAAGGTAAAGAAATAGTACTAATTTGGAATTCAAACCAATGAATTTGAGGTTAATCAATATTGAAATTTAAGATGTTGTTCTAACAAACTATGCTATTCTGTCTAACAATAATCAGTCAAAATTTTATATACATATCTATGAAAGTCACCCTGATTTCCTATTTTTTCAATGAGATTAAGATTCTAGATTAAGTTATTAAAATATTTTAATACTAAATATTGATCTGGCAATGACTCATCTTGCCACCCTATTAGCAATTGACCGCCATCTGCTTTATATACAGAATTTCATATTTTTTAAGTTAAATTCCTTTTTGCTCTTGGTTATTTTCACTTTACATGCTGACATGCATGACATCCAATGTAATAAGCTTTGTATTAAGCTCTATAGTGTCAACAGTAATCATCTATGTTAAACATCAGATGTCACTGTCAAAAGATACCAGACAATTTTATCCCCAATGGTTTTTTCCAACACATAGTACTGTGGCCTTCTAATCACCCCCTCTTTCATGCTATTCAATCTAATGATATGAAATTTTTAAACATTAAGGTTTTGGACCCAAGCCAACATTGTTGTTTATATCTAACATTATATCAATAATTGTATATTTAAGTGACCTTAATTATAAACTAATTGGTCTCTTTGGGAAATTGCTGCTATACAATCATTGCTTATCATCACAGAGATAGCCATGGATGAAAAAAGATTGCATTTGTCAAATTAAGTAGAAACTAGAAATCATGTGATATTTCATTTCAGAGTATTAAATATGCATCAAAATTCCCCACATAGTAACTACCATTTTTATTAATTAATAAAGCATGCATTCCCACAACTCATCTAGATATGGTCATTTGGAGGCCTCATGCAATATAGGGTTGCTATGTGATTTATGAATTTGAGTAAAGAAGACTTGGATATTATAAGATACAATTTTTTTTGTAAATTCTAAGCACCACTTCAATATTTAAGGTTTATTAAATATTGTAATTCATTTTGTTCTGGTCTTGGTCTATATCTGATAAAGTTTTCCATTGCTATTTATATCTTGTTGATTTTGGTATTTTGCATATGCAGTAATAATATTTAATAGTGACATACTTTCTCATGCTAATCATAGCTGAGTTCATTAAAATATATAGTTATTTATCTAGAATTCAAAGACAAAGTGTTAACTATGTTTATGTTCAGAACTTTAAGGTGTTTTAAAATTCAAACCATTATTTTAAAAAGCACAATAAAAATAAAAGATGAATATAATATAAAACTATTCTCTCTGCCTAGACCAATATCAGAAGGAAGTCTGGAGACTTGTCTTGCATTATCTTTGGATATTCCTTTGATTATTCATAAATACATGTTTCACAAGGAAAGAAGTATAAGTTGTAATACTTTCTAATTCTCCTCTTACATATTTAGCTAAGAGTCCTTATAAACAACTGACTAGCATTGGTGGTCTAGCGGTTAGCATAGCTGCCTTCCAAGAAGCCAGTCTGGGTTGACTCCCGGTCAATGCTTTGACATATAAAAAAACACAACTGACTTCAACATCAGGCTAGTAAATATAGTGGTGCCATCTTCTATTATTGTAGAGAAAACACTATCTTACTTCCTCTACTGAGATGAGTCTATAAACTTACTGGTAGAGATAGCACTATCTTACTGCCTCTGATGAAACAAGTTTATAAACTTACTGGTAGAAGTAGCACTATCTTACTATCTCTACTAAAGATGAGTGCATAAACTTACTGGTTCTTCTTAGTGTGGTGTGCAGTTATTTTAGAATTTGATCCTTTAAATGGAATTATAATATTACATGTAAATATATTAACACTCTGGTGGCACACCATACTTATTACTATTTGCAGTTTCATTCATATGAGGCTATGTATTAGAATCGAGATACAAAGACAAAACATAATGTTAAGACAATCCAAAATGGAAACTCAATTCCAAAATATTCTAAAAGACCTAGAGAGAGACCATATGTGAAATATATGGGTGAAATGTAAGTGAAGAGAAGAATTATAAATGCTGGAATGAATCTGGAATTAAATAATGATATATATACGGATAAACATGAAAAATTATACATATGATATTCCAAATATTTATTAAATAATTATTGCTGCGCTTAGATATCTTTTCCTTATACGCGTAACAGAGCAGTTATTTTCATTGAAATTAAAATTCTTATTGCTCCGTTCTAGAGATATTTCTTTTAATATACATGTAATTCTGTGAAATCGGCTTTTTCGCTATTTCTATTCTCAGTTACGGTTTCTTTTTTCTTTTTTTGACTCTTTTAAAATAAATTCATGACTTTATTTTAAATTTGAAATCGTTTAATGCTTTTAATAAATATTTAATTTCTGTAAAATGTTGAAAAATATAAATCTTTTTTAAGAAAAAATAATTTTAGCAATAAAAGAAAGCATTTATTCTTTCTTTTTTTACTTTGAAATTTATTCGATTTTAGATGTTTCTTTTTTGTTTGCATCAAAATTTTACGCTATAAATAGTTTATTTTATTAAAATATAAATCACACACACACATATACATAGGAAAATCTGGTTTGTAAATTTTCAAATACAGAAGCGAAAACAAAAATGTAATAAGTGCACTTAAGTGACCTGCAAAATATATTAATTTTAATTTAGATTAACAATGGGTGCATTTTTTTGATTTTAAAAATTACAGATATTAAAAAGAAGAAACAACTACACGCATTTGTACATTTTATTGATATCTAACGATTTTATATACATCTAGTAATCATAAAATAATCAAGCTTACGTGTATGTAGCAGATTAATTTAAAAATAAGTTTTGCTACGCTGCTAAAGACACAAGTAAATGGGTAAGTAAATTAAATTGGTAATATAATCCTTACAAAACTAACAAAACTGTTTTTATCATAACATAGGCCTATTCAATAGCATCTTGTAGGATATGTGAACATATATAATCTTTCTCTCCTGTTAAAAATTCAAATATCATATTCATAAGTAAGGAATGGTAAACCCCCCTTGTCAAAAAATAGGCATGCTGTATATTATGAGTAACAAGAGAAAATGAAAAATAAAAAACCTGAATAAGAAAGAAAACAGATATTAATGATATTAAAAAAATTAAGAGACTGCCATGGAGACGGAATGGATATATTGATAAAAGAAATAGTGATATATAGACAGCTGGCATTTTAATTTGGATGCCAAAAGATTGTAAAAGACCTAGAAAGAGACCATATGTTAGGTGGATAGGTGTAATAAGGAAGTCTTTTGGTGTGATGTAAAAAATAAAAGCTATGGATTGGAAAAACCATCCTGCAGTGGATTGACAATGTTTAAAATAGTGATGATGATGATAATATATAATCTTAAATTGACAGTGGGTAAAAATGCTGATAGTAACATACAATCTTAAATCACAACAAGTATCATGCAAAATTGAGATTTCTTGGAATTTATTTCAGTAATTCTGATTTTTAGAGTGTCTTTTCTTATATCACTCCAGTAAACGTATTACTTTATTAATCCACTTATATGTGAATTTAATTTGAAACACTCACATATAAGCAAATAATTAATTAAATATCACTTAAATATGTAATAACATTATGATTGCTAATTTTAATTACTATGTTCTATAGAAATATTCCATGTGCATTTTAGTGATAATAGTTAATAAAAAAACCAATCTGCCAAAATTATGTTTAAACTTTAACATCAAATTTAATATTGCAATGATATTTAAATAGAAATTGAGTCATCATGTTTAATGAAACTTCAACTGATTTCTAATGAAGTCAGCTGTGACAGAAACATATATCTATCAGGGATTGGTTGTTTTTTTCATCAAATATCTTTACTTGATAGATAATTAAGAAATTCTATGGAAAGCATAATTTATAAAGGACATTAATAATATTATACATATACAAGGGAGGACCCTTCTCTGGTATGCACACCTATAATATATGTTTCTGTTGCTACATACCTTTAATGGAGATCCTTCTGCATCAATCTGTCAAATAACATTACTGTGTGAAATCTTGGTGCTACATAGGACATTTTTTTGCAAAGTGCATTTTACATATTTGTCAACTTTTGTAATGGCTGAAAAGTTGGGAACAATGTAAAATTCTGTTTTCTTTTAAGAAATATAGCTGGAAAAGCAGTTATAAGGCTTGAAACAAATTACAAGAAAGCTGGCCTCAGAAAAACACAAGTTTAAGAATGGTTTAATGGAAGTGTAAAATCCACCACTTTCCTAAAAAGAGTGGAAAGTGAAGTTTAAGACAATAGTGATTTTTTAAATGCAAACAGTATTTTTCTCTCAGAATTAGTTCACAGTGGTCTGATTTTATCTGCAATTTCTGAAACATTTATGTGATATGGTAAAATATGAAGGCCCACTTTGTCACAAAGTGAGGAGAGCAATCTTTACCATGATAAAGTGACAGCATACAAAGAAAGGAGTGTAAAACAATTTTTAATTAAATTCAACATAACCCAGCACCCCAGTGTATCTATCAGTAATATTCACTTGATCTCATTTTTTGTGACTTTTTTAATTCTCCTAAATGTAAAAATGCAACATTTTTTTTTTTTTTTTTACGGATTTAGCAGTGGTGAAAAAATTATACAGGCATTTAAAAAAATCACTTTGTGTCTCCAGACCACTTTGAAATGTGAAAAACATGTTTGGACTAATCTTTTGCATCAAATGGACAACAATTTGAAAGTGATTAAATTTATAACACTTAAAAATAAATACAATTTTTTATTATAAAATTACCAGAAACTTTGAGTAACTTCTCATATATAATCAGATAAAATAAATATAATAAACAAAAAAAACTGTGAAATAAACTCTACAATATTAAATATACCAATATAAAAATATAATGTTATAAAGTGTTCATAAAACCTTTGTCAATTAGGAAATTTGTACATCCTAAGTCAAATGTTCATCTTACAAATTAAATGGATTTAGAAAAGTTTTGTTTAGAAATAATAGTTTTTTGTAAATTTCAAAGTGATAAAATTTTCAATATGAAATATATGCTAATGATATATTGAAGGTAGAATATAATAGGAAAGATATTGTATTTGCATTACATAAATTTACACATAGATGGAGGAGATAAAATATTGAAAGAAAAACATGGATTTTCTTACTATATATAAATAATAGTGCATATAGCAGAATTACGTCATTAATTTCTTTTTATTTTAATGCTTCATTTAATGTTGTAACAAATACTGGTATTAATAGAAAGGATGTTGTTAATGAAATCAATAAATGTAATATTATTTATAAGTAATGTGCCATTGCGAATCCAGTTATATTGGTGAGACAAAATGTGCATTAAAATAGAGAGTTCATGAGTATGAACTTTTATATAATAAGTTGCATTATTCTGTTTATAGATTTGAATTTGTATTTTCGGAACATTCAGCTATTTGTAATAGAGATTTTTGCTTTGATAATATTTTTACTTTATATAAGGAAAATAATTTGAAAAAAAGAGAAATCAAAGAGTCACATAAGCAATACAACTGTGTGAATATATATAAATTGTAGTAACGTTAATGTTGTGCGACAATAATGAAATTTCTTTTTTTACATTTTAATTGTTATACACTACTCTAAATGACTTACATGCCATAATCTGGTTACTGCTATTATTTTTTTTATATTGGTTTACAGGACATTGTAAATTTTATTGCAGAATTTTTTGCTTACAAATAAAATGTTTGTTAATTAAAAAATGAAATGTAATAACAAAAAAATTAATAAATATAACAACAATTAATACAGTCAATCTGATGTAGTTTTGGTTAATTCCTTAACCCTTCTCAACTGCTGTTAAATTCAAAATTGGTAATTGAGGAGGGTTAAGGAATTAACCGAAAGTACTTTGGATTGAAAGACTGTATATAATAGTTAATTATCATTATATTTATTAGTTTTTTTGTTACTATATATAGTAAAAAATTGCCAAATTGCTTGCAAATGGCTTTCAGAAGTGTTGATATGCAATAGCATTTCTTCAATGATTAAAGCATTAAATCATCAAAGTCTAGACCCAGGATATTGTCATATTCTGAAGAATATTTATACAAATGCAACAGCAACAATTAGATTACATAATTATACTAGTAAAGTCAGCATAGAGAAGAATGTAAGACAGGGTGACTAAATATCTTCAAAACATTTTACAGCGGTACTGCAAGAAGTATTTTGTGGATTAAATTAAAAGAATCAAAGTAAATGAAGATTATTTAAGTCATTTAGATTTTGCAGATGATATAGTTGTTTTTTGCAAATAATGCTTCAGAGTCTCAGGAAATGTTGCAAGAGTTATCAGATGGAAGTAAGAAAGTAGAACTAAAAGTAAATGTTAAAAAGACTAAAGTAATGTTCAATGGATTTTTTCGAAAGATGAAAATAAAGATTGATTATGATTAGTAAGGAGAAGTTAACAATTTCAAATACCTTGGTCAGATTATTACTACAGATGAAAACACAATGGATAAAATTAATCATAGAATTAAACTTGCTTGGAGTACTTTTGATAGAAATAACTTAATATTAAAATCAAATATACCTATATGTTCAAAAAGGAAGGTTTTTTAATAGATGTGTTTTACCAGTTCTTACTTATGGATTTGAGACCTAGACACTTAATAGAAGAGCAATACAGAGACTTCAGAACATTCAAAAAAGTATGGAGAGAAGCATGATAAGAGTAATAAGACAAGATCAAAAAGATAATATATGGATAAAAGAACAAACAGGTGTTACTGACATCATTGAAAGAATTAAAAGTCTGAAGTGAAGTTGGGTTGCACATATAGCTAGAAGAGATAATAATAGTTGAACAATCGAAATCTTAAACTGGAATCCAAGACATTGTAAAAGATCCAAAAAGTGACCATATGTGAGATGGATGGATGAAATAATAAAGTGTGAGGGTGATGTGGAGCAAAGGGGAAGCTAGAGATTGGAGAAGAGGATTGAACTTGAAGTGACCTTCATTCTGTAGTGAGTTGATAATGATTGATGATCATGATTCAAAATATTGTTGCTTCATTATCTAAAATTTACCAAAATATAAACGCTGATTTTTAAATATATATATATTAAAAAAAAAACAAATAGTAAAAATGTACTTAAAATTTGAAGCCGTTATTCCAAAAGAATGGAATTTCTGTAATAGTGCTCGTAAAATTATATCATTTTACAGATGTTGTTGTTAAAAGTAGTTACTAGATAAAAAAATCTTTTATAATTACAAACATGTTTTTTAAACAATGGCTTTGATATAGTTCAACAATAATCAAAAAGTCCCTGGATCAAAGCACAACTTGGTCATTTTGTTGCTTAAACATCTTACAAATTTTCAATAAGCGAATATTTAATTGTTTATATATGGACACTGACTTCAATTCTTTGATGAAACAGATTGAAGACAAGGTATTAATAACCATGGCATAAATAAACTGATGGAAATAAATAAACCAGGTCAATGAATAAATCATCCAGAATTAATAAGTAAATCAATTTAATTCTTTACGATTTGCCACAAGCAATAAACAGATTTCATCAATAAAAATTTTCTGGTTCATATATAGATCCATTTAGTTTTAGCCATGACACCTTTAAATTTGATAGTACAGCCAAAATATCAATTTTCTGGATAATTTACTCTTGTAATGCTTTTATAGAAGGATTATTGTTTGTAAGGCCAATGCAGACTGAGTATATATGTATATTGGACGTATCAGTATGATATATTTCATTATCTTTGTTTTTGTACTACCTTCCAAGGAATTTCTTGCAGTTGAAAATATAAGAGTGGAATATTAGTTAAAAGAAAATAATAAGGTTCATACTGAATGTTAATTAAATTTATTATCCATCAAAATATTCTTTGTTGCCATACTGAGCAAATCAGATTTCATTTTATCAGTGTTCTCTATAAACTTTCCTTTTTTTCTTTGTGAAGTCACTGATTCTGATAAATTTTTTGGGTTACTAATTTTTTCTTTCACATTAGTTGGATAATTTTAAAAATTTAATGAATACTTATTTTCAGAATTATTCCACTCACCATATTGTCTACTCAATTTTCTTTCCAAGACAAGGCATCAAAAAAATTATAGATGAATCCAATTTATGAGATGTTTGGATTATTATCACAATTTTGCAATCATCATATTCTTCTAATACCATATTATCTACCTTTTCTCATAAAGACTTAAATTAACTTAGTTTGTGGAAAAAATTATTGATTAGTTAAATATTTTGAATTTTTTTTATGTCATCTGTACACTTTTTTTTATTGCAAATTCTTTTTCATTATTTTTATTGGAATTAATACTTTTTAACTTTCCAGGAACTTTCTGATTTTAAAGTTTTTCTTCAGGATTGTGATAGGTAAGCACATCATCATCAAAATACAAACATAATAACATTTGAACCAGGAAAGGTAGAAATGAAAGGGCCCAATGACTGTAATGCAGCAACTCAATATTAGTTGTAATCACACTATAATAAGACAAAAATGAGGGCCAATTCATTTTTGTATACTTCCAATGAATAAGCACAAAAACCAGCCATGAAACAATGAACACATGCCTTTTTAAGACTTCAAATACTATATTCACAAAAACTTAAGAATTTGGGTAACAATTTTTAGTGGATTTTTTTACCAATGACAGTGCACATATCACCAAACTTAGTAGCACAGATCTTTCAAATATGACAAACAGAATCGAAGCAAAGTAGTGCAAAATGATTTAGAGAAATTCTTTTTGTCATATCTTTTCCTATTAGAGATGCCCTTAGATATTGCAGAAGTAAACCATTAAATGTTGATTCCCTTTTTCTTTTAAAAATTTAAATAAAATTAAGAATTATATTAGGAATTCCAGTGTGATTGACAACCAGCATAGACTGATGCAATTGTTACACAAACTGGAGCCCTGGTGATCATAAAGTAATTTGTTAATGAAGAATCTATACATTTTTGATATCAGTAATGAAAAGCCATTGTATTAGAAAAATTGCACAGGGAAACATTGTATTAGAAAAATTGCACAGGGAAACATTGGCATGTAAATTATAATGATTTTGAAATGTCCAATGCAATTTTAAATTTTTGAATACATATGTACAAAATTAAAATTATAATTGATATGTATGAAACTTTTAGGATGTCATCCATTTTAAAGAAGTGGGGAAAAATTGTTTAGTGTTTAAACATGGTGAATGAAATTTCCCTGTGTGAAATTTGATGAGGTATTTTTGAAATTTATGAGATGTACAAATGCCTGTAAATAAACAGAATGCATTTACCATAACAAATTGAGAGCATATATATATTGTAATGGGCACATACGTACGTTACATTATTTTTTATTAGTAAACATAAAAAAAAAAAGTTCGCCAATAAAAATTTCTTTTTTAAGAATTAAAAACTGAAAATTAAAAAATCATCTTAAATTCGCATATATATAAAATCGCACAGATAAATAATTATTAAAATAAAACTTTATTAAAAAAAGAGTAGTTTAAAACTAAATTTTCAGAAAAGATTTAGAGATAAAAATATATGTTTAAGTTTGAAAACAAATTAATTAATCTTTTGTAAAATGGAAATGATTATTTTAATTAGTAAACTAGCCTTTGGGCATTTAAATGTATAAGCATCGGTCAGATAGGAAAACAATAGAAACTTTTAGCAAATGAAAAAAAATCCATCGGGAAATCGGACCTCAACAAAAAGGTTTTCACCATCATGACGTAATGTTGAGTTAATCCACAAAATTATTATAAAAGGAAAGGTTTGAAAATAAAAGAGTTAATTAGTTATTACGATGTGACTATATGTGTTAGTGTGGAGTTGAAGGAGAAGGGATTGAAAAGACGCACTCTTCAATCTCTTCAGTTTTGTTAAAAAAAAGAAATAACATCATTTTTTTTTTCTACATTAAGGACCAACTAAACTAAAAGACCTCTGGATAAATAAATAAAAAACAACGGCTAACTCAACCAATCTTTTTAGGACGGCGTGGGAATTCACGTTCAAATGGCAATCAACAAATAAAGATGAACTATTTAAAACCATAAGAACTTTATAATTAATGAACATTAAATAAAAAACTTTCCGTATTTAAAATAATTAAGAAATAGAATCCTATCTGACCAATGTTATTTATTAATTATTTATAATTTTATTTAATGTATTTCTTTTGTAAAATCATTTCCATTTATTTATTTATTTGTTCTTTAAGTTTTATTATGATTTCTGTTTTTCATTAAACTAGTTATATAAATATTAAACTTAAGTCGGGCGTGAATGGCTATATAGATTTGTAAAGTTATATTAGGGGAGGGTAATCTTAGGTTATTCGTTTCGTAGTTGAATTAGGTCAATGGATTGGATATATTGGTGTAATTAGTAGATGTAGTACGAGATTCGCTATGGGCAGAATCGCTATTATATGCCGCACACTTCCGATTTGCCTATGGAAGGGATTATAAGATGTTAGAACACAGTTCCTTCCTATGGAGTTTTTTTTTATTATTCTCATTGTCATATAGATGTAATATTCCTATCTGACAAGAATCAGTTGCTTCTCTTAACCTAATTGTGCTGCTGTATTCGTATTACATTGAACACATCGATATATCCAATGGATTGAAGTTTGATTTGACTGTGAACCTTTGGTCTAAGGTTAAACAAGGATTAAATATGTTATTTTCAAATGCAAATCTATGTAGTCTATTCATACTCGACACTCTAAATAAAGATGCATTAAATTTAAGTTGGGTATAGACGCTTGCATGGGTTCGTTACCGGTTGATTATGTTTTTGGTTTTCATATTCGATCAAAATATATATAGACATTCGGTAAATACTGATACCTTACGGTGAGTATCTAAAATGTATTTATTCGGATGTCTTTTAAGTTATTGGTGTTAATGCAAGCATCTTATGGTGAATGCTATTGGGTTACTTATAAATTTCCCTCTGCAATTGACGATATCAATGATTTTGTATTTTGATCGTTTATGTTTATTTTGGAATGTTTTTGACCATGGAATCTATGTAACCGATCTATACTCAACATTTTTAAACAAATCTGTGTGAACTAATAATAGTATAAAATTTAAAAATGTAAATTAAAAATCTAAAATAAAAGTAAAAATAATGATAAATATTAAAGTAAACATATTAAAATAATAATGTTAAATCTTATATATTGTAACCTAAATTAAAGGAGCTCAAAAGAAATAATTAAAGGAAAATTCAAAAATTCAAATATTATATTCATTGTAACTTAATAAAGATGATCAAACAATCCAAATGTATTTAATAATTATGAAAAGATTCAAATATAAATCTTTAGCTTAATAAACGAAAAGCATTGTAGCTTAAATTAAATTGTGAGGAGAATACCTGAGTAGTGGCTGTTAAACAAAAAGGTCAGACTGAGTTATCAATCATATTAAGGGTCATTGGATTAAATGAACCATACTTCTATAATTAGATTCCTCGAGATATCACAATATCAATAATTATAAACAAATTATTAATAATAACTATTATAACTCAGGTATATGGAAATCATGTGAGGTGAGTACACTAGTAACTCAATAAAATATCTGCTCAGGTATACAGACAGTAGATTTTATCCACTTTCATTTCTTGGTTTGATGTTAAGTGCATATCCAAACAAATACCAAGTGAATATGGTTTAGCAGGGTGCCACTAGATTATTTGAATCTAGACATGGTTATATCTAATAACTTTTTCACATGTACCGGGTTTGAATCCCTTTTTGGTACTTTATTTCTAATAAACATGAAAGATTTTGCTTTTTAGAGCCATATCACTGTATGCACTAATATCTAAGTAAGCATAAAACATCTTTAAACTAAAGTGGAATTCATTAGACACAAATCATTTCTCAGATCTTAGCATAACCAATGTGTTTCAATATTCTTTTTATAAGTTTTACTAGCTCAGATTACTATTAATTTAGGATGGCAATTCACTCATCCTTGCATGAAATAGATGATGGAATGGTGGTTATAATAATACTAAGAAATCACTAAATACTATGAAATCAATATTTATTTATGGCCTTTGAACATTTAAACAGCTCATTAATTAAAACGTGATGATGACGATGATGATAATGATAATGATAATGACAATGGTTTCAACCACAGCTTTAGGACTAAGCCTAAACATAAAATTTAAATTCAGAAATTAATAATTATTGTTAATCTTAGCATATTTAATCATATCTTAAACAACTAATATTCAACCATTGATGATGAATGATCACACTTGATAAAGACTACTCTTAATGAAATATATACGCCTCATTTAATAACATAAACTAATATTTATTACTGCATTTCTAACATATACATAAAAATTTCTATATTTACATGAAAATTTATATTAACAATAACAACAATAATCATAATCGACTGTTTTAAAATCATAACATTAAATTTTAAATTCCTCCCCCTTTCCCGTAAATGTATTTCAAAAGTATATTGTATTAAGTGGGGTAACTGATTTGTTAAAATATATTGTATCCACAAGAAAAGTATTTCATATAAAAAAAATATTCACTCATTGGCACACATACTTTATAATCTAACAGGTAAGCAGAATGTTAAAAAAAAAATGTTAGTAGAATTGAAAAAGCAAGTTTTATCGAACAAGTTTTAAATCATTTTCTCCCCCTCTCTTTTACCTCTGAAATGCTATACTTTCTTAAAACAAAATAATTTAATATTTTAATACTACTTATTACTTCACATTCACTCGCAATTATACACATATAAAAATATTATTATGTATGTGCATGTTTTATCCCATAATAACAACATATTATTTAAAACCAAAATAATAATACAAAAAATTATTTTACACATTAATATTTCATAACTGTAAATTAATAAACAAATAATTTTGATACATTCAAGATCATTTATGGAGCTCAAGGCTATTATTAGTAAGAAATTATTGTTTTAATAAATCTGAATTGTCTTTAAAAGTTCTTTAAATAAAATATACCACTTTATTGCTAAAATTTTATTAAGACTCTGCTATCATAAAGAAAATATATCAAAAAATTTTTTTTATACTACCAGTTCTTTGTAGCGACTTCTAATGAGTCAAATTTCTCTTGTTTAATGTCTATCTTTGGCAGCAACAATTTCCGTGTTTCTTTGGAACAATCTCTTTCTTAAAGTGTATAATTATTTGATGATGATGATCCTATTGAGGTTATTTGCTTTAGTGGACAATTTGGAAATCTTTATATTAAATTTTCTTCTCTTCCTGTCAAGCATGATTCTTTTAGTAGATGAAATACAGCAGTTGTTTTCACGTTTATAAATTTCCTGGGTTTTAAACTCAGTTGCTGGAACAATTAATTGGACTTGATGATTAATATTTATCAGTAGATTAATTCATCTTTCTGATCTTTGAATGCAGGTGAATGTTTTCTTCTTTCTATTTAAAAACATCTTATTTCTCTGGTCAGTTGAAAGGTGTAGAATATTATTTTTCAGACAAGACATCTTTTCTTTCCTATATGATCTGCAGCTCCATGATGGTCAGGTCTTGATGGGACACATATATAATTTTTCTACCCCATCATTTCTTATATTTTCAACATTCAAAACTTCATAAAAAAATGATTTAAAAAAAAACTATCTAGCAGAACTAAAAATGTTTGTCTGCTTTAGTTTCAATAATTTTTAAAAAGTCTCTCTCACAATATATTATAATAACAATAATCTAATCTAATCTAATCACTCAACTGATTTTCCAGACTGCTTTTATATCCGATTTTTGAGTCAACTCACCCAATTAGAGTGATAGTGTGAATTTCTATTTTTGACCAACCCAAAAAAATCACACACCTGGTTTTCAGACACTTTTGTCTTAAAAAAAATAGACTTAATCCTTTTTCACATATATCTGTAATATCTAAAATTGGAGTTTCTTTCCTTTAATCTTAAGATAAGACAATTTCATAATTAGAGTTCCCACCCAGCTTGAGCTCCCAAAGTGACAAACAATCATTTACAAAAACAAAATTGCTACAAAAATAGATATCTGATTCAACAGATTTCCTCTTTTAACATAAAATTGTACAAAAAAAATAATTTGACAGATTTAACCCTTCCTTTTCTTTCAATATTTAATAAATGTAAATTTCTGTATGTAATGTACACACATACTTTATCATTTCAAATCATTCATAAACTAACATTAAATAATATAATTGCTAGCTTAGTAATTATAACCCTAATATTTAAAATTAAATCTGTGACTTTTTCAATTCCCACTTACAATTATAGAAAAGCAAAATAGAAGTATAGAATAAGATATTAGAATTGATCAAGCATAGGTTAGTTTTAAAGAAAGTTAAAAGGTTGAATATTTGAAATATAAAACAATTAAATAGCTTACACATACACTGCCTATATGTATGCATTATAACTTTGCTTTTTAAAGAAAAATTAAAAATTGAATAGTTTAATTGTGTGTATTACCTTTCTATCAACACACAAACAAATAAAGAATATAATTGTTGACCCACTCTCTTTCTGTCTAAAGCTTTTAGAACTGGATCTTGTAGGGTTTTAACTTGGATGCCCTACAGCTTCCTTTTTAGATAAAAATGTGATGATGATTTTTGTTCAACATTTTGTTTTCATGCACATTACGATAAATTTAGCTAATGACTAAATTGTAATGGCACAACATTCCCCCCCTTCAGATAAAATCATAAGAACTTTGTTTTAACTATATCTAATAAAAAAATTCTAACTAATAAAATAACACTAATAATAATAAACACACTAACAATAAAAAAATTTTTTAACTATTGACAAACATCGTACTTTTCATTAGAAAATCTAGCATCCTGATTTATTTTGGAGATCTTTTCCTTTGTACAAAGCATTTTGTGGTCTACATAAAATTGCAAACATATATTCAGTCCCTTTTGAGATCTTTATTTTTTTCATTTTGGCTTTTTTTAGCACTGTGGTAATTCCACTGGTAGAGGGTTGCTTGTCTCTAGGAACTACTTTCTTCACAACACTATCCCCAAAATCTCCCCAGGATTGATTAGGAGGCCTAGCCCTATAATTATTCCTATATCCATAACTACCAAAATTCTGATCATGTGTCTGATCACCTAGATTCAGACTAGAGACATTATAACTATACCTATCCTTGGTGCCCTTGGTCCGAGCCTCTGAATCCAGTTCTGAGATCTCTAGAGCATCCAGGATTTCTGATGCTGCTTCTATACTGTGGCAATCAGCAGCAATAAGAATTTGCTCAATGATTTGGGGAAGATTGTGTCAGAGTATTCTCAGGATCTGGTGCTCTGAGAGAGGAAATGCAGTCAGACTTTTCAGTTTTACTGCCTGCCCTCGGAAAAATTGTGTATAGCTGCCCTTGGTACTGCCATACTTTTCCTGAGTGATCTGGTAGCGCACCTGGTCCTGCCTATCTTCACTCCAGAAGCATGATAGGATAACACAGCAAAAATCCCCAAAGGTAGTGGGCTTATCAAACAGAGACTGCCACCACTCCTTAGCATAGGCATAAAGATGGTTGCAGGCAATGGTCAACTTTTCCCGTTCATTTAACCTACACACAGAAAAGAGTTCTTTCAAAGTATACAGATACTCTAAGGGGTTTTCCCTGCTTTCCCCACTAAAGGCCTTAATTTTAATTAAATTTGAGGTCATTGACCCTCCTACTCTATATTCCTCTCTACTGCTACTTTCTGCCTTATCTATTAATTTTTCACCTTGTGGATTTTTAACTAAAGTAGGCATCCTTTTCTCTGACTGACTATGTTCTGATCTATCCCTACAGTCATCTGGACTGATGCTACCATCATTCTGCCCTGAATTTAGGTTTCACTGATCCTGCAGCCCTACATTAATATGATCTTTTAATTCCCCTATTTTCTGGTAGAGATCATCCATCTTGGGGTTTATGTACTCCATAACATACGCCTTCTGGTTCTCCTCAACCTTCTCTAACATAACGCCTAATTCATGTTGATTCATTCTGGGTCCCTCTTCTAAAGAACTTGACTTGTCCCTTTTCACTATCTCCTCCCTAAAGCTATCCATTTGTTTCCCCAATTCTTTCCTAAGATTTTGGTCCATCTGTACACACTCATTCGCCATGCTTCTCTTGACTTCTCGAATTTCTTTTTCTAAGCCACTAAACTTATTTTTCATAGTGAGGGTTTGATCTACACAGCTCAAGGTGGCTTCCTTATATGAGTCCACTTTGGCTACCACCTCCTCTAATCTAATATTAATTCCTGCAGAGGTTATTTTGGCATTCTTTTCTATGCATTCTGATATGGATTGGGAGACCAACCCATGGACCTCATTCCTAACTAACTCAATCTCTCTCTTATTTTCTTTGATAGACTGCTCCACTTGAGCCTTTAATGACTGCAATCCCTGACAGCCCTCCTGTTTGGCTACTTCCATAGATCTACACATTCCTTCTATCCTATCCTCTAATGATGCAAATCTATTTTTACACTCTATGTTGGATTTTTCAATCCTAGTTTCCAAAGCCATGATCATTCGGTTGTTATTGTCAATAGAGTGACCTAGATCTACTCTTAAACCTTCTATACTTTTCTCCATCTTTTGTTCTAGATTTACCATCCCTTGCTTACTATCTTCTCTTAGACTTTCTATATTTTGCTTACTATCTTCTCTTAAACTTATTATACTTTGCTTACTATCTTCTCTTAAACTTTTTATACTGTGCTTATTATCTTCTCTCATACTTCTAAGCATCTGCATTATCATGTCCATGTCTGATGGTGCCATCTTTGCTATCTGAGTCTGGCCAGCTTCTGGCTCTTCATCTACTTCCACACTTGAGGTCTTATTATTGCTACTAACTTTAGAGTCATCTTCCTCTCTTCCTTTTTGTTTTTTAAGGGAAACCTTCTCATCATCTTCTTCAGTATAAAAACTATCACTGATCTCTGGGATTGGGACACCTTCCTCTTCCATAACCTCTTCCATACTATTATTTAGTTCACTCATGTTTTTCAAAACTATATATATCCCATCTGTGCTTTCCCTGACCATCAAAAACCTACACATTCTTTCCTTGTCTGACACCTATCTTTGACTAACTGACTGATTTGCTTTTCACCTTATCATGCATTACAAATACAAAAAAAAATTTAATATCCTTATTTGATGAACTACACAACAATAATCTATATAGTGCATGTCTGTCTGCAATAGCCCAAATTATACATTCATCCATTCTCCTAGAAATCCAACAGATATTGACAGTCCACAGAATGACTAGCAGTTCACAATCTTGAGATAAATAAAAGAATTCAGTCACAGCACTATAATCACACAATGCATCACGAGCACTCAGAAGATCATCCCAATTCGATCACCTTTAGCTACCACAACCCTTGATTGAATGATGCAAACTCTGTTGCAATAAAAGAAGTATTTTAAGTCTTAGGGGATAAAATAGATAAACTATGCCTTGCTCTCTCTCTTGGAGTCTTATGTGGCAAGTATCAAGGAGTGCCCTGCTTATTATAGATTACAGAAATTTAAGCCTTGCTCTCTGTCTTGGAGACTTATAGGCTGATATCATGGCAGGACTGCTGTTAACTGCTTCATGATAAAATAAGGATAACATATAAACTGGGTTGAAGCAGTGACTGGGTTTGATCATTCATGAGTTACATGAATACATAGCATTCTCAAGGTAATAACAAAACTCTCCACTCATCATCATAACTGCAATCTAACCAACCAAACTCCAACGATCAAATATCCAATCCAACCTCCAAAATCATAGACTTTTCTAAAAAATGAACTCTCCGATCACTATTACTATGCCTATCCTATCTGGCACTAAATTATTTTAATGTTCCAAAAAAAATTCTATTATTTATTTCACCTTCATCTTAAGTTGTGATATTCATCTCTTTTCAAAATTGATAAAAACAAAACTAAGTTGTTTTATGGCTGTACCCATTTTATCATCATCAATGAAAAATTAAATCATATTACACATCATCATATATAAATGTAAAATAAGACTGTATGGCCAAGAAAATTTTGTAAGACAAAAAAAAATTTTTACTGAAAAAAAAATTTATTAAAAAAATTTTACTAAAAAAAAATTTCTCTCTTTTTAACCACACATCTCCCATCATTCTATAGACTATCTTTTATCTCAGGTATGTGATAATATATCATAGCCCCAGTTGGGCGTCCAATGTAACCTAAATTAAAATAAAATTCAACAGAAATATTATTAAAGAGAAATTCAATTGTTCAAATATTATATTCATTGTAACTTAATAAAGATGATCAAACAATCCAAATGTATTTAATAATTATGAAAAGATTCAAATATAAATCTTTAGCTTAATAAACAAAAAGCATTGTAGCTTAAATTAAATTGTGAGGAGAATACCTGAGTAGTGGCTGTTAAACAAAAAGGTCAGACTGAGTTATCAATCATATTAAGGGTCATTGGATTAAATGAACCATACTTCTATAATTAGATGCCTCGAGATATCGCAATATAACTATTATAACTCAGGTATATGGAAATCACGTGAGGTGAGTACACTAATAACTCAATAAAATATCTGCTCAGGTATACAGACAGTAGATTTTATCCACTTTCATTTCTTGGTTTGATGTTAAGTGCATATCCAAACAAATACCAAGTGAATATGGTCTAGCAGGGCGCCACTAGATTATTTGAATCTAGACACGGTTATATCTAATAACCTTTTCACATGTACCGGGTTTGAATCCCTTTTTGGTACTTTATTTCTAATAAACATGGAAGATTTTGCCTTTTTAGAGCCATATCACTGTATGTACTAATATCTAAGTTAGCATAAAACATCTTTAAACTAAAGTAGAATTCATTAGACACAAATCATTTCTCAGATCTTAGCATAACCAATGCGTTTCAATATTCTTTTTATAAGTTTTACTAGCTCAGATTACTATTAATTTAGGATGGCAATTCACTCATCCTGGCATGAAATAGATGATGGAATGGTGGTTATAATAATACTAAGAAATCACTAAATACTATGAAATCAATATTTATTTATGGCCTTTGAACATTTAAACATCTCATTAATTAAAATGTGATGATGATGATGATGATAATGATAATGACAATGGTTTCAACCACAGCTTTAGACTAAGCCTAAACATAAAATTTAAATTCAGAAATTAATAATTATTGTTAATCTTAGCATATTTAATTATATCTTAAACAACTAATATTCAACCATTGATGATGAATGATCACACTTGATAAAGACTACTCTTAATAAAATATATACGACTTGTTTAATAACATAAACTAATATTTATTACTGCATTTCTAACATATACATAAAAATTTCTATATTTACATGAAAATTTATATTAACAATAACAACAATAATCATAATCGACTGTTTTAAAATCATAACTACAAATTTTAAATTCCTCCCCTTTTCCCGTAAATGTATTTCAAAAGTATATTGTATCCACAAGAAAAGTATTTCATATAAAAAAAATATTCACTCATTGGCACACATACTTTATAATCTAACAGGTAAGCAGAATGTTAAAAAAAATGTTAGTAGAATTAAAAAAGCAAGTTTTACCGAACAAGTTTTAAATCATTTTCTCCCCCTCTCTTTTTCCTCTGAAATGCTATACTTTCTTAAAACAAAATAATTTAATATTTTAATACTACTTATTACTTCACATTCACTCGCAATTATACACATATAAAAATATTATTATGTATGTGCGTGTTTTATCCCATAATAACAACATATTATTTAAAACCAATATAATAATACAAAAAATTATTTTACACATTAATATTTCATAACTGTAAATTAATAAACAAATAATTTTGATACATTCAAGATCATTTATGGAACTCAAGGCTATTATTAGTAAGAAATTATTGTTTTAATCGATCTGAATTGTCTTTAAAAGTTTGATACATTCAAGATCATTTATGGAACTCAAGGCTATTATTAGTAAGAAATTATTGTTTTAATCGATCTGAATTGTCTTTAAAAGTTCTTTAAATAAAATATACCACTTTATTGCTAAAATTTTATTAAGACTCTGCTACCATAAAGAAAATATATCAAAAATTTTTTTTATACTACCAGTTCTTTGTAGTGACTTCTAATGAGTCAAATTTCTCTTGTTTAATGTCTATCTTTGGCAGCAACAATTTCCGTGTTTCTTTGGAACAATCGCTTTCTTAAAGTATATAATTATTTGATGATGATGATCCTATTGAGGTTATTTGCTTTAGTGGACAATTTGGAAATCTTTATATTAAATTTTCTTCTCTTCCTGTCAAGCATGATTCTTTTAGTGAATGAAATGCAGCAGTTGTTTTCATGTTTATAAATTTCCTGGGTTTTAAACTCAGTTGCTGGAATAATTAATTGGACTTGATGATTAATATTTATCAGTAGATTAATTCATCTTCCTGATCTTCGAATGCAGGTGAATGTTTTCTTCTTTCTATTTAAAAACATCTTATTTCTCTGGTCAGTTGAAAGGTGTAGAATATTTTCAGACAAGACATCTTTTCTTTCCTATGTGATCTGCAGCTCCACGATGGTCAGGTCTTGATGGGACACATATATAATTTTTCTACCCCGTCATTTCTTATATTTTCAACATTCAAAACTTCATAAAAAATGATTTAAAAAAAAACTATCTAGCAGAACTAAAATGTTTGTCTGCTTTAGTTTCAATAATTTTTTAAAAAGTCTCTCTCACAATATATTATAATAACAATAATCTAATCTAATCACTCAACTGATTTTCCAGACTGCTTTTATATCTGATTTTTGAGTCAACTCACCCAATTAGAGTGATAGTGTGAATTGCTATTTTTGACCAACCCAAAAAAAATTACACACCTGGTTTTCAGACACTTTTGTCTTAAAAAAAATAGACTTAATCCTTTTTCACGTATATCTGTAATATCTAAAATTGGAGTTTCTTTCCTTTAATCTTAAGATAAGACAATTTCATAATTAGAGTTCCCACCCAGCTTGAGTTCCCAAAGTGACAAACAATCATTTACAAAAACAAAATTGCTACAAAAATAGATATCTGATTCAACAGATTTCCTCTTTTAACATAAAATTGTACAAAAAATAATTTGACAGATTTAACCCTTCCTTTTCTTTCAATATTTAATAAATGTAAATTTCTGTATGTAATGCACATACATACTTTATCATTTCAAATCATTCATACACTAACATTAAATAATATAATTGCTAGCTTAGTAATTATAACCCTAATATTTAAAATTAAATCTGTGACTTTTTCAATTCCCACTTACAATTATAGAAAAGCAAAATAGAAAGAGACTAAGATATTAGAATTGATCAAGCATAGGTTAGTTTTAAAGAAAGTTAAAATGTTGAATATTTGAAATATAAAACAATTAAATAGCTTACACATACACTGCCTATACATATGCATTATAACTTTGCTTTTTAAAGAAAAATTAAAAATTGAATAGTTTAATTGTGTGTATTACCTTTCTATCAACACACAAACAAATAAAGAATATAATTGTTGACCCACTCTCTTTCTGTCTAAAGCTTTTAGAACTGGATCTTATAGGGTTTAAACTTAGATGCCCTACAGCTTCCTTTTTAGATAAAAATGTGATGATGATTTTTGTTCAACATTTTGTTTTCATGCACATTATGATAAATTTAGCTAATGACTAAATTGTAATGGCACAATATATATGTGCGTAAATAAATTTTTGTATTTTAATTACTGGCAGTGGCTTATTTTATTTATTTTTTAATATTGAAATATAATTAGATAAGATATTATATTATTAAATCTCTGCTATTTCCTGAGCTAGTGACATGGGCTAACGACCGGAATCAAAATTAAAAAAAAATAATTTTTTTTTTTGACTTACGTATCTGCCTACTTTATAAATTTTTCTAGGTTCAAATGCCTAGATGGCACCCTGTAGTGCAGATCACATTAAGTTCTATTCTCCGAATCATTATAATATATATATATATATATGAAAGAAAGTTACTGTTAACACTAACTGAAATAATTATACAAATATATAAACCATTATACAATTACAAACATCATTTTGAAGTTTGCTATTATTGAGATATAAACTTTTAAACAGAGGGTGTTACTGGATATTTGTAATTGTATAATGGTTTATATATCTATTGTTGAATGTTAAGATTTTTGCTTAGAATCAAGTTAACATATTTAGTCAACTGAACATTATAGCCATGTGATAACATTCGATCATCTTTGGTTGTAGTATCCCTACTGGCTGTTTTGTTTAATATCTTACTTTACATCTTAAGGCTCAATGTGAAGCCTGACCTTTTGTTAAACACTGCAGTAGTGATAATCTAAATCTCACTACAAATATGGAGAAATAATTATATAAAACAATAGGCTTTGTTTTACATCTAACATTAATGCAAAATATAATTACCAAAAGTATAATATGTGCACCAGTGTGCTCCAGTGAAAGGCTGACCAGTGACTGTTACTTTTTCTAAGCTGTCTGCAGTGCCTTACTTTGAGTCAATGCATGTCTTAAATAATAATGTAATTTATCAATTCATCAAAAAATTGTAAATCCCCATTGTGTCTGGATCATGAATTATGATGTAAAATGTGATAATTTGTTTGGATGTTAATAGAACGTGTACCAGTATTAAATTGGGAAAAACTAATATTGAAGCAGTTGAAGTATTCGTACTATGTGTGGAGAGAAGTCAGGAAGAGCAAAATGTTTCCAAATGGTTTTCAAGATTTTATGGAGAGAAATTTTGAAGATGATCTATGAAGGTATGAAACATATTGTTGCATTTCAGGATGTAACTTGTAATTCACACATAACAGTAAGTTAAAATTTTGTACTTTATAGCTCAACTATGTCATTATGTGTCATACCTAGTTATATGAAGATGGTACTTAAGGAAGATTGGAGAAAATATTAGTCACTTTTTCACCAGGATACTCTATATACACCCTCTACTGATTTCAATATATGATTTTTATCAACTCCATGAAAACTAAATTAATAACAATATATTATTTACATGAGCAGGAGAGTTATGTTTGCAAATAAACTTTCTAAATATGAATTTATATTTGGCAACATCTACTTTTTACTTAGCAAAATTTAATGCTAATTTGTTAAGAACTTAAGGGAACCTACAGTAATTATTTTAGTGGTAATACTTATTGAATGTAAACTTCTACTAACACCACACCACCCTTGATCCACACATGAACAGTTTTTTACCCTGCTATAGCACCATGTATTATAAGCATGAGTAATCATTAGTTAACAAATGATGATGCAAGTTATTAATGATAAAAGCAAAATCCATAAAAGGGTATGAGAGGAGTGCACAGGTAACCACTGATTAATCAAAGTTGCAATAGATGGCATTAAAGTAGAGAAAAGAGAATTAGACACTTGTATAAAATTTGCAACTTCACATTAGTTTAAAAAATCGAAGAGCTTATTAAACTTTATAATGTGACATAAAATTGAAATTCTAGAATAAAGCATATTAAAAGGGAACTAAGCAAAGGCAAATTAATAGTGATGATGATCAATGTTATTGCCTAATTTTTATATCAGCTGTATGACAGAGAATTTAATGGTATCATGGAACAGACTTTTATATGTGGCTTTAACTCACTCAAACGACTATTTTTAATGTTATTTTGCTAAATATACTGTTATTTTATTGAGAACATTGTATTCAGAAATGCAAACCACCTTTAGAATATTTTTACAATTAATAAATTAATAGTATTTAAATTTATTGGTCTAACAATGATGTAAGATCTGCTTTCCAAGGCTCTGATGCATTGTTTCTTGTTCCCTCCACAAGATAGTGTCTATCAATGATTTTGACAATTCTTTTTCTTTGTTGTGATTTTCAAAGTGAAAACATAAGTTTTATAATCATTTTTTTGCACATTTATTATTTTTCTCACAAAATATTTATGAAATATTAATTATGTCAGAGAACTAATCCAGATTAGAAGAAAATATTTACTTTTAAATGAAAACAAATTGACAAAGAAGTCAATGGCATATGGCAGAAATTTATTATTGGATAAGTATATGTTTTATGTTGACTGCTATAGATTATTTTTGTTAATTTTAAATAGAAATTTATTTTTAAAAAGAATTGTTTACTTCAATAATCTGATGAATTATTAATTTGCACTTTAGAAACTAAACTAAAACAAGTAAAATTTTAAAAGGCAAGTATATTTTTATTGATGACTCCATAATTGACAAATCAAAAGTTGAAACTTTTAACTCAATCAGCCTATTGGAATTTGGACAAAGAAAAAGTTAATGTACATATATGCATATGGTCTAATAATTATACTTAGTTCACACATCAACAAAACCTAATAAATATGTAGCCCTGGAAGTAAACATCATTTTTGTAGAGTACCTAAATCAAAAAAGTAAACTTTTTATAATAATTCACAAGGTAGACCACAAAGAAGTCATTTTAACAAAATCCCTACTTTGTTATATAATGCTAACATGATAGTAAAATAATAAAATATCCACATTTATCTATCTACCACATAATAAATCATTCACTGATACCCTCAAAAAGTGAACTTCTTAGAATATTAATACAGTTTCCAATATCACTTATGATTTGAATTCCAATGATTTTAATAAGCCCATAAATAAACAATGACATTATTCTATTTCCCAGAGTGCATAATTAATAGCCACAGTTTTACTCATGGGCTTATTAAATTATTAGAATTTAAATTATGAACACTATTTGAAACTGCAGGCTGTGTTGCAACATATGCATTTCTTGGACTGATCAGATTCTCAAAAAAATAAAGAATTTTATTTAGTAGTTTTGAAAATAAAATATATAGCTAAAAGAACATCATTAATTTCACAATTACGTTACAAAATGAATAAATATAAAATACTAAAAAAATCAGAAATTCAATGATTTAATAATGACTTTATTATTTTATGTCATTAAAAATATGTTTCTTTCAAAGGGCAATTATGTAGAAGTGAAAAGGTAACCCAATTCTTAATATAAAAATACATGATTGCTATAAAGGCAGTGGGACATGCTTTATTATTTCTGATTATAAATTACTACATAACCAGTGCAGGAAAAACTAAATACAATTTTTCTATTAATCTGATGCTACCTAGTGTGTGTTATATTAACAATACTTATATTTTAATTAATTATCTAAACAAATTCTTACTATTACTGGAGAAATACTCTGCTAATCAAGAAGTCTCACAATTTCATCTTGGGTTTGAATCCTACAGACTGGTGTTCGTAGACCATTATACAAGTATGACATGCACACATATACATTCTAAATATTATATTTATTTTCTCTGTGCACTCATTTTTGGATTATTAATTTTATAAAATATTTATTTCCTAAATGGCCGTCCTTAATAACTGGTCAAATAAGCTGTCTGAACGATTTAAAGATTGAAGCAACCTCTATTAAATAATTCAAAATTGAGAAGACCGAACGAAGACAAATCCATGCAAATATTTAAATAAAATCATTTTAAACTAGAACTGAATTGACAATGAAAGACTTCCATTTATTAAGAGGCTTTTATTCCCAAGGCCACACTGACAGAATTTTGAGGTGAGGCCCTCTTACAACGTTTTCAATATTAACACAATGTCAATGTCATTTCTGATTCAAAGGTCAAGGAAATCAACAAAGAACAATCAAACCAGATGAAGACAAATCCCTTCACTAAGAAGCAAATTCTTTTTCTCTTTATTGAAAAAAAAAAATTCTTTCACGAGTTGATCCAATTTGAATTAAAACCTCATCAAAATTTATTACTTACTGTTTTATGTTTTTCTTTAAAAATAAGGTTTTATTAGAAAGAAGAAAAAAGTGTTTACCAAGGGCTTTTGTTTTAAACAGTTAATTACAACGGAAAGACTAATGTCAGGGAATCCAACTAGATACTTAATCTTTTATAAAAATATTAAGAAATAGGACTTAAATGAAACTTGAACACAATAAAAATTGTATTATAACTATTCATTCTATATCGGGTATCTATATACGTAAAACATCCACCAAACATTCTTGAAATATATCCGAAAAAGATAAATGATTCCAAAAAGCAATTTACGTGGCTCCGATGTACTTCATTTAATTCACGTCATAATCTTTTAAGCATCTTCATCATTTATTTATTCAGTAATTGTCAAAACTAAATTATTACATTATATTTGCCTGAAGGTTAGTGATGATGGTATATTAGATGTAATAATATGTTCGACTATTTCCATTATCTACCATTAAATGTTGAATGTGCAGAAAATTTTAGACTTTAGTTTAACTTTTCAAATACAAACAACTGTTAATAATAACACCCAAATAAATAACACAGGTTAATAGATACTCATTTAGAGTACATTAATTACTGGCATTTTTAGGAATTGATGGCTAACTAATGACAATGCTAGAATATGAATCAAATGTACACCTTTAAATTTTTGAATATCAAATTTTAAGGCAATGCTCTAACCAACTAAGCTATTCTTACAAAGGCAACTGACAGTAGAAATTTTATATACTTATCTATGAGCATGGCTTAAATTTTCCTGATTTCTACAATGTATTTTTAATACTTTTTTTCTAAAGATGGTATTGCCACCGTAGGTTGACTTACAGAATTATTTGTCATTATCATATGAGCAGCTTCTTTGAATTTTCTTCTTTGTACATTTTCTTCTCTAACCAATATTTTTGTATTATCCCATTCAAACAGATGTTCATTAGTATATATATCATTGTCTACCACACACACATTTGTTTTTCTTTTCTACCCATTATTACACTGTAATTTACAGATGTCAAACTTTCTGCTTTCATAACTTTGACACTATCTACTTCAGATAAATACATTAATGATTAGTACTAACCATTTATATATCTAGAGATGATCCCATCATTTGTTGACCAGAAATAAACTTTAAACCCCAGTTGAAGATTATTATACCTATTTTTTTTTAAAAAAAATAAACATAAATACTTGATATAATTAATCCAATTGGATCACTCTTTTTCCATATTTAATAATTCCAACTCCATCACACATCCTTGAAACAGAGAAAAAAAATCTGAAAAATAAATAAATAATTTCCAAGATCATTTTTATGCTAAACCTTAGTAAGCTGAGGTCACAATCTCCTTCATTTTTATTCTTTGTTCACAATAATTATTTGTTTGTTTATATGTTGTCAAACTTTAACATATTCTCATTATATACATACTTTAGTAATTATTGCTAATCTTTTATTAGATTCGAAAATATCACCCATTTCAAGCCCAGATATAGAATTTAAATCTATTAAAGATTGTAATATATCCATTTCATAATTAAATATAAGATACTTACATAGTTTGCCTGCTGGAAGCTTGCCATCCATTTATTTTTAAATAATTCATTTTCAGGGGATCAGAACACATGATATAAACAATATGGCTGAATATAAGTTACCATATTCCATAATTTTTTTATGTTTTATTTATTAAAATGATAAAGAAGTGCAAAAGTCCAAAAGGTTGAAATTCAAATTTGTTTTAATATAAATGCAGTAAATATTTTTTTTAAAAAAATATCATTTAGTAGACTCTAACAAATGTGCAGACTGATGTCACTTTTTGGGTGAGCACCATTCCATAATTTTGAAAATATTCTGTAAAATACATGTAAATACAGTAAAAAAATAAAAATAAAACATGATTAAGCAAAGTATAATAAACATGTAGGCAAACATCACTTTCTACAGGAGAACTATCATGTAATTTTAAAAATATTCCACTGCATCTTGTTCTGCCGATAAAATATTCCAAATTTTAATCATATTTCCAGTTCTATCCATGAAATATTTCAGATTTTAATCCTATTTCCAAAAATAATATGGTAGAGAAGAAATGTTAAAAAAAAACACATGTAAACTGATGTTAAAAAAATTACTATAATTTGTCACTTGTTATCTGTTAGATTCTTGTTAATAATTTTGAAAATATTCCAGTCACATTTTGTTCTGTCAATGAAATATTGAAAATTTTATCATTTTACGTATGGGTTACCAAATGCTTGAAGAATGACAATCTTATCAACACACGTTAACATTTGAATGTTATGTTCTAAATGAAATTTATTAAAAAATATTTTCAAAATTGTTTAAAATTAACAATCAATTTAGAGCTGTGAATGAAATTTATTAAAAAATTAGCATTAATCCTGCCACAAATTCTATTCACAAGATAACATTAAATTATTAACACTCAGTGAACACTTACCATGAGATTAATAGATAACGTGATAAATTATAGTAATTTTTTTAAACATTAATTTATACGTGGGTTTTTTAACATTCCTTTTTTACCATATCATTTTTGAAAATATGATTAAAATCTGTATTATTTTATTAACAGAACTGGAAATATGATTAAAATTTGGAATATTTCATTGACAGAACAAAACGCAGTGGAATATTTTCAAAATTATGGGATAGTGCCCATCTGAAAAGTGATCTCTGTGTGCACAGATGTTATAGTGTTACTAAATGATGTTTTTTATTAAAAAAAACGTATTTACTGTATTTACATTAAAAAAATTTTTGAATGACAACCTTTTGGATTTATGTGTTTCTTTATCATTTTAATAAATATAAAAAAAACAATTATTGAATACAATCCCATATTGTTTATACCATGTTTTCTGAGCCACTGAAAATGAATTATTTAAAAAACATAAAAGGCAAGCTACATAAGTACCAAATATAGTATAACTGAAAATGATATACATAGAAAACATAATGATGATGTTGAATTATTTCATTTGTTTATGTTATTTAAGGAATAGAACATTTTAACAGAGGATTAAAGTTTATACCTGGATGTAGAGGTAATCTCTAGTTTAGTAACTTATTAGTAATAATCAATAATGAATTTAACTGAAGGAAATAATGTCAAAGTTGTGAATACTGAAAGTTTGACATTTGTAAAACAAATTGTAACAATTGTATGTAGCAGTTTAAAGATATAATGAACTTTTTAGAAATAAAAAATGTAACTATGAAACAGATGAAATACAAGAAGCAAAAAGGAACAAATTACCAGCAAATATAATCACAGTGCTATTACTAGACTATATTATTCCATTTCTTGATTATTAATCTTTCCTTTAGATCTAGAAAAAAACCTCATATAAAATGGTTGTATGAAGTAAGGAAGTGTACTGGTGTGAAATGGAGAAGAGAGACCAGAGATTACAGAATCTTGATCAAACTTGGAAAAATATTCAACCTATAATACAATCACTGTGTTATCACTTATTGCTTAGTTATTCATCTTTTTTAGACCTAAAAAAGACTCCACATAAGAAGGGTATGAAATAAGAAAGTTTTCTGGTGTGACATTGAGAAGAGAGAGTAGAGATAAGAGAAAGTGGATCAAACTTGGAAAAAACATTCAACCTGTAGTAGACTAATAATAATTAAAAATAAGAATGATCAAGCTCAATGGCAAGCCTTTACTGCTACTATTATTACTACTACTACTACTACTACTACTACTACTACTACTACTACTACTACTACTACTACTACTACTACTACTATTATTATTATTATTACTATTATTATTATTATTATTATTATTATTATTATTATTATTTTGATTATTATTATTATGTTTCAAAAAGGGGAACTTTATTCCATCTAGAAAAGCAGGTTACATTAATAATTTTTCATATACATGCATTTACAATGATATTTTTAAGGATTATGTATATTGTCTTTAAGCTCTTTCCAAGTCTTTACAGATATATACAGGGTGAGTGATAGATTGTTTATCCTAAGTTATCATTTATTGATTTATGAATTTTTTGCTGTCCATTTTCTTGCTCTCTTTTTGAGTCTATTATTGAGAAAAGGCAGAACTATTAGAGATTTGAGTGTTGGTGTATGAGTGACCAAGTAACCACAAAAATGTCTGGGTGTGCTATTTTATTGTCTCTGTTTTTTAATTGTGCTAATTTGTTGTGAAAAGTTGATGGATGCCACCTTGTATTATTGCCAAAAGCAAATGTGCATCACATGCACCAAAATGCATAAAGCATGAAGGTTGCTGCTCAGATTGTTGGGGTGGATGTTCTGCAGAATGCACTGATAATATCTTGCAGGGAGATGTTTGGTTTTCTGTATATATTCGTTATTTCATGCCAAATATTGTTTAATGCTGGGCAGTTGCAAAACAGATGTTGTTTTTCCTGCTTGGTGGCATAGCATGCAGAAGGGGTCTATTTTTGTATACAATCATCTGTATCTTAAGAAGTATGATGTTGGCAAGGCATATAGATTTAGTCTCAGGAGGAAATCAAAGAATTTGGACTCCATGCACCATTTTTTAAATTTTTTAAGCAGCTGTTGGTTGTTTATTCTGAGGATCTGTGTTGAAATATCTGATGTATATCCTGGGTATACCATTGCATATATCTGCCAATATGAATATTTTGTTGTTGTTTGCAGTGATATTTGAGTATGTGTGATTCTGAACTGGTTTATAACTGATGCTAGATAACAATGTGAAGGTGGAGGTTTGTCTGTAGGTATTATTTGGATTAGATACTGAAGTTCTGGGAAATGTCTGAGGGTGGCTATTATAAGGTTCACAGTCTTTTGTATTCGAAGAATATCTATGTTGAGTAGCTCCAAACCATTGTGTATTGCTGGTCAACTAAGATGTTTTGCAGATATTGACCCTGTATTTTTATTATTATTATTATTATTATTATCATAATTATTATTAATATTATGCAAATGATTTGAAAAATAAGGTTTATATTTAAAGTTATTGGAAAGTCTCATCTGCATTTTCTGTGAGGCATTTTCTATATAGATATATAGTAAAGAAGTATGTAAAAGAATAGGTGACCACTGTAAAGAAATGTTCACTTGAGAAATCCAATAATGTTGAATATCAAGAAATGTGGTGTGGACAGTTTTTATCATAATAGAAGCATAGTAATTGACAGTAGATAATGTGATTTATCCAAACCATGTCGAACACTTTTCGCAAAACTTTTTATTTGTATATATATATACACACCTACATTTCAACTGTCCTGCAGTCTTCTTTAGAGCCAGTTCATTTTAATTTCTGAAGAAGACTGCAGGACAGTTGAAATGTAGGTGTATGTATATATGTACAAATAAAGAGTTTTGCTAAAAAGTGTTCAAAGTGGTTTGAATAAATTGCATTTATAGGATATTACAGCTTAATAAAGAAAAGTGTGATTTTAGTAGATAATGTGCTTGCATTCTAATCTTAAGTAACAAAGGGGCTATTTTTAGAAATAATTTAGAAGCTAATTTTAGGTGAGAAAAATAAATTCAGTTCTGATCCAATGTTACTCCTAACTAGCTTTACATACCTAATAAATTATATAGTGTTTGGTGATATTAATGATTACATGCTTTAATAAAAAATTCAAACATGGTCATCACAGAAAAAATATTATACCATAAAAGATGACTTAAATTCAATGAACTAATCATTAACTAAGTTAAAATGTATTTTTTAAAATAAAATTTGTGTTGACAAGGGTAGACCATCTTGCTAATGAAAAATAACAAAGTGTACAATTTGTGACCTGGGCCAACTGATGAGTGCTGTTTCAGCACAAAATGCATCTTAGGGGTTATTTATCTTTTATTGTTTATTTATATGGAATTATTTATGAAATAAAAAAAATAGAGAAATACAGGAGTTGTCTGTGCAGTTTGTGTTAAGATCACTATCAAAATATTTCTTAGTATTTAATAAAACTCTCCAATGTAGTAAAATATTCTTTTTTATAACAAAAATGTAATAAAAGACAAAAAATATCACATTTTTGGCTTACACAGCATTTTATAGCAGCATACTGTATTTGACTCACATTTTCCATATAAGGTAAAATTAAAAAGTTGATAGATATTAGTCAGTAGTATTTATTAAATAAATATTCTTATTATAATTCAATTTACAAATGCTACCAGTTTGATACCATTTACTTTAGATAATGTTCTCTCTATCCATAGGTTTGCAATACTAATTTTAATATTATTGTTTATCAGGATAGAAAAATTGACCTTATTTGATTGTGATTAGAAAGGAAGAAAATTCTAAAAAAATCACATTTAACTTTTGCAAACATTACTTTTTTAATAGGACAAAATCCCTATTGGTAGATTCAATTAAAGTTCCAAACTTTTGATTGGTCAATTACAGAATCAGCAATAAAAATATATTTATCTTAAAATTATATTTGTTTTGGTTTAGTTTCTAAAATGGAAATTAACACTTTATTAGATTATTAAAATGAATGAAAGTTTTTTAAAAAAATTGATTTCTATTTATAATTACTGAAAATAATCTATAGTGGTAAACATAAAATTTATGTTTGTTATCCAATTATAAATTGAAGCTATACATTATTAATCTTTGTTTGTCAATTTGCCTTCATGTAAAAGTAAACATTTTCTGCTAAAATCTGAATTCTTTTTCTAAAATAATTTATATTTCACACATATTTTGTGAAAAAAATCATTAAAGTGTAAAAAAAAGGTTCTAAACATGTTTTCATTTGAAAAATTCAAATGAAAAATTGAACTGTCAAAATTTATTGAGAGGCAATCATAAAATGTTTAGACATTAGGTGGTGTGAATCATGAGTTATGTCATAAAGTGTGACAGTGTGTTTTGGGAATCTATAGATTGTCATTTCTCCATATGCAACCACATAAATATGGCAAAAATGTTTTTGAGATTCATGGCTTCATGGTCATATATTGTTTGAATAACTTCTAATGTTTCTATATCAGTTTTTCCCAATTTAAAACAAAACATTAATGGTTTGTGCATTTTTCTATCACTGACTGAAGTTCAAAATACACTCTCACATTTCATATCATAACTCAAAATCCAGATATGTAAACACTTTAGAAATTTTATTGAGAGTACTTGCTTGGAGAGAAACATTCCACTAAAACATTGTATATATTGACTGCTCAAACTTAAAATAGATGGAATGGAACAAGTAGCATTTATTCTTGTGAAAGTATGATAAAGAAACTTAGAAGCTGGGAATGCAGATTGTCAACAAGTACATTAAACCCTATAAAATCATCAACAAATAAAACAAAAGTGGTTTGAATAGGATTTAGATTAAAAAATGATACTATCTAGAGTAAAACTCCTATTCAAAATCTTTGGCATCATGAAACATGCTGTAAGATGATATTTAAGGAGTAAAAGCTTCTTCAATTGGAAATAATCTTAAATTTAAGATGGTTTGGACATTAACAGTACACTGAATCATCAACACCAGGTGGCAGCAACAATCAGATCTGCTACCATTTAAATATTGGCCACTATCAGTTGCATACTTTCACCCAGGATCCATCATTGCTGCTGTAATATATCGCTATTATCTATCAAATAATGTAAAAAATAGAACAATAAAAAGCTATTAAATAAGATTAGAAAATACCCATGACAAATTTAGAGTCAACAAAAATGTCTTTTAAAAAATGAAAATAAAAATACTAATATAAGAGATATAGAAAAAAATATTTTTGTAATCACGTATCTTTAAGAACCTGGAATGATCAGATAATCCAAAACTTCTAGACATACATCTATCTTGCATTATAACATTAATTTATATTTCCCACAAATTTCTTCAATAAAATAATGATTTTTTTTTTTATTAACATGCAGATGGTTTAATGTTGTGGCTATGTGTTAGATTCTGGAGTATAAGGCCTTTAATTTGACTCTAGTTCTAGCATTTCTTGTATTGAAACCACCTATGAATTCCCAAGACATTTGATTATTATTAGTAGTATGTAGTTAATAATTTGATAATAAATGAATAGTTACTTATTTTAGGTTTGTTTCCAGGTTTTTTTATCACTGTAAACATCATCTCAACTTATATGGAACAACCATCAGCTCTTGGACCAAATGCTCTCTCATTCTGAAACCATTTTGTCAACAAACTTTACTTGCCAAGAACTAATAGTAAACAAACTCCTTCTATGTGTCAGCTCGCAAAATGACAAAGGCAGTTTGAAAACATGTACGTAGTAAGAAAGAATGTTTGAGTTTCTGTGTAGTTGAATGGTTGTGATATGTGGAGATAAGATATAAGATTCAGTGATAAAAATCTAGTAAAAGTTATTTTTTTCCTATTTAAATTACTGTCTGCTACATTCATTCAAAAAAAAAAAAAAAGAGAAAAGCTAATTTGTATTTAACTAGAAAACTATGATAAAACAACAGAAAAAACAAACAATAAAATCTCTCATGAGAAAAATTCATTTTTCTATTTGTTTTGAAAATAAACTGTTATCAATTTTATGAAGATAAATGAATTATTTTTTTAAAAAACATTATTTTTTTGCATTCTCTAAATAAACTGTTTTCTGGACTGACTATTCATTATTTAAAGACATGGATTTTACAATTATAATTGTTACAAAAAATTGTAACTTGAAATAAAAACAAATAATCCTTTCACGAGTAAGTTTTTATATAATTTTTTTTTCCGGTACAAGCGTATTATTACAATTTAATTTATAAATGTTAAACTTTCTGCATTTATAATTTTGACATCACTCATTTCAGATAAATAGATAAATAATTATTACTAATCATTTATTAGGTTAAAAATTATCACAACATTTTGAGACTAATGTACACTGAAAATCTAGTAAGGACCCGCTTTTTAAATTGATGTAAAAACAGCATGAAATGCATCTTGGGAATCTTTTATTATTTTTAGAAGTTTTATTTCTAATAATTTAAATGCAAGTATATTTTACATACCTGGAGTCTAGATGTAATATAGGGGATTGTAGTGAGTATATACCAGTAAATAGATGATTAGGAACTGGGTTCCTTCCAAGCTTCCTACAAAGTCATTTTGCATCAACACATATGTTATATAGTCACATACACTACAAAAAATCTAAACCATTAGCATATCTGGATTATGAGTTAAAAACATGAAATGTGAAAGGGTGTTTGACATCTTCACCCAACGTGGAGTAATGTGCTAATGTTAAATTTTGTTTTAAATTGGTAAAACTGATAGTGACATACATTTTCATTTGGTTTTCAGGATTTCATAAGTCAAGGATAACATTAAAAAAGATCTATGGAGGTATGAAACTCTCTGTTACATTTTATGTCAAGGGTTATGTTTCAGACAATTTAATACCTTAAAATTTTTATGGTGAAGCTGAATTATTTTGCTGCTTAATGCATGTGTTGATTCAGAAAAGGCATTGGAGGCATATTGATGAGATAATCAGGTATAATTTATGGGATTGCAAGCATCTTGGAGAGAGAACTAAGTATTATTCATTACATTTTAGGCAATTGGACAGAGAACCAAGCAGCATTTATAACATTATAGGCATCTGGTAGATAGAAGCAGGCCTCATTTATGGCATTTCAGGCATCTTGGACAGAGAACCAGGCATCATATAAAAATTTCAGGCATCTTAAAGAGATGACTAAGCATCATTCATGGGATTGCATTACTCATGAAGAGAGAACCAGGTATAATTTATTTTATTGCAGGAATCTTAGTGAAAAAACCAGTCATTATATATGACACTGCATACATCTTGGAGAGGGAACCAGGTATCATCTATAGCATAGCAGGCATCTGGGAGAGAGAAACAGGCCATTTATGGTACTGCAGTTATCTTGGTGAAAAAACCAGACATCATCTATGACACTGCATGCATCTTAGAGAGAGAACCAGGTATCATAATCATAAAGAGAGATTTAGGCATAATTTATTGCATTGCAGGCATCTTAGAGAGAGAACTAAGCATCATTTATGCCATGACATTACTCATGAAGAAAGAACCAAGTATAATTTATTGCATTTCAGGCATCTTGGTGAAAGAACCAGGCATAATCTATGACACTACATGCATTTTAGAGAAAGAACCAGGCATCCATCTATAGTATAGCAGACATCTTGGAGAGAGAACCAGAAATAATTTATGACATTTCAGGCATCTCAGTGAGAAAACCAGATATCATTTATGGCATTTCAGCATCTTGGTGATAGATTCAGGCATCATTTTATTGGGACACATTGTGTGCAAACACAGGGTCCCATTTGCAAAGGGAGACCTTTTTTATAAGGCTAATATAACTTGATACTGAAAAGCTAATAGCTCAACAATTGTAGGTTTTATGCAATGAAACCTCCAAGAATCATTAATTAACCTGATGGTAAAAATGATAAATATTTAAAATAAAGAGTATTATTATTATTTAGGCTATCCCAGGGCTTCATTTAAATATTTATCCAAGGGCCACACCCAAATAATATATACATTACATATACACCTGGATCTCGTTTTATGTGGATTATTTTAATGCAATTTTGAATTTATGCGATTCGTGTTTCTTCTTAATATCCTTCATATTTCACTATATTTATGAGATATCAATAAATTTAAATTATTAATAACTTATTTTGACTTGAAATACTTTTTTTTTTAAAAAAAATATAACGTTATATTAGCAGCTAACGTGAATATCACCTGAAGTTGTATTTAGAATATTAACTTCTATATAAATAACCTATTTATACTAATGAGTAAATAATAATAATAGATTTGTACTTACATATAAAAATATCACTATAAATATTCAAAAATTTTAAACTTTTAAAATGTATTTTGGTAGGTATAACAGAAATAAATAATCGTAGATTTTTAAAATAAATAATGAAGATTTTATTGATTTTATAAACTGAAAATAATCTTACTAAAGATAATGTATAATCTTTTTGTTTTGATTGCAATCTCATTTTTTAATATAAAAACAGAAAACCATTTACACAGCACAAGACTAAAAATGGTGCTAGTTACGAATAAAAATAAAGTGACTAACAGGTTTCTCTGGGCATAATTGCTGAGAAATTCTTGACTTTGTTTAAGGAAAAGCCATAATACATCACATCACATCAAATCTGATTTCTTACCAGTTTACAAACAAATGCTAGCCGCAATGATGAATACAACTTGTAGATTGCATTTTGGTCAACTCTTATTTATGCTATGGCATATTCTATATAAAGATAAAAGTTAATCACTGAAAAGAAGTGATAAAAACTAGTCATCTTTGAGTAATGGTTTTGAAGAAGATATAAGATTGCCATGAACTATGAGTAGTTCAATTGATCAAATTAAATTTTTAACTCATCTGAGTAGAAATGACCAGATTGAAAGGGTTCATTTTTGATCATATTACAAAGTGGAATAATTGATCAGAAAAGTATATAATAGTGCCAAAGATTAGTAATGAATAAATAAGATGTTAACCAGCAATACTCTGAAAGGATATAAACCACAAAAGCTTACTCATCGCACCAACAAAAGGGAAATTGGGAAAAACTGAATAACTGATCATTTCAAGAGATACTACTCATATGATCATTGGATGTCAACTTGTTGACATTTAAAAGTTAATGTATGCCTAAGTTTGATGTAAAACATAATAATTAGAATTAAGGTATTGCATATTCCATATGCCAGATTTTAAGATTTTGAAAAAGATCATAAACAAGATGAAAAGATGAGATAAGTGATGTAGAGACAAAATACTTTAAATTTGAAAAAAAAAAAAGAATAAACTCCTAAGTCATTAATAATTATTAGAAATAATGGTAAGAATGTAAGTCCTAAAGATATATGTCATAATTTTTAAACCCTATTGATATTCTTTTCATAATTTATTTATAAAAGATGACTATTTTTGCTTAGTACTGATTTTGCATTTAAATTTATTGGTCATAATGATTGTTTATCTTTTCTACATGTGTGTGCTCATGTGTGTCAGTGGTATGAGATAGTGTGGATAGTTGAAGGGTCCTTAAAAGTCTGTGTTCAAATTCCAATATATTTATGATTAAGTTTCAGGTATATGAAGAATGCCTGTAATTCAAATACTAGTCATGAAACACCAACTTCAGAATAATACTTTTTTCTTTAACTCATACAGTTCTTAGAGTTATGGGCCTTGCCCAATTTGGTGCAGTGATAGAGCAGCAAACTAGTCTATGCTCATGACCCAACCCTGTCAATTCCAATTCTCAAACTATTTATGAACTCCTGATAAATAAACCAGTCTATTATTTATTAAAATAAACAATGAAGTGAGTTCATTAACATAATTACTTATTCATATGTATATAACCGTTATCTCTTTTTCTTTTTACGATTAACCTTAATATTCATCACTTTAGCAGAAATTATTTATATCATCTATTTCTTTTTCTATAATTTATAGTTCCTAATTATCTTTGTGATCTCGTATTTTAATTTCTGTTTTAGTGTTTTAACTATGAATACGTGTGTCTTTCAGTTCTAATATTTTAAACTTCAATCCAAGATATTTGTCAGAAAATTATAAAGATCTTTTTAGTACAATAATTCCATATTATTTATTATTTTAAATTTATACCAATTTGTCTATACTTGGTCCTTTTTATTTGTTACTGCAAAACTAAAGATTTATAAGATAAATATTAATTACTTTTCTGAAAGGATGTTACTAACTAGGGGCATAGGAAAGTAGCTGCTTATCCTTAAATTAATCTGGAAATTAATACTTTACTAAAGTTATTTATTTTATAAAACAGAGCCATTATAATAGAGACACATATAAACCATAATATGATCAGTTGCTTAGAAGATCTTATGCCATTTGAACAACAATATATTATGATGAGCATAATTATTTTATTTATTTGACCAAACCAATATATATATATATTAATACTTTACTAAAGTTATTTATTTTATAAAACAGAGCCATTATAATAGAGACACATATAAACCATAATATGATCAGTTGCTTAGACGATCTTATGCCATTTGAACAACAAAATATTATGATGAGCATAATTATTTTATTTATTTGACCAAACCAATATATATATATATTTTAGATAGCTTTCAATTCAGAAACTTTTAGCTCTTCATTACACAATTCTTACTACTATATTAATTGTATAAAACATATATAACAGTCATATAAATATTTTAAAGTAGACGAGCTTATAAATAAACTTTCTTTATTACACTAAATCTGTCTTTCTGAAGTTTGTACATTCTGTTGATAGACGGATTTGGTCCTAAGTCTTCAGAGTTATTCAATTATTAATAATCAATAAAAATATAAAATTATTATTTGAAAATATTGCACAAACATGCATAAAATTAAATAAAATATATAAATTGATCTTATTTTATTCAATATAACCAAAGTTAACATATAATTATGGGAATTGTTATAAAACACTAACTTCAAAATATTTTCATGAAATTATGTATGTATTTGTCAAATTGAAGTATTCACACACTTACAGATGAAACATTAAACATAAATAGTAATTATAAGTTAGATAACTTTTTGTCTATGATGTAACCAAGGCAACAAAAAATTAAAACTGGGAGAACAAATGAAAGACAAGTGATCCAGTAAATAAGAATAAAAACTGTCTGAGTTACTTAAACTATCCACTTTTAGTTTACTTATTTCATAATCTAGTCATGGTGTCTATGCTCTGAGTTAGACTTTTCAGGCATTACAATGACACTATAATCATTACTTTTATATATTGTTTTAAAGCATATGTATAACTTATGTTATGGTGTTAAACCACTAAACATCACATGATCACCATCCATTGATTAATCTGGCTTGCACTGAGTGGCACTACTGTATGGAAAGTTTTTCCTGTTTTATATTATAGTGCGTGATTGTTTGTATATGTTCTTTTTCTCTGAGCTGCAATTTTAATGAATTAATTTTTTAAAAAACCTAAAGTTGTCAGCATTATATAGAAGTATACAGACCTTTGTGTATGAATGACAGCAAACTTCTACTGTTATAACAAAGCTATGAAAAAGATGGCTTAAAAATGAGATTTGTAAAATAATTAAAAAAAATGAGATTTGTGATTAGCCCAGGGATAAATAAATAGAAAAAAATGTGATTTTTAGTAAGTGTTAAAGATATGATGCACCAAAAATTGTCACTAATAGGGGATTGTCTTTGAAACATTTATTTTTAAAAAGACTACTCTTAGAAAGTTTGTTATGGCAGCAAAAATCAGCCACTATTGGCTTAAAAAAAACTTTTGAAAAAACAATAAGTAAAATATTCTTTAAAATTTTAATAACAAATAATTTATTAATTTTTAGAATTTTTTTTCTTTGTTGTTAACTAATTATAAATATATCTTTCTTTTAGTAACATAAAATTCTAATATGTAATATTTCATTCTTCTAACTTTTAGAATAGGTAATGTATAGCCAATATCAGTGAGTTTCATTGTTATATGTACGAACATTATTCATATATTTATTTTTATATTTTCTAATTGTCAAATTATAATTTTTTAGGTATACTCATTTGAAAATGTAAATATGATATATAAAATAAGCAAATTATTATATAACATATAGAAAAAAGGTTTAACTGTAGAAATAAAACTATGCAAAATTTTGTACTATATAAAAGAGTATTCACTACATTCTATTCAAAGTGTGATAGGCAGGAAAAAGCCCTGAACTAGTTGATTCCAGTTTTTATAATAATTAGCAGTCAACAAATATATTTATGAGAATTTGATGTATAACAACATGTCAAAAATCTCATAAGAAATCAATCCTGCTATCATAATAATTAAATACATTAAATTAAAATTTTTTCACTGATATGAACGTTAAATATAAATAGTAATTTTGATGTAATATTCAGAATAAATTCTTCTGCTATGATGTAACCAAGATAATAACCAATTAACACGGAAGAGCAAACCTAACCCATATTATCTAGCCAATAACAATAGAATCCATTGAGGTACTTTAAGACAGATTTTTTTTTTACCATTTCACAGACACACATAGATATATTCAAATTTTTGTTTTTATCAATGCATCTTTCACATTAGCTATATCATATCACAACTGCTCAGCAGCATAGAAGACTGACCAATCTCTCACACTATGAATGCATTTTGAAACACCTTCTTCACTTTCCAAGTGAGTAAGACATACATATGTTATAATTTCACTTCATATAAACAGTTTTAGATGTATTTCAATTACATTTCATATATAAAAATATTTATATATATTCCAAGCTTCTATTCCAACACACATTCTTGAAATATACAGACAAAGACATTAACAGGGAAAATGATATCAAAGATGTGCATTTTATTTTTACACACAAACACAGACATATATATATATTAAAGATTTTCATAGTATTCCAGATATGAACATTAATTATAAATCAGAATTTGTATGTAATAATCAGAATAAATTTCTGTGCTATGGATGGAACCAAAGCACAAACAGTTAAAACTGAAAGACCAAAATGACACCATGTGAGCTATCACTTAACCATAGAATCTATCTAAATTATATTACCCATTCTAATTTTCTTCCCAAACAAATTTGTATGAGTGTCAATTCATTGTGTATTAAAGGAAATTACTAATTTTCTAAAAAAGTATTGGCATATATATATATATTATTCATAATATTTTCCCAATAAAATCTATAGAGGCAGAATATCTGAAAATTCGGCAACTTAAATCAATTTTAAATCTGCCTTGATTGAATTCTATTATTCTTTGGCAGTCTTAAACTTTGTTAAAAATAAAATATTACACTTCGGAACAAGTCAAATTGCAGGGAAGGTGTGAGGCAATTAAAACCACAACCAAATAAAACTGCAAGACCCAGGTGAAACTACAGATCTAGTAAATAACAATAGAACCTGTTCATGCTACATTAAGTTAAAAAGACACCTAGTTCTAGCTTCCAAGATCAGATACAAACACTATATATGTAAAAATTTGAACTATAACAACTTGCCTAAAATCTTACAAGAAATCAATCTTCTTCTACAATGAATTATGCACATTAAAAATTTTCATAGACTTATAAACATTAAATATAAATGAAAATTTCTGAATAATAATATTTATAAAGTATCTCAGCCATGCTATAAATCAAATTATAACCAATTAAAACTGGAATAGCTAAAATTACATAATCTAACAAATAACTATAAAATCTGTCTAAGTTAGCTAAAAGATGAACCTACCTTTAAAATACTCAGGTGCTTACAAAATTAGCAGAGACAATATTATGTAGTGTAATAATTTGAAGTATAAAATTTTTCCTGAAATATCACAGAAAGCAAACCTTTTCTACAATAAATTATGGATATTAGATATTTTTAAAGACTTATAGATGTGAAAATATTGAAATCACATGACTAGTTTTTGAAAGAAATGTAAAATAACTAACATATACTAATTTTAAGCCAATAAATATCACATGACCACATCTCTTATGCTTGTGTATAACTGTTGTTAAAATAAGCAAAACTCACTATACGTATTGCCACACACAGCAAGCTAGAGTAATCAATAAATGCCAGAAGGCTTGTGCATAAAATTCCCATCTAGTTCCTACTCATCCAATATCTCCAGACTAGCTTGCTGTGTGTGACAATATGTATAGTGAGGTTTGCCTGTTTTAATATACTAATTTTGATGCCAAAAGTCACAATTCTGTAATAAAGAAGTATAAAAAGACAATATTAAATGTGGTTGTTGTAAGTTCTTGAGATATGATGACCTGAAGTGTTTTTCCAGATAGCAGAGCTTGTGTGGATATTATAAATGGTAGTGTTTTTCAGAAACAATAAGTTAGAGCATAGGATTATAACATAAATGAGTGCAATTCAATGAAAAGTGAACTGTTTCTTTTTCCAAAATGAATGCAATGCCATTTCTGAATTAACATTTGCACAACATAACAATCTAGTTTAGTTATTTTCTACAAAAGTTTTAAAGTACTCATAAATCTGCATCATGTGTCATGACATAAAATGTGATTGGATGTTTTGTATTATAACTTGTAATGGAACAATACACTAATATGAAATTTTATTTTAAATTGAACAAAACTGTTACTGAAGAAATTGTACACATCAATAAATACAAGAGCCATAAGAATGTTTGCAAGATTCCATGATAATAGAAAGCACATTGAAGACAATGTTCAAACATATGAAACACATATCATAACACAAGTTCTAGATATACTAATGCCTTAAAATATTTGTTGGGAATAAAATTAAGCTAAGTTACTATATAATGCATGTGTTGTTTTAGAGGTGGCGTTGAGACAGTTAGGAGAGAGAATGAGTCATCAATTCATTGGCATACAATGTAATTACAAATATTTTGTAGTATTTTTTTACCCAAAACATATTTCTTTGCTATTTTTGCTACATATGGTTACCTTTAAATTAATAAGCTTCTAAAAAAGAGATGAATTAAGACTTTGCCATCAATAGACATTAATTCTTCTTCACAGTAATATTTTTTTGGAACCCAGATGATAATGACAGTACTGTACCAAAGCCAATATGGCATATGATTTACTAGTCTTCATTTATAAGGGTATCTTTATATCCTTCAAAGGGTAAGGTTTTAATAAACTGTTTAAGCTAATTTTCAAGTTTTTTTTGTTTTTATCAGTGCAGACACAATTCCACCCTATCTATCACAGCCATTCACCATCACAGACATTCATACTATCTTCTCTCACAAAACATGCATTTCATGAATAATTCTTATTCATTTGATAAGTTAACTGTACAAAGTAACTGAATCTCTATGCGTGTGTTGACACTCAGCATTCAAGTTACTGGTTCAAAACTATAAAACATTAACGAATATCCATCAAAATTGACTATGGACCAATCACATGAAATAAGACTTCTATGTCAAGCCCATTTTCTGAAAAACGTTTACTTAATGTAGATTGAACCTCGGATTGCACAATAGTAAGTGAGTACATTACCACTATGCAATGGGAATGAAATCCAAGTTCAAACCCATTCTAGAACTTCACATTAATCAATAAACATTGAATATGAGTGTGTGTGTGTGTATATATAAAGTATACAGTAAGTAATTAACTTAAAAAATAATAAAATATTTATTTTGTCTTTAAGTGTTTTCAAATATATTGTTAAAATATAAATATTTTTCTATCATAACTGAAAATCAGGTAGTAATTAATTCACGCTGAATGCCTTCAAATGTTAATTACAATTGTTTATTTATAATATATGTGCATATTATTCTATTATTTACAAAATTTATTTCATTGCTCGCTTCTTTGAAATGTTTAACATCAGCTCAATTCAGAAATTTTAATTTCAGCACAATTTCCATAATGTTTTGTTATTACTATAATTATAAAGACTAGAAACAATATAAACATTCATGTTTATTCTATGTAATGTACACATATAAAATTCTCAAAAACAGTTTTTAAGTTTTTATGTGTGATGTATATCTGCATATATATATACGTCCCCACTAAGAAAAATATTTCTAATGAAAGCAATTAATTTCTGATATTTGTCTACCTCCCCCCCCCCCTAGACTTCTCCAAAAAAAACTTTATAGATGTAATGGGATGTAACAATAAATAATGCTTTATTTCTTGGAAGTTTGAGGAGATTGGGGAACTGGAAGTGAAAAACCTTGCCATGAACAATCCAGAGCCTGTCATTTTATTACTGTACCAAACCACGCAAGATGTGTGATGCAGTGATATTTACAACACAACCACAAGTTGTAATGAAAATAATAACAACAACAACAAAAAGATATTACATTCAAAGATAAAGTTGAAAAAAGATATTAAACGATTAAAAATAAGAAACAGACGGATAAATTATAAAATAGATTAGAGCTTTTATATATTTGGGAAGTGGTGAGCTAATAATGAAAATACTGATGAAGAAAATGAAAAAAATATTAAAATAGCTATAGTCTTTGACTAAGATTAGGAGATTATTCTATAACCCTTTAAATTTTGATCTAGAAAACAGACTTAAGAATCTTTCTTTGAGTGTAGTTTTACATGTAGTATAGACAATTAAAAATAAAGAGATAAAAAGATCGGTTGTTAAAATGTGAAGCTGAAAGACAACGAAAATAGAATGTAAAGAAATTAGAGTTTTGCTATAATGAGAGAATTAAAAAAAGTTTACTTTTTGAAAAAAATATAAAAGGAAAAGGTAATATAGTGCATTACATTGTGCAAAGGAATTACATAAGACATTCTGGAGAGGATTGCAAAGAATATAAGAAAATAACTTAGAGACGAGAGAAGTCAACTAACAATTGTAAAAAAAAATATAACAATATTTTCATAACACACAAAAAAAGGGCTTGAAGAATGTGGACCAGTTAGGTACACAGAATTTACCTTTTTGGAAAATAATTATTGGTAATGAAAAATCCGAGATCTAATACTACCAAGTAGCAAATAGATAAAAAAATAAATTTAACTATTGAAATAATAAAACAGTTTTTAAAAATAGCAGCAAAATGAATATATATATATGGAAATAATAAATATGAACAGTCCTGTAAATCATTATTATCATCATTATCATTTTCAACAATTATTGATTCACTGCAGGATAAAGATTTCTTCAAGTTCACTCCATCTTCTCCAATCTCTAAACTTTCTTCTAAATATCACACATATACACTTTCTTATTTCATAAATTCATCTCACATGTTGTCTCTTTCTAGATCTTTTATCATATCATGGAGTCCAGTTTGATTTCAACTGTCCATATATTATCATCTCTTTTAGCAATATGTCTAACTCAACTCTACTTCAGTTTCTTAATTTTCTATGATGTCAATAAAATCTGTTTGTTTTCTCACCCATGTATTTTATTTTCAATCTCTTCTTGATAACCTTAACATACATCTCTCCCTACTTTTTTAAATGGACTAAAGTCTCTATTGCTCTTCTGTTAATTAAGTGTCCATGTTTCAGGGCCATAAGTAAAAACAGGTAAATCACATTTTTTAAAAAAACTTTTTTAACACATAGGCATATTTCCCTTTAATATTAAGTTATTTGTACCAAAACCACTCCAAACAAGTTTAATTCTGATTAATTTAACTATTATGTTTTCATCTGTACCTAGACACACACACACACACACATATATATATATATATATATATATATATATAAATTTAAATGGAAATAACTACTTTCTGCTAACCATATCAATTAATAGTAATAAAAAATAGTATGAAACCCATTCTTTAAGTTTTGATTTATTTAAACAAAGATCGATAGACATATTAAATGAGATATTTATATATTAACCATTTTTATACAGATTAAACATTTTGAAATTATATTTATTTATTATAAAACAAATAATTTTTCTTACTTTTACCAACCTGTAATATTAACACTAAATGAAAGTAACCAGTAGCCTTTAATATATAAAAACTTAAAGAATAAGTAGTTATTCTATTTCTTATTAATATTTATTGATAATATAAATATTATTTATTAATGGTTCATAGAAAATAGCTACTTTCACTTAAACTTATATATATATTTACTTCAAAAACAGCAACAACAACAATAAAAAAGACACCAACAAAAGAGCTATTATAGGTTAGTGAGAAAAGGTGTTTAGCCTCATGGATTGTCTATTAATAGTAATTGTTAATTTCTTGGTAATATCAAAAGCTAAAAGTTATCTCTGTTTACATGGTATAACCTCATTTTGATTCTTTATTATAATAACAATCCATTGAAATATTTATTTCAACATACATATTGTAACCATATATATAGACCACCTGGGGTAGATATGTGCTTTAAAGTATTAAATAATTTTTTATAAGATTATAATAAGTAAATTTCTTTATCTGTACTATTATAATAAGAATATTAAATTATATGTTTTAATAGCAGGAATTAAAGTAATTTAGTTAGCCTATTTCATTAGCAGTTATTAAAAAGTTATCATATATTGTTTAATATTTGCTTGAAAAAATAAAAATATTTTGAAATTAAAGAAGAGTTAATCTAGAGCTTACTATGTTTCAAATAGATGTGCTATCTGAAATGGTTTATTAACTTTGTTAGGATTTTTATAAATTTTTAAAATAAATAATTTTAAAGTAATAATTATGATTTATTAAATATCAATTTATGTGACAGTATTTAAAATCAGAGTTTAAAGATAATAAGTATAACTGATTGAGATTGGTGTTAATATTAAATTAACATTAAATATTAGTTAGTAACTAATTTATTTTCATTGCATTAAAAATGATTATGTTTAATGTGCATGTGTGTGTGAATGTTTATTGCTCACAGATAAAATATTGAAAGTTGAAAATACTTATTAAAAGTGAGTGTATTTTTAAAAATGGATACATTCAATCAATTTCTAATTATTAAAAAAATAAACATTTAAATAATTCAAAAGAGAGTAAAAAAGAGGTATTTGAATAAAAAGAATGCTTAATCTGAAAATAAATAGATAATTTTTATTAGTAGTAAATAAATTATTTATTGTAGTAATTAAGCTGTAATTAAAAAGTTCATTTTCATAAAAAAACATTTTATGTATTATCTTTTCGGTTATTTTTTATTTTGCTTCTTTTGGCTCGACTTCTTTTCCATTTTTCTTATAAATTACCTTTATTTTCATTTAAAAAAAACTACACATTTAATTTTATATAATATCTTTTAATTAAGATGTTTTTTATGTCCTCCATTTTCACAGTATGACGGATTCACACTATATCAAGGAAAAGTGTTTTTTATTGTTTTTAATTTTAAAATTACAAATATTTTTATAAATTTTTTCACAATTATTTTGTAATCAACTTGAATTTACAATAATTTTAGTAAATTACTATTAATTTATGTATTTTTTGGGTGCATGTAATTTTTTTTTTTTCGAGGAACAACAAACATGGTGCCGTTCAATATTTTTTTCCTATGACATGGCTTCTTTAGTATTACTCTTGTTATGTCTACTGGACATCTTATTTAGTATTATTCTTGCTATTAGATGCCTTCTTTTATATTATTCTTGCTATTAGATGTCTTCTTTTGTATTTTTTTGCTATTAGATGTCTTCTTTCATATTTTTTTTTGCTTTTAGATATCTTCTTTCATATTTTTCTTGCTATTAGATGTCTTCTTTCATATTATTCTTGCTATTAAATGTCTTTTGTATTATTCTTCCTATTACATGTCTTCTTTCATATTTTTCTTGCTATTAGATGTCTTCTTTCATATTATTCTTCCTATTAGATAGATGTCTTCTTTGTATCTTTCTTGCTATTAGATAGATGTCTTCTTTGATATTATTCTTACATTAGATATCTTCTTTCATATTTTTTTGTTATTCGATGTCTTCTTTCATATTTTTCTTGCTATTTGATGTATTCTTTCATATTTTTATTGTTATTGGATGTCTTTTGTATTATTCTTGCTCTTAGATATCTTCTTTCATACTTTTCTTGCCATTAGATGTCTTCTTTCATATTATGCTTGCTATTAGATGTCTTTGGATGTCCTCTTTAGTATTATTCTTGCTATGTCTGTGAAATTCTTTAGTATTATTTTTATTATTATTATTGTTATTACACACATCTTTACTAATTATTTATTATAGTAATTTTTTTTTCAGAAAGGAGAAACATGGCATTAAATGTCTACCAGATGGCTGGCTTCCTTATTATTTTTCTTCCTATGACATATTATCCTGAAGACGTACTCCTCTAATCTTTTGATCTTTAATGTAATGCCTCCACATGATCTTTGGACAAATTTTAGCCATTAACATTGTCTGGAAATCACTAGAAGACATTATCTTAAAGATCGGAAGATTAGAGTAGTATGTCTTTGGGGTAATATGTCATAGCAAGAAAAATATTAAAGTACCAAATTATCAATGTTTCCATGAAATTGTATTCATTCTTATCAAGTCTAAAGCTGTAAAAAAGATTTGCTTTGTCTAAAATAATAATTAGATTGTGATTGTTCATGAATTAAATGAAATATTCATTTATTTATATAGAAGATGGTTATCCAATCGAAATAGGAGGTGGATTACCAATTTTTTTTACCTCCTGCTGTTTTTCAATCATCTAATTTATTAAAATTGATTTTAAAAGAAGATTTAAATAAATGTGATGCAGCCTAGTCCAGTCTTAGAAAAATCAAACTTTCTTATTTTAAAATCAATTTTAATAAATTGATTGACTGTAAAATGGAAGTAAATTTTTTTTTTGTTAATCCATGTCCTACTCTGAATGAACAGCCATTTAATATGTATACATATATTATGTTTCTGTGCAAATGTAATCTCATTATTAGTAAAACAATTCTTTATTACAGCCTTAGTGTTAACAAGAATGAATATTCTTTCATTGAAACACCAGCAATTTAAACATAAAACATTAATAATATATGGTATAACCCCCCAAAATATTTTAATTTCATCATTTAACTGTGAATTTTTATTATAATATTATATTATCGATGTATTAACAAACTCCACCTCTCTCGTTTCATTTTTCATATAAATGAAGATACAATAAAAGACAAATGACCCCCAAGATGCATTTCATGCTGAACCAGCACTCATCAGTTGGCTCAGATCACCATCTCCCATATATATCTTTATTACATGAAGTGTATTTATGTATGGCGATTTTTCATATTTTCTTTGTCAACTGCCTAACTTATTCCACTCACAACCTCGTTTTCATTCACTTTTGATAAACTTAATTGCGTTTATCATTAATCATTCATTTAACTAGAGTTTTTCTCTAGCACAGATATATATATACTTTAATCCAAGTTAAAGATTAATATATCTGATTTTCTATATTATATTCATAAATTATAGGTAGAAATCAAAAAATAATTTATAAATAATCAGGTGATTTTAACCATTGAATAATTTTAAAATATATTTTACATTTAAACTTTTTTTCTAATAGGAGACATTTCAAAGATGTCTGTTGTTTAGAAACTTCTGTTCACTCGCAGAATTATGTTACGATTCAGATAGAGTTGTTTTATTTTTATATTTTGATTTGTTTTGTTCTCCCTCATTTGCTTTACAAAGTTTAGCCCAATAAGTAATATGACAGAATTTGTGAGCAGAAGATATATGGATGAATTCTTCACTTATTTGGTGATCTGTCACCACATGAACTATTGAGGAATAAACTATGCAATTAGCATTAACAATTAAAAATTTAATAGAACTTTCAAACACGAGTAATTTATAATCAAATCTCCCCTTTGCCATTACAATTATTATTTTTTTGGAGAAAATAACCATGATGCTATATGCAGAGAACCAAAATCTTCTTGCTCCATAGCCAATATTTATTAAATTTTTAATTAAAACTTCTTTTATTAATTAGCTTATTTGTAAAAACAGCTTGCATAAATTTAGCATGCAACTACTAATTACTTAAAGTCAAATTTCCCAACAATGAACCCATACTTAAAAATACTTTAAGACACAACTATGTCTAAATATTAAAAGCATTGATTCATAATCCCATATTATTTTCTAATTAACCAATCATATCCAGTAAACAAATGCAAATGTACAAAGTGCACATTCTATTAATTAAGTGCATGATTCTCTGTTTATCAGCAAACACGTTTTAATAACACACTCTCCACCCAGTAGTTCTACCAAGTACAAGCCTTAAAAATCATTGGATGCAAAAAGGTTTATGTATAAAATCCCTATCTAGTCCCTACTCAATCAATATCTTTAGACTAGTTTCTAGATTGCACTGTATGGCGATACTGTATGTAGTGTTTTCTAAGGCACAAGGATGTGTAAAGAGATGGGGATTAAGTTTAGTGAAGAAAAATCAAAAGTAATGATGATTAATACTGAAGAAAGAGAAGACAAAGAATTTTTATTGGGAGATATAAAGTTAAGTGTGGTGAATAGATATAGCTATTGGAAATCGTCTTAAAGTAATCAGAGAAATTGCTTGGATGAATGGGAGAAAAAATTGATAAATGAAGCAAAAAAAAAGAAAAGAAATGGGCTGATAAAGAAATTAACAGTATTTTCATATAATAAATATGATGTAGCAAGAATTGTATGGAAGTGAGTGGTGGTAGCAGGGTTAACATATGGTAACAATGTGTTATGTGTTAGTAAAGGAGTATTAGATTACTTGGAAAAAATACAAAGAGAAGTAAGAAGATTTGCATTAGATAAAGATGTGTGGATGGCAAAGGAAGCAATTCAAGAAGAAATGGGATGATTAAGTTTTTATATGAGAGATGCAAAAAGCAAAATGAAAATGCTTAGTAGATTGCAGTTTATGGAACTAAAATAGTCAAAAAAGTATTTAATTGGGTTATGAATAAAAGGCAGGTAACACAATGGGCAAAAAAGATAATATAGTATGCAGAAGATTTGGATAAAGAATTTATGTCAGTATACTTGTACAAAAGGTTGGATGATTGCATTAAGAGAATTGTTGAGTGATATAGTGATAAGAAATGGGATATAAGAATAGATGCATTAATAAAGAATAGGGAGTTGGGGAGATGGAGAACTAGTATGAAGAGTAAAAGGAGTTTAAATATATATATATATATATATATATACATATATATATATATATATATATATATATATATATATATGTAAACAGAATATTGGGTGCGAGTTAATTTATGATAATAGCAAGGAAAATAGTTTACTATTTAAGGCTCGAACAGAATTTTAGCAACAGGGGATTATACATATAAATAAAAAAATGTAGGTGATTTAATCTGCAAGTTACATAAGGCAAGGCATAGAAAATATTAGGCATCTGTTAATTAAATGTAAATGCCTGAAAGCAGAAAGGGTACAAATAATAATGTTGTGGAATAATAAATATAAGCACAGTGATTATACAGAAAGTGGGTTATTTATTTTTATGCTAAGTTTGGGAAAAGATAAGGGGGATTTAGATATAAAGGTCATGGAGTTGACAAAGATTATATTATGGAAATAGGATGGAAGAGGATATGGGAAAATGTAGGTCAGGGAATGGAAAGTGAAGATAAAGTGGGTAACAGGTTCCTCTGAGCATAGTTGTGGATATTTTCCTGACTCTGTATAAGGAGAAGTCACAGTGCTTCACATCACATCATAATGTTATTGATAGCCTGTATAAGTATATGAAATGGTGATCATGTTTTGATGGATAAACAAGCTCTATTCCTATTTCGAACTTCTTCACTAAGTTGTTTCTTAGATTAGCATAATCCCAAAACAATATATTTAAATTTTAGTAACTTAAAAAAACAACTATAATTCAAGCTTAATCATTTGTTTTTTTTTTTAGAAAAACAACAACATACATTTTCATTTTAAAGGCTTATTTTCATATAAAAATCATAATAATATTTGCAGTGAAATGTGATTGGTCAAATGATGAAGCATATTTTATATTTACAATAGTAATTTTCTTTCTTCAAATTTATAATTTATTAATAAATAACAATTAATTCTGCACAATATTTTATCTGTTGTGACACTCAATTTCTTAATTTTTTAAAACATATTTGAGATAAATAAAACATCAATGTATGGGTTCACTATTTAACTTTTCTTTCCCACTAAATAAACAATTAAAATACTCATTCGTAAGCATTCTCATCTTAATATTTCTATTTAACTGTGATATGTAGATTTTATTAATAACTTTCATATATATACTTTGATAGACTGTAAAATAAGATTATGCTAATTTATTTTATAATAGTTTAAAATTCAATAATTTATTTTTAAGCCTTATCATTATCATCAACCATTATAAGTCCATTGCAGGATGAAGGTCTCTCCAAGTTCAATCCATCTTCTCTGATCTTTAGCTTCTCTTCTCCTCATTACCTCTGCACACTTTCTTATTTCATCCATCCATCTCACATGTGGTCCCTTTCTAGGTCTTTTACAATCTCTTGGAATTCAGTTTAAGATTTCCAATTGTTCATCTATTATTATCTCTTCTAGCAATATGTCCATCCCAAATCCAATCTTTTAATTTTTTCAATGAGGTTAGTAACACCTGTTTGTTCTCTTACCCATATATTGCATTTTTGATCTCTTCTTATTACTCCCAACATGCATATACGATAGTCTCTGTCTATTCCACTACTGCATATTTATATATGCATTTATAATTGATTTAAATTTTTTAAGTAAAACATTAATTAAGCAAAGACATGCTATTTAGAAATTCCTTTTCTTTAAATTATTGAAAAGTGTTTAGAATTTTAATAAAATATATAATATTATTTATTAAGAAGGTAAAACATAGTTATTTAAAATTCATAAGACTAAAACATTAAAACTTGTTTATTACAAAGCATTTAAATATTAATTATAATAATTCAATAAAAACATTCTAATTCAGAAGTTTTACAAATTCTCATTTATAACTTATATATCAAGATTTATATTTTGCTAACGTATTATACAAGGGGCTGCTGAATTTATTTTTTACTTTCGTAGTCGCAATCGGGTATTCGGTCACTTATCAGGAGGAATTGCACAGGCTTTTACCAATGGATCATTACTAAGATGATTGCTCATGTTCAGGATTGGTTGATTTATTAAAAAAAAATGAAATAGGTTATTGCTCAGGAATTCACAAAAAAGTTTGAGCACAAGAAATGACAGGGATGAATCCCAAACCATGGTTCTTTAGATTATGACATAGCCATCATACTAAACCATACAGAGATTTATATTAATAAAAAAACAATATATGTATGTAATGCTCAAATTTAGTTATCAAATGGTTAGGACATATGTGATTAAATAGAAAGGATTTCACCTTTTCATATATGCACCGTAATAACTTATATAAATTCAACGACGCTGTGTTAAGTATAGGAAAACTCTCAACCCCAAACACAAGGGAGAGACTTTATATAGAATGGCTGTCTTATCTTTAACCTAATGACAAGATTTTTATCCTGATATTTCTAAAGTGTAATAATAAATAAAAGTGAAAGATTGAAGATGCTTGATTCATGGTGCAAAATGAACATGTGATGAAAAGTAACTCTACTTACAGTGGTGCCACAAAGTGCAAGCCTTAGTAATCAATGAATGCAGGAAGGTTTGTGCATAAAATTCCAGTCTAGTGTCTATTCATTTAATATCCCTGACTAGTTTCTAGCTTGTGGCTTTCAGCAGTGAAGAGGTTTGGATTTGAAAGCACAGCATTTAGATCAAAGGATTTAATGCAACCCTCCAGCAACTATCTTTTACCTATTTAGTTAACTATAAATCCAGGAGCTCAAGATATAAACACACTAATATCATTAGTCCAAGCTCATTCACCTGTATAAGCAATAGATCTGAACCCAGTTCACCAATTATATGTTTTGGTGCATTAGTTTATCAAAAACCACAATCACGATAATCCCATAGGCAGGAATGATAAAAAAAACCCAAACTATCACATAATCAACATTTCCTATGCATACACAAGCTGTTATTAGCAATAGACAATTCTCCTTGCAGTACTTCCATCCAGTGCAAGCATTAATAACCATGGATGCAGAAAGGTTTGTGCATAAAATCCCATCTAGTACTTCCTTGTTCAATATCCCCTGACTATTTTCTAGCTTGTGGCTTTGATGAATGAGGAACTTTGAATCTGAGAGCACTGTATCTAGAACTAATAATCTAATGCAACCCTCCAGCAGCCATAATTTATTACTAAGGTTTGAAATGGGTGGAACTACTGTATTACTCTACTGCTAGTAACAGCCTGTGTAATCATAAAAATGGTGATCATGTGATGTTTTGATGGTTTTCTACCATTCTTGCCTATGGTATGATTGTGAATGTGGTTTATGATAAACCAAGGACACCAATATGTATAGCTACTGAACTGGATTCAGATTTAGATGACTATACAGGTGAATAAACTTGGATTGAAAACATTAATGTGTTTTCATCTTGAATTCCCAGATTTGTAGTTAACTAAACAGATAAAAGGTGGCTGCTGGGGGATTGCATTAGTTCCTTACATTTGGGGCAATACTCTCAGATCCAAAGCTCATCACTGACAAAAGCCACAAGCTATAAACTAGTTTGGGAATACTGAATCAGTAGGCAGTAGATGGGCATTTTATGCAGAAACCTTTCTGCATCCATTGATTACTAACATTTGCCCTGAGGGTACTACTGTATGGAGAATTTGCTACTACTAATAACAGCTTAGGTATTTATAGAAAATGGTGATCATGTGATGTTTTGGTGATTTGATAAGAAAAAAAAATTTTTTTTTTTTAAAAATTATGATAGTAAGCATGATTATGACACAAACATATTGAAAGTATACTTGCTTTGTTTGAATTAATTTTACTCTTTACTCTATATGATGTGCATTTATAGTATTTATAATAATGGTAAAAGTTGAAACACTAAATGAACACCAATGGTAGAATATTTCAACAGTGCCACCTATATTTAGAAACCCAAAGTCTGAATCAAACAACATAGATAAATTCTTAAGAAAATGATACTATTACAGCAGTGGTGCCTAACCTTTAACTTGACGCGAGCCACTTGAGAATTTAAAAAAATTTGGGAAGCCACAATTATATATTACATTTTTCATATTACATTTATAAACATGGTACTTGGGTACTAAACCTGCAATGTATGGAGATAGGGGGGATGGCCTATTCACATTGGTATCAATCCACCGTTTCTAATGTGGCCAAAATAACGTGTACACGGATCTTTCTCGATGAAAACATCAATATATACAGCAAAATATATATGTGTACACGAATCTATCTCGATAAAAACAACTATTTACAGCACTAAACATCAATATATATATACAGCAAAATATATACGTGTACACGGATAAAAACAACTGTTTACAGCACTAAACATCGATATATACAGCAAAATATATACGTGTACATGGATCTATCTCGATAAAAACTATTTCCAGCACTAAACACAATATATATACAGCACCAAACCAAACATCTACAAGGATCTTTTTCGATAAAAACAACAATATATACAAGAGCACTAAACACAATATATATATAGCACCAAACCAAACGTGTACAGCAAAAAAAAAAAATGGTGTAATATGTTAAAAAGAAAAAAAAATGTAAATACATTTTATTTATTAAAAATTTGGTAACATACATATAAATTACAATTACAGGAAAAATATATTTTATTTAATGTGAAACCTGTCACTGCATATCGTTATTGTTTGTATTGTAAAAATGTTTATTTTTTAGTGTGTGCATGTGCCATCAAGGAACATAAAATATTTTATCAATTTTTTTGAAGAGTGCAATTCGAGCCATATTAAACAGTTACGCGAGCCACATGTGACTCGCGAGCTACAGGTTGGGCATCCCTGTATTACAGTATGCTCATATATAATGACTGCATAAAAGCATATAGTAAATGAATTGGTAGTATTTGCATTAAGAATTATACAAAGATTAGTTAATACTAAAATATATAGAATTTTAATATAGACAATTAAATCACATTAAATTCATTGAAAATCTATACAAAAAAAACTATGTGTGATGAAAGAGATTTTAAAAACATGCAGAAAAACTTTTGAAATTTTTTATTGCTAACAAAATTATAAAAAATATAAATATATTAAATAATTTCTAAATATTTTAAAATTCATAAAAATAAAGATACAATAAAAGATAAATGACTCCCAAAGGTCAGTACCTCTCATATATATCTCTATTGTATGAAAAATATTTATCTATATTGTGCTGGATACTCAATCTATTCTGATACAGAGGGCGCCACCAGATCACTACATATCTGTGCAAGGGTGGGTAAAGAGACGGGGATTAAATTTAGTGAAGAAAAATCAAATATAATGATGGTTAATACTGGGGAAAGAGAGGATGTAGTTTTTTTATTGGGGGATATAAAGTTAAGTGTGGTGGATAGATATAGGTATTTGGGAATCATCTTATGTAATCAGGAAAATTGCTTGGTTGAATTAGAGAAAAAATTGGTAAATGAAGCAAAAAAAGAAAAGGTTTGGTAAAGAAACTAACAGTATTTTCATATAATAAATATGATGTAGCTAGAATTGTATGGAAGGGAGTTGCAGTAGCAGGGTTAACATATGGTAATGATGCATTATGTGTTAGTAAAAGGATTTTAGATTATTTAGAGAAAGTACAAAGGGAAGTAGGAAGACATGCATTAGATGCAGAGATGTGGACAGCAAAGGAGGTAATTCAAGGAGAAATGGGATGGTCAAGTTTCTATATGAGAGATGCAAAAAGTAAAATGAAAATGTTTGGTAGGTTGCAGTTTATGGATAGTAAAAGAATAGCCAAAATAGTGTTTAATTGGGTTATGAGTAGAGGGCAGGTAACAAGATGGGTGAGAAAGGTAATGCGGTATGCAAAAGATTTGGATAAAGAATTTATATCGATATACTTGTATAAAAGGTGGGATGATTGTGTTAGGAGGATTGTTGAGTGTTATAGTGGTAAGGAATGGGATAAAAGAATAGAAGCATTAATAAAAAATAAGGAGTTGGAGAGATGGAGAAGTAGTATGGAGGGTAAGAAGAGTTTAAATATATATAGAAGTAAACGGAATATTGGAAGCAAGTTAATTTATGATAATAGTAAGGAAAGTAGTTTATTGTTTAAGGCTCGAACGGGATCTTTAGCAACAAGAGAATATACTTGTAAATGGAAAACTATGGGTGATTTAGTGTGCAAATTGTGTAAGGAAGATATAGAAAATATTAGGCATCTGTTGATTGAATGTAAATGCTTGAAAGCAGAAAGGGTACAGATAATGAAGTTATGGGAGAATAGGTATGAACAAAGTGACAATACAGAAAGTGAATTAGTAGTTTTTATGCTGGGTTTGCGAAAAAATAAGGGGGATTTTGATTTAAAGGCCACAGAGTTGACAAAGATTATGTTGTGGAAATGGGATGGGGCAGAATATGGGAAGACTTAGAGTGGGGAATGGAAAATAAAGTGGCTAACAGGTTTATCTGGGCATAGTTGCTGAGATATTCTTGACTTCGTTTAAGGAGAAGCCAAATACATCACATCACATGGAAAATTTTGTACTGTGATCAGAATAGATGATGATGATGTTTGTGCTGACAATTTTTAGACAATTGAAACAAAAACTGACAATTTTTAGACAATTGAAACAAAAACACAAAGACAAATGTCAGCCAAATTAAGTTTAAACAAATTCTAAAAATTTATTAAGAGAAAATAAATTATGAAATATAATTTATTTATGACACAATAACTAGGGTTAACTCAGGCGTGTATCAGAAATACTAAAGGTAAAGCTATGACAGACTGACTGATCTTATAATAAACGAATTATAAAAAGGGAGGAAGTGAATTTCATTCAGCAGAGGATTCCCCAAACATTGGTCTTCACTTCCAGACACTTAAACAATACGCCCTTGAAACAGATCAAAGAAACCAGCGCCAACAAGCTTTTCAAGATCCAAAATTTGGTCCGACCCCGAATGTCCTTATGTCGGTATGAGCTGCACCTATTATTTACTACATTTAAAATAACGGTGATTGATCCACCTCAAGAACAACCAAAAAATATGACTGAAATGGAGTAAAACAATTAAAACTGGTGAATCCCAGTCAAACGATTGGCAAAAATTACTTTAAAATTAATCATTAAAGGTCTCAATAAGAGGTAAGTAAGTTATTAGAAAACCAGTTATGTCTGCCCCAGCAATTAAAGAAAATGAATTACAAACAAATGCGGAGTACACGCTCTGATAAATCTAAAGCACACATAATAAATACAAAAATAAATTTATCAGAGAGTGCACATGAGTACGAAAATATTAAAAGTGGTAAACACTTTAGCAGAACAGAAGTATCACTCACCTGTAATTTAAAAAGGGATAAATTTTATTTTCCTGCTGACGACTTATAAACTTACAAAGAAGAACAATTCTAATTTCTGCCTTTAGAGATATTAGAAACAAAATCTCCACCTGCGGAAAATTAGATAATAAAGTTGCCAGCCACAAGATTTTTGGAGATTTAGCAATAGGGCAAACACAGAGTTTAAAATTAATGATTGAATAATAACATAAGTACAGGTAAGCATTTAAAAGGCATGACTGCCAAAGCATTTATAAAAGTCTTACACAAAAATAGAAAAGTCACTCGTCATTCTCCAATAAACAAAAATTGAATGTAACTTGGAATCTTAAAACTAAGATTCCAAGACACACTACAAAATATTAGAAAACACAGCAAATATCAAACATGAGGCTATATAAATTACTTAAGCTTATGAATACATATTTATGATTAGATTGAGTGGAGATTTAATGAGAATTAATTTACCCTGGGAAGAATAAAAAAGAAAATAGTTACCTTTCGGTAAAACAATATTCACTTAGAGTGCGCGCTATTATTCTAGTTCATTTCAAGTTCATAGACAGTGGCAAGGTAGAGATAAAGAGGTTCCAGCTTCTTCGAGATGTTTAAGGCATTACTGGAGCAAATTTGGAAGTTAGGGATCCATTTTTTGTTAGGTTAACAAGCCATTCTGTTGGTGATAACACATATAATATTTGTCATCTTGTTGCAAGTGAAATGATTTTATAACAGCTAATTTCCTTTAAGAATTTAAATGTCCGAACTGATATAAACTTTCACTTGCGAAACAGCTTGTCTAGTTATGAATAATGAATTAACTAACTGTCCAAATTTTTGGGGCTATTTATACCTTGCTTCATTTCCCATGAAACACTTTCCTTGTTGTCCAATTTCTATGCCTTAGGTAGGGCAAATATTAATCTCCTGCTCAATCTAATCTAAGAATTCTACCCAGGGATTATTGAAATGAAAACAACTACATAAAAATCAAATCTCCGCTTTTAGAATTGTTTACAATAATTAAAATAAAAGCAACAGGAATGCAATTAGCTAGCCAGCTTGTTTTTAAATCAAATTGATTTAAAGTAAAAACAAGCGGTATAAGAAAACTATTTTAAAATAAATCGATAAACATTAAAATGATCCGTTTTATATATAAACACGTGTCATGTGTATTTTGACACATGTACTCTTTTTAAATAATAATGAAAATTTAAACATTAAAGAAGATTTAACAAAAATTAAGTTTAGTGAAAATTAAAAATCTAATTTTTTTTTTTTAAATAACACCATTGAATCGGATTTCAATCCTGTTCAACTGCCTCAAAATGTGATCAAAAAAAAAACATTCCTATAACTTTTTTTTTTTTTAAACTATAAACACTTTAAAAATATTCTTAGAAATTCGACTGAACGTTTGCCTCGCACTCATGAAAAACAAAACAATATTTCATTTCAAACATTTATCATTTTCATAATCCATTAACAAAATCTTTTTTATTTTTATTAAAAACAATCCATCTGATTGCTAAATGCTGAACCCTTAACTTTTGTCTGGCGGTTCTTTTACTCCTTTTACTAACTTACTGAAATAAGTTCCTTTCCCTCTCTTATATTTTCTTAGCTTATATAATTTTCTCTTGTCTCTTTCTCGTTCTGCTCTATTTTCTAGCTTATATAACCGAATCTTTTTCTTAATGAAACTTCCTAATTCTTCAACCTTTCCTACTTTATTTTCAAGTATATCAACACTAGCAAAGGGAAAAATTTTATCTTGTACCTCTTTTTCGAACGTTTTAAATAAGATTGTTTTATAGATGGATTCTATTTCAGCTTTAAAATCATATTTCTTAATCTTTTTTCTAACTCTTTTCTTCTTTTCAAATTCATATTCAACACAAACAGTTATTGAAACCAATTTATTTTTAGTTTCACACGGAGACTTTTCTACCTGCTTTTCTGTTTTTACCTTATAACTTTCTTCTATTTCTTTATCTACATTTACTAGATTTTCCACCACACTTTCTATTTGTAACCCATCTGTGCTTATTTCTAACTTTATTTCCATTTTCTCTGTCATAATACTATTTTGTGCTACCTTAATTTCTATATCTTTTATAACGTCTACTTTTTCTACTTCTCGACTCTCTTCTACTTTTCCTGTCATTTCTCTTCTCATTTCTTTTATTTCTCTAATCATTTCTCGCTGGTCCTGCTTGATTTCATTAAGTTCTTCCTTCATCTCTATCATCATCTTCATCATCTTCTTCATCATTATCTGTGTCTCTGACTCATCTTTTTCAACTACTCCCATTTTCACACAAGACTAAATTCACTATACTAACTTCTTAAAAAAAATCTAAAAATCTAAAAGCAAATAAAATGCCATTTATTGTTTTCTATAAATTATTTCATATCAAAGACGAACTATATTTAACTCTTCAAAAAAAATTAACTCAGACAGACTTTTAGAAAATACTCTTCTTACTGTTCTAAATTATTTCATTAAAAGAAAGATGAACCCCATTCTACCAAACTGCTCCAAAACACATGCAATAATTAACAAAAACCGAACCTCCACCTACTAGATCTTGCCTTTTACACCTGAAATCTTTCTCAATTGTCTAACAGACTCTCACATGGGCTTGAAAACTCGAAGCTTAACATTGGTAGCACTAAAAATTACTATCCTCTGTGCCAGATACTCAATCTATTCTGATACAGAGGGCGCCACCAGATCAGTACTAGCTGGAAAATTTGTGTACTGTGATCAGAATAGATGATGATGATGGTTTGCACCGACTAGACTCAGGGAGACACAAGAGATCTTAAATTGTTTAGACAATTGAGACAAAAACACAAAGACAAACACCAGCCAAATTAAGTTTAAACAAATTCTAAAAATTTATTAAGAGAAAATAAATTATGAAATATAATTTATTTATGATGCAATAACTAGGGTTAACTCAGGTGTGTACCAGAAATACTAAAGGTAAAGCTATGACAGACCAACTGATCTTCTACTAAACGAATTATAAAAAGGGAGGAAGTAAATTTCATTCAGCAGAGGATTCCCCAAACATTGGTCCTCACTTCCAGACACTTAAACAATACATCCTTGAAACAGATCAAAGAAACCAGCACCAACGAGCTTTTCGAGATCCAAAATTTGGTCAGACCCCGAATGTCCTTATGTCGGTATGAGCTGCACCTATTACTATGTTTAAAATAACAGTGATTGATCCACCTCAAGAACAACCGAAAAATATGATTGAAATGGAGTAAAACAATTAAAACTGGTGAATCCCAGCCAAACGATTGGCAAAAGTTCCTCTAAATTTAATAATTAAAGGTCTCAATAAGAGGCAAGTAAGTTATTAGAAAACCAGTTAGTCTGCCCCAGCAATTAAAGAAAATGAATTACAAACAAATGCTGAGTACACGCTCTGATAAATCTAAAGCACACATAATAAATACAAAAATAAATCTATCGGAGAGTGCACATGAGTACAAAAATATTAAAAGTGGTAAACACTTTAGCAGAACAGAAGTATCGCTCACCTGTAATTTAAAAAGGGATAAATTTTATCTTCCTGCTGACGACTTATAAAATTACAAAGAAGAACAATTCTAATTTCTGCCTTTAGAGATATTAGAAATGAAATCTCCACCTGTGGAAAATTAGATAATAAAGTCGCCAGCCACAAGATTTTTGGAAGTTTAGCAATAGGGCAAACACAGAGTTTAAAATTAATGATTGAATAATAACATAAGTACAGGTAAGCATTTAAAAGGCATGACTGCCAAAGCATTTATAAAAGTCTTACACAAAAATAGAAAAGTCACTCGTCATTCTCCAATAAACAAAAATTGAAAGTAACTTGGAATCTTAAAACTAAGATTCCAAGACCCACTACAAAATATTAGAAAACACAGCAAATATCAAACATGAGGCTATATACATTACTTAAGCTTATGAATAGATATTTATGATTAGATTGAGTGGAGATTTAATGAGAATTAATTTACCCTGGGAAGAATAAAAAAGAAAATAGTTACCTTTCGGTAAAACAATGTTCACTTAGAGTGCGCGCTATTATTCTAGTTCATTTCAAGTTCGTAGACAGTGGCAAGGTAGAGATAAAGAGATTCCAGCTTCTTCTAGATGTTTAAGGCATTACTGGAGCAAATTTGGAAATTAGGGATCCGTCTTTTGTTAGGTTAGCAAACCATTCTGTTGGCGATAACACATACAATATTTGTCATCTTATTGCAAGTGAAATGATTTAATAACAGCTAATTTCCTTTAAGAATTTAAATGTCCGAACTGATATAAACTTTCACTTGTGAAACAGCTTGTCTAGTTACGAATAATGAATTAACTAACTGTCCAAATTTTTGGGGCTATTTATACCTTGTTCCATTTCCCACAAAACACTTTCCTTGTTGTCCAATTTCTACACCTTAGGCAGGGAAAATATTAATCTCCTGTTCAATCTAATCTAAGAATTCTACCTAGGGATTATTGAAATGAAAACAACTACATAAAAATCAAATCTCTGCTTTTAGAATTATTTACAATAATTAAAATAAAAGCAACAGGAATGCAATTAGCTAACCAGCTTGTTTTTAAATCAAATTGATTTAAAGTAAAAACAAGCGGTATAAGAAAACTATTTTAAAATAAATCGATAAACATTAAAATGATCCGTTTTACATATAAACGTGTGTCATGTGTATTTTGACACATGTACTCTTTTTAAATAATAATGAAAATTTAAACATTAAAGAAGATTTAACAAAAATTAAGTTTAGTGAAAATTAAAAACCTATTTTTTTTTTTTTTTAAATAACACCATTGAATTGGATTTCAATCCTGTTCAATATTAAATAATTATATTTTGCATTACAAGCGTCAAACTAACTCAACCCACATCTTTGGCAACATCCACTTTAGAGAAATGCAATAATGATTATTATTAATCATTTACTAGACTAAAGATCGTCTCTAGTACATATACAAGCTTTAAAACTCAGTTAAAGATTAATATATCTGATTTTTTAAACTTAAGCACACACATATGGAGATATTCACATTTCACTTTTCCATGTGTAATATCTTTATAAATATAGTAAAGAAACTCAATACTTCCACATATTCTTTTAAATTCATGTAAATAAAAAAAGACAAATGACCCCCAAGATGCATTTCATGCTGAATGAGAACTCATCAGTTGGTCTAGGTCATCATCATTCATATATATATCTCTATTATATGAACAATATTTATCTATATTAATTAATTTCATTTTCTGCCTTTATCTAAAGTGGATGTCAAAGATGTGTGTTGAGTTAGTTTGACCCTTGTAATCCAAAATGTAATTAAAATATTAAATATTAAAAACAAATTAATTTTATACTTGACATATAAGTAGAGTACCATTAATCCAAAATTCTTAGTTTCAAGAGTTTTGGGTTATGTCAAATTTTCAAATTTCAACAATGAATATTTTCAATACTCATTGTAAATCCAGACTCTGATGAAAAATTGAATAATTAATTTTTACTATTTAGGTATAGTTTGTGAATTATTGAACTATTTTTTGTAAACTATATAAATTTATTTTAATAACAATAGAGCATGATAACATTTCCATATAAGGTCTGATGGCTAACATGGTTATTTACTTCAGAAATGGTAGTACTTCTACTATATCTATCCATAATGATATTTCTGTAGGTTTTTCTTAAAATATTAAAATCATAAACTAAAGAATATTAATTTTAAAAATCTGAAGAGGCTAGTATTTTCCAGATAGTAAGAAAAGATTGAAGTGTATTCCTACATGTTTGGTCTCTTGCTTCCATGCATTTGATGATTTTATTTGTTTGTAATCTGGTTTCTACAACATTGCAACATTATTTTAAAATTTTTTTTAGAATAACAAAAAATATGAATATTGTATAGTTTATTAAGTATTTCTTATTATTTTTACACAATAATTGTACAATAATTATTTAAACCCAGAAAAATATACATAATGCATTTTGATTTTATTTGTATATGTTATATTTTTAAAAATAGAAGTTAATTAATTTGATCATGATGTTAACAAAAAAAACAACAAACACTATGATGACCACACCTTATGACACTCATAACATGTCTTAACCTGTCATTATCTAACATTGTATTCAGATCATTTGAGATATTTGAAAATTATAAAGCAATTTTAATATTTTAAAGCAGAATTTATACATTTATCAGAGATTAATATTTATTCATTTGCATTTTAAAAATAAATTTCAATCAAAAAAGATTTCATTGATGTTTGAGAGCTACTCACTTAGATTTTTACCTACATATGGATCTCTGTTCTCATTATAAATTTATTTTTTCAGTATTTTCAAAATTCAAATATAATTTTTTTAAAAACATTTTTCATTTGTTAAGTTAAATTTTAAAGAAATCAAATCCAATTTATCAAATTTAAGTATAGAATAATTATTTTATACTGAAATCAAAAATTGAACTTTGGCTAAAACTGCCACCAGACATAATAATACAAAATGTCAACCTGATAGAGGGTTAATATAGACTTATATATAGAAATAATTCAAACAAATCAAAACAATACTCTTATTTTTGCTGATAATAGAAGTTTTTGAATCAAAATTATTCATATTAAGATAGTAGCAAATTCTCAAAACAGTAGTAACATTTAGTGCAAGCCATAATAATCAATGAAGGCAAGATTTGTACTACAAAGTCCCTACCCAATGCCTACTCATCTAATATCCCCAGACTAGCTTTCATCAGTGAGGAGCATTGAATCTGAGACCACTGCACATAGTTCTTAGGATCTAATGTAATTCTCTACCAGCCTCTCATTATACCTTTTTAGTTAACTATAAAGGTATGAATTAAAAAAAAACACAATAATGTTTTTCAATCCAAGTTCATTCACTTGTATAATCATACAGATCTGAACCAGGTTCAGTATCTAAATATTTTGGTGAATTTGCTTCTGGCAGGATTGGTATTAAATCACTAAACATCATATGATCACCATTTCCTAGAGTTGTATTAGCTCTTAAAATTTTTGTGTAGTGCTCTCAAATTCAAAGATGCTCACTGTTGAAAGCCACAAGTAAAAAATTAGTCTGGGGATATTGGATGAGTAGATAGGTATTAGACAGGAATTAATGCACAAACATTTTTGCATCTATTAATTACTATTGCTTGCATTAGGTGGCACTAGTGTATGGAAGTTTGCTAAGAAAAGTAGCTTATTGTTTAAGGCTCAAACAGGATCTTTAGCAACAAGAGAATATACATATAAATGGAAAAATATGGGTGATTTAGTTTGCAAATTGTGTAAAGAAGATACAGAAAATATTAGGCATCTGTTGATTGTATGTAAATGCTTAAAAGCAGCAAGGGTACAAATAAAGAAGTTATGGGGGAATAAATATGAACAAAGTGATTATACAGAAAGTGGGTTATTGGTTTTTATGCTGGGTTTGGGAAAAGATAAGGGTTTTTTAGATATAAAGGCCATAGAGTTGACAAAGATTATGTTGTGGAAATGAGATGGAGCAGGTTATGGAAAGAGTGGGGAATGGAAGGGAAAGGTAAAGTGGCTAACAGGTTTCTTTGGGCATAGTTGCTGAGAGATTCCTTATTCCATTTAAGGAGAAGTCATGGTACATCACATCACATATTGTTTTAACAGCTTGTTTATAGATATTATATCATTAATAAAGCTCTAAATTTGCCAATTTTTAAAGTCTAGAAAAAAATTATAAAGTTAGGAGAGGAGATGAAGTATTTTCAAATTTTTACCATTGGTAAATTTAGCAAGAGTTACAATTTACTTAATAGACACTTTTATTTAATTTTGGATGCAAGCACATTAAAAAATAATAATTACAATAAAGTAACTAAATTAGTACATACATACATAGACAATTTAAAACAAAGTGAAAAAAGCATAGTTAAGTGAATAATTGTAAATTAATAAACTTAATTTGTACTTCACAATAATAGACTTAAATTAGAAGTTCCTGGAATGATTTGTAGCTGAATCACGTGATCAAAAATGTCAGTCGGGTCATTAAAAATGAACCATTGTAATACATTCTGTTATTGGGGTCCTTTAATGGCACATAATTTCAGAGCAATTGGCCATATGATAATTTTATTTTCTAAATAAGTATATCTGGCATTAGTGACATGCTTGATTTTCTTTTTTAATGCGTTTGTAATTTTCATTTTTTTTTAACAGCAAAGAAGAAATAAAAACTGATCTCTAAATAAAATGGAATCAAGTTTGCAGAAAACAAAACAAAAAAATCACTATAAAAAATCATTAAATTGCTTGAGAAATCGATCATAAAAAGTTTAGGCACCAAAAATAATGTAGCAGGGCTGTGTTTCATGAACCTTGAGCCAATCCCTCTATTTGTGCACCAAACTATATAAAACGACACTAAATTAATACTATTACTATAAACAGGGTAACACTCATTAATTTAAATGTTAGTAAAATTTTGAAAAGTTATCAGTTTCAGTCATTATATGCGCTAAATTTTTACTATGGATGATAGCACCCTACATATAAAAAATTGGCATATTGCAATCGACAGAAGGAATTATTTTGAAGCTTATGTATACTGTAGAGCGATTTCCCAATTTATGTACTATAGAAAAGTTGTAAAAATATGTGCACATCTCTTAAATAATTTATTATTATAGTGAGATAAAAGTTTTATTTAAAATATACATATTTTAAAATTAATACATATTCACCGAAATTTTATAATCACCTTAAAGAATAATTTACTTCATTTCATAAATAATATTGTTCTTTTCTTTTTAAAAAAATAATATAAATGAATAATAACTGAAACACAGGCTTGTTATATACCTGTGGCTATATATATATGTAATATAGGGTATATGAGCACAGACTTTCACACCATCCACCTCTCTCCACTCTATCTAATAACACTGATACACCCAAACACATATATGCTGAAAAGATAAATAATCACCAATATACGTATTTCATGCTAAACCAGCAATCATCAGTTGGTCCAGACTATCATCTTTACACACATATATAGTATAAGTGCTCAGATATATATTAAGATAGACTATCCTCATATTTTAATGGACAGGCCTCAATCCACTCCACACTCCAACTCTTCAACCGTCCATCCAATTGAAAATCTGATGATGGAATGCTCAAAGGCCACCCTGAGGCCGAGATTATTGTCACACCCATGTTGACCTAAGGTCAATCTGAACCCCACATGTACAGGATGTAATCCATTTAATACATATGCAAGGATGGGCAGACATTAAAATATGAGGATAGTCTATCTTAATATATATCTGAGCACTTATACTATATATGTGTGTAAAGATGATAGTCTGGACCAACTGATGATTGCTGGTTTAGCATGAAATACGTATATTGGTGATTATTTATCTTTTCAGCATATATGTGTTTGGGTGTATCAGTGTTATTAGATAGAGTGGAGAGAGGTGGGTGGTGTGAAAGTCTGTGCTCATATACCCTATATTACATATATATAGCCACATGTATATAACAAGCCTGTGTTTCAGTTATTACATTATAGAGATGTCTGCCCATCCTTGCATATGTATTAAATGGATTACGTTCTGTACATGTGGGGTTCAGATTGACCTTAGGTCAACATGGGTGTGACAATAATCTCGGCCTCAGGGTGGCCTTTGAGCATTCCATCATCAGATTTTCAATTGGATGGACGGTTGAAGAGTTGGAGTGTGGAGTGGATTGAGGCCTGTCCATTAAAATATGAGGATAGTCTATCTTAATATATATCTGAGCACTTATGCTATATATGTGTGTAAAGATGATAGTCTGGACCAACTGATGATTGCTGGTTTAGCATGAAATACGTATATTGGTGATTATTTATCTTTTCAGCATATATGTGTTTGGGTGTATCAGTGTTATTAGATAGAGTGGAGAGAGGTGGGTGGTGTGAAAGTCTGTGCTCATATACCCTATATTACATAAATGAATAATGAATAATATGTATTTGTTTTTTTATTTGATAGGTATATATTTTAAAACATAGTATGTTCCACAGAAATAAATATTTTTATTTTTGAAAAATAGAATTCTAATTTTTTTCATTACAAAAAATATAAAACTTATTGGGAAATTATTTAAAAAAACAATTTTACTCAGTCAAACAAAAAAGCTTTATAATGTATTTTGTTAATAGCGTTTAGAATAAAAAATTAATAAAATAAATTTTATATATAGTTTTAATATGACGTAGCGCAATGCTACGCAATCTTAAAATATCACTATTGAAATACAGAAATAAAGGACAAACTTTTAACAATAAAGTCAGTTAAATATCATTAACCTCAACTTAATAAACCAATCTAATGTATCTTTATCTTTCTTATTGCATTGCCAAATCCATATAATATTAATATCATCTATATTTTTTATTACTGTTTACAATACTTTTTACAATCCAGTACTGACAGCTTCGATTGCCCCAGCAACCTTCTTCAGAACGATACCAAACACAATACAAATATATGATTATAAATATAAATAAACATATAATTTTACATTATATATATATATTCTATCTTATAATCATTTATATATCCATATATATCTACAAATAGCTCTCTATATAATTATTATCTTTGTATATATTATAGATTTTACTCCTTTTATATTTTATACTTAACAATTAATATTCCCTATAATCATATATATATATTATTTTTATTTTACACAGAGGCAAAACTCTCCTTACAATAGTGCCACTCAGTGCAAGCCAGAATTATCAATGGATGCAGGAAGGTTTGTGCATAAAATCCCTATCTAGGATCTTCTCATCCAATATCCCCAGACTAGTTTCTAAATTGTGGCTTGTGCTCTCAAATCCAAGACTCCTCACTGATGAAAACTACAAGCTAGAAACTAGTCTGGTAATATTGGATAAGTAGGAGATAGGTATTTAATGCACAAACCTTCTACATCCATTGATTACTCTGGCTTGCACTGAATGGCACTACTGTATGGAGAATTTTACCTCTGTGGTAAACAGCTTATGTAAGGATAAAGAATGATGATCATGTAATGTTTAGTGGGTTAATATTTGTATTTCATTTATTTTGCTTTTATTAATGGTTTAAATATTTATTTTTGATTAATAAGAGTAAAATAAAAAATAAATGAAATAAAAATTATATATATATATGATATTTCAAATCGATGTCTGCATTTCTTTAAAATAATATACGTAACTTTATAAATAAATATTTGAAAATACAGTAATTAAAAGTCTATAAAAATATACGTAACTTTATAAATAAATATTTGAAAATACAGTAATTAAAAGTCTATAAAAATTATATGTATAACTATATAACTTAGAAGCGCTTTCACTACCTTGTAGCTTTGTCAACTATCACATTTAAAATGTCAACTTTCTCATAATTCAATGTCAACTTTCCCATAATTCTGTGATCTTAACATTTGCTGCTTGCCGATTAATTAAATTTTGCTTGTATTTATATATTAACATTGCCTCTTTAATTTTGCTTTTATCATTATTTCTATCAGTTTCCAATACTTTTACATTGTTATAATCAAAATCAAAACCATATAAACATTATTTATTATGGTCATAAAAAACAGAAACTGATAAATTATCACTATTTTTAATATTTTGTTTCGTATTTTGAACCCTTTTAAATAATAATACGTGCTCTTTTGTTCTTTTTTCCAATGTGCATATATATATATGAGTATAGGAAGTATTAATTGATAAATGTAAAATATAAAAAAATAATATATGCATAGGTAATAATTATATAGAGAGCTATTTAAAGATATATAAGGGGATATAAATGATGATTACAAGATAGTGAAAACTGTGAGTCTACAAATCATAATTAATCATAATTCAGTCATCTTAAAAGTACTTTATAAATTTAAAAAAACCTATGTAAAAACTGCGAGTATACAAATATTAATTTTGTCTTCTTTAAAAAATGCAAAATAGGAAAATGTAAGATAAATATCACTACAAAATTAATAAGTCATCTTAAAAGTACTATATAAATTTAAAAAAACCTATCATAAAGTGAAAACTGTGAATCTACAAATAACTACAAGTCTACAAATATTAATTTTGTCTTTTTTAAAAAACTTATCATAAAGTACTATTAAGAGCGTGCTAATAGCTCTAAACAAGCTTTTTTTTATATTTTATTTATGATAAATGCTACTACAAGAGAAGGCATTCAAATCATTTTTGTCTTGGATTGTCCCCATCCCCAGACCGGTTTCGACCTATGGGTCTCTTCAGTGAGGAGTTGGGACATTAGATCTAAAAAACCAACTCAAGCAAAGCACTTATCTAAAAGATAATTGTTAGAAGAAGATCTGAAACTTTTAGACATCTACATGTCTTTAAAGTCAGCTCTCCAACTGAAAAAATCATATGGGCCTGAACTTAATTCAGATACTCCATATATTAGTAGGCTTAGCTTTTTAATTTAGCTAAAGCCACAACAGCAAAATAATAATAGTAATAATAACAAGTCAGATGTCACATGACTTATATATAGCTTGCACTTACAAATATGTAAAATTAAGAGCGTGCTAATAGCTCTAAACAAGCTTTTTTTTTAATTTTATTTATGATAAATGCTACTACAAGAGAAGGCATTCAAATCATTTTTATCTTGGATTGTCCCCATCCCCAGACCGGTTTCGACCTATGGGTCTCTTCAGTGAGGAGTTGGGACATTAGATCTAAAAAACCAACTCAAGCAAAGCACTTATCTAAAAGATAATTGTTAGAAGAAGATCTGAAACTTTTAGACATCTACATGTCTTTAAAGTCAGCTCTCCAACTGAAAAAATCATATGGGCCTGAACTTAATTCAGATACTCCATATATTAGTAGGCTTAGTTCTTTAATTTAGCTAAAGCCACAACAGCAAAATAATAATAGTAATAATAACAAGTCAGATGTTGTAAGTGCAAGCTATATATAAGTCATGTGACATCTGACTTGTTATTATTACTATTATTATTTTGCTGTTGTGGCTTTAGCTAAATTAAAGAGCTAAGCCCACTAATATATGGAGTATCTGAATTAAGTTCAGGCCCATATGATTTTTTCAGTTGGAGAGCTGACTTTAAAGACATGTAGATGTCTAAAAGTTTAAGATCTTCTTCTAACAATTATCTTTTAGATAAGTGCTTTGCTTGAGTTGGTTTTTTAGATCTAATGTCCCAACTCCTCACTGAAGAGACCCATAGGTCGAAACCGGTCTGGGGATGGGGACAATCCAAGATAAAAATGATTTGAATGCCTTCTCTTGTAGTAGCATTTATCATAAATAAAATAAAAAAAAAAAGCTTGTTTAGAGCTATTAGCACGCTCTTAATTTTACATATTTGTAAGTGCAAGCTATATATAAGTCATGTGACATCTGACTTGTTATTATTACTATTATTATTTTGCTGTTGTGGCTTTAGCTAAATTAAAGAGCTAAGCCTACTAATATATGGAGTATCTGAATTAAGTTCAGGCCCATATGATTTTTTCAGTTGGAGAGCTGACTTTAAAGACATGTAGATGTCTAAAAGTTTCAGATCTTCTTCTAACAATTATCTTTTAGATAAGTGCTTTGCTTGAGTTGGTTTTTTAGATCTAATGTCCCAACTCCTCACTGAAGAGACCCATAGGTCGAAACCGGTCTGGGGATGGGGACAATCCAAGATAAAAATGATTTGAATGCCTTCTCTTGTAGTAGCATTTATCATAAATAAAATAAAAAAAAGCTTGTTTAGAGCTATTAGCACGCTCTTAATTTTACATATTTGTAAGTGCAAGCTATATATAAGTCATGTGACATCTGACTTGTTATTATTACTATTATTATTTTGCTGTTGTGGCTTTAGCTAAATTAAAGAGCTAAGCCTACTAATATATGGAGTATCTGAATTAAGTTCAGGCCCATATGATTTTTTCAGTTGGAGAGCTGATTTTAAAGACATGTAGAAGCTTGTTTAGAGCTATTAGCACGCTCTTAATTTTACATATTTGTAAGTGCAAGCTATATATAAGTCATGTGACATCTGACTTGTTATTATTACTATAAAGTACTATATAAATGTATGAATTTTTTTTAGTGGAAATAACTATAATTTAGAACTACTGTAATTTATAAGGAAAATAAAAGATGAATATCACAATAAAATGCGTACTTACCCAAATAACGATCACTGCGGTGGACTGAACTGGCTTATATGTTGTAAAATTGCACCAAAATGACCATCTTTGTAGGTATTCCTCCACATAAACTCCATCAAATAGGAGTCTAAGTGTTGACGTGCAGTTCCTCTATGCTTCTTATTTCTCTATTTTATTAAACCCACAACCTTTCAATATTTTGTATGTGAACGCCGGTTGTAGGGTCTACAAAATTATATGTGTGATTCACTCGATGGTGCTCATATCCAGCCAGCTCCAATTCTTCTGTTTTATATCCTTTCCAGCAATCACTATAAATAGTAGTGCCTTGGTGCACCTTCTGTAAAATGGCTTGCATGAGACTGGCCGCACTTCTATCTGCAACATCTATAATAAAACATTCATCTATTTCTCTGCAGATACCGCCAAATACCCATTGCTGTGGAAGTACTCTGCCGGCATTGTTCTTATGTTTGGAGAATAGAGTTTCATCTATTTCCACAATTGTGTTAGGGCCTCCAATTTTCTGCCTTTCATTATGTAACAGCTTCCATGCACATACTTCGCGGAGATAGTTGTTCCAGTCAATCATAGTCTTGTCCACCATTTCTAACTGGTCAGCACAAAATAGATGTTAATTCTCTGGACCAACAATATATAAAATGGAGAGCCGTTATGAAGGATATTCTGGAGCCTTCAAACCACATGCCTTTTCTTATAGGAGTTTTTTTCAGACAATCTTTCAAATTGCACTGCCACTGTTTTTCAGTACCATGGATGTACTTCTTCATCTCATGGCCATTTTCACACAATTTCATGTGGTGCAAAATTCCTTCTTGTTGAAAGAAAGCTATCGCCTCTTCTTCACATTTTGGGAGATCCCACAACTTCACATCTCTTGGTTCAATAATAGCCATTTCTAAATTATAGATGTCTAAAAATGAAAAATCCGGAAAATTAATAAAATATAAAATACATCCACTTAATATCATAGAAGAAATAACATGTAAATTACTTACAATTGTTGAGGAAGTAATGATTTATTTAAAAAAGTTGCTGAAATATTAAATCACTGAAAATTAAAGCTCTGCAAAAAAACGCTGCTGCACTCAAAAAATCGATGCAACAAATAGGAAAAAATACACTTTTAAATCTCGTGGGTCAAGACAAAAAAAATCTCATTGATGAAAAAATCGGATAATTACAGCGGTATGCCTTCAGGTTTATGACATAATAGTAATGTAACAAAAAATAAAATCTCTAGATTTAGTCATGTCAGTCTTTTCATTGCCATGACAACGTTCATGTATTGTTCCAATGATGCAAATATCGGATAATTAAAGCTGTATGCCTTCAGGTTAATAACATCATAGCAAGGTAAATACTGGATTACCCATCATTTTATTTGTTACAAATAGAACAGCATTGGGATATATACCCCAAAAAATATAGTACTATTTTAGTGCCTGCTTTTTTGTTTTGCAAAGTGATTTATCATTATTACATGAATACATATATTAAATATTGGATTTGTTTTTGTTTGTTTACTTCAATGAGACAATGGCATTGTGTTACAAGCTTGAGTGCAAATGTATTATGAACCATATCTTTGAATTGGTGTTTTGTTCTAATATTTAGTGATTTCGTTGTTGGATTGTTTTTAGTTCACTTATTTATTAACACAGAACATATTAGAGATAGAAATTTAAATTAATAGCTCACTTTTAAAAACTAAACATCTTTATTGAATTTTTGGTTACTATTTTTGTAAAACATATTAGTGAGGAGTTGGAGGAAAAAATTCAACGAATTTAACATGCCCACTATGCTAAAATTTTTAAAATTATTTCTATAATATATGCTTAATATGTGGTTACTTAATAAACATTAGCAGTATTTGATACATCTATATTCTTACCTCAATCAGCAAATACATAATGTGTGCAAATGTCCAACAACAATACCATATGAACTTTTATATACTTACTTTAGCTGCTTTAAGATTTTACTGTGGAGCCATCTACTGTAAACATGAGTAATTAATAAACATTAGATGATACAGGGTTATACAATTTCCATAAATTATATGAGATGTTATGTGATGCTATTGACGATGTTAAGTTCTCTAGTCAAAGGGTGGAAGTAGGCTACAGTTGTTATAGAAAAGGGGTCACTTAATTATTTAAAAACTGAACTAGTAGCAGATCAATATAATTATGCAAATGTGTCACTGTGGGTTTAAAACTTTAGATTTTTTAAAATTTCATGTTAACTTGAACAGCACGAAAAATTAAAAGATGGCGGCTAGATATTGTGACACACACATATATGTGTGTTACATAGAATAATTTAAAAATATAAGTTAGAAAGAGAAAAGCAAAATGATATTTTTTTTATAAAGTAAAAAAAAAAGAGACAGTTTATTAGGTAAAAATAGAAATATATTTTCTTTAAATAAAATCAAAAGGCAGGATAGAACCTATTAAAATGTAGGAATTTTTATTAAAAGAACACTTATCTGCTCTCTTTTAACTAAAAAGAAAATTCCATTGGATTGTAAAAACAGAAAAAATAAATTATAAATTTAACTATGTAAAAATAACTGTAAAGTTACTTTTGAAAGAATTTGTTGTATATGCAAAAATTGAAACTATTAAGGATCTCTACTTTATAAAAACTATCTGATCAGAAGGAATTTGATTTTACTAAAATTTACTATTTTTCAAGTGATTAGATAATAAGTTTGATCAAATTGTAATTAGAAATAAAAGAGAAAATTAAGTATTTAAACAAATTTGGAAAGCTATTTAGTGACAGAGGTATATAAGCGACAAATTTCCTATTGTTTTTTTTTTTTATTATTCGGACAAGTTTTGTTGTGAGATATCTATAAAATTTTGCTTGAATTGGCTGTCAGTTAAGTCAGTAATTTGCCAGTAATCATTTATTCTACTGCTGGTTTGATATATAAAATTTCCTGGTCATCAATCACTAATGTATGGCACTATTTATGGACATCTAAACATTGCAAGGCACTGCTGAGCCACAGAGGGGTGTTCATTCAGGCTTCAACACCCAGTTTCTTCATCTTCTGATGCCTGACATGTAGTATATAGCTTTACCTATCATTTCTGAGATCAATGCCTGTAAATATAGATGTTATTGTGAACAAGACCAAGATACATTACTAGAGGAGCAAACAGCTATGAAAAGAATATAGAAGAACAACTAATGAACTTCAGTATCTTTGAGAAGGAGAGAAGTGATCACTCTAGAAATGAAGGTATGACAAAAACCTATGTAAATATAACATACCAAATTTAATGTCTAAATAAACTGTTATTCTTTTGAAATATTATCACTAAAAGCAATTGGATTGTTTACCCTTATTTTAGAAATGGACTAATCCTTAGCAAAGAAGGCCACAATTAATTTACTTCATTTTTATTTGACTATTATGTTAATGTTTTATTTTGTTTTGTGTGTGTATAAAACATGTTATTTTAATTTGTTAATTTGGCTTCGTCTCTCTCTCTCTCCACACCTCATCATATACATTTTAATTATCATATAATAGTATTAAGTAAATTTAAAGTTAATTATATACATACATTATAAATATACCTGTTCTGATAGTCTGATTAAAGCCAAATTTGTACTCTTTATGCTAGCCAGGTAAAACAAGTGTTGGAAGCATTTTAAAACCCTTCTTTTAAGAATATTCTAGTAAGTCTTCAATAGATAGTGCCCGGGAATCATCCCAATATAAATGAAAAATATCTGCCAAAGAAACATTTGCTCCCTGCAGCTATGGAGCAGTTCAACAATCTGGAAAGATGACTGTGGATTATATATTTTGTACCTTCTCATTTTGACATAAGGATAGCAGGTAAAAATAATTGTATTTTACTCCTCTGCTTGAAATAACAAAATCCACTAAATGTATAAATATTTATTATTAGTTTTGAAATGTCAATTTAATTTAGTTCAAATGTAAAGGCATATTATTGTAATTAGCATCTTTTTGTTATAATACATAACTGCATTACAGCCAACTTTGAATCCCAGTCTTCAATATCAAAGATAAAAATCATAAACCAGTCTAGAGGCAAAGATTTTATTTCATTATGTCGTATTCATTGGCTGCTATTTATCTTAAGTAGAAAATTCTAGAGTAGGATGAAAATAGATGCTCTTCCATTTAAGTTATAAAATGCAAAACAGTTCTCTTCACTTTCTTTTAGATCCATCTACTATAACCTTGGGAAATGACTGACTACCAGATGGTACTGTGACATAATCTCATTACACCAGACAGATTTCTGGATTTCATCTTATGGTAGATATCTTTAAAGTAGAATGAAGATAATTGATTCTGAAATGTATTAGTAAACTGAAAAAGTCATGCCATATTGATAGTAATGCTAACCTTTTGAGCCAAATGATAGAAGGGTTTTACAATTACCATAAACCTTAGATTTCTAAAATATATTGTAACGATCCGGAAATGGTGACTTAACGTAAACTGCACTACAGGGCGCCATCTAGGCATTTGAACCTAGAAAAATTTATAAGTAGGCAGATACGTAAGTCAAAAAAAAAAAAAATTTTTTTTTTTTTTTAAATATTTTGGTTCCGGTCGTTAGCCCATGTCACTAGCTCAGTGGAATAGCAGAGATTAAATAATATAATATCTTATCTAATTAGATTTCAACATTAAAAAATAAATAAAATAAGCCACTGCCAGTAATTAACATACAAACATTTATTTATGCACATATATATAAGATTTAAAATTATTTTAGTATTAGTTTACATTTTACATTTAACATTATTTTTAACTTTGATTTTTGACTTTAATTTACATTTAATTACTATTATATTCTAATTTTACATTTTAATTAAGTTCGCACAGATAAATTTATGAAAGCTTGTTTATAATGTTGAATATAGATCGGTTACATAGATTTCACGGTCAAAAACATTTCAAAGTAAACATAAACGATCAAAATACAAAATTATTGATTACTGACAATTGCGGAGGGAAATTTATACGTAACCCAATAGTATTCACCATAAGATACTTGCATTGTCACCAATAACTTAAAAGACATCCGAATAAATACATTTTAGATACTCACCGTAAGGTATCATTATTTATCGAATGTCTATATATTTTGATCAAATATGGAAACGCAAAACATAGTTAACCAATAAACAATCCATGCAAGCGTCTATAAACAACTTACATTTAATGCATTTTTATTTAGGATCGAGTATGAATAGACCACATAAATTTGCTTTTGAAAATAAACATTCTATCCCTATTTAACCTTAGGCTAAAATTCGTAGTCAAACTGGCATCAATTCATCTGATACATCGATGTATTCAATGTAATAAAATACGGCAGCACAAAAGGTTAAAAGAAGAAATTGCCTCTTCTGAGATAGGAATATTACATCTATCTGCAAAGAAGAGCAATAAAACAAAAAACTCCATAGAAAGGAACTGCGGTATCCGACTTATAATTCCTTCCATAGGCAAACGGAAGTGTGCGGCGTATTAAGCGATTCTGCCCGTAGCGAATCAATATTACATCTACTAATCACACCAATATATCCAATCCATTGACCCAATTTAACCACGAAACAAATAACCTAAGATTACCCTCCCCTAATATAACTTTACAAATCTATACAGCCATTCACGCCCGACTTAAGTTTAACATTGATATATTTTAATTTATCGGAAAACAGAAATCATAAATAAACTTAAAGAACAAAATTAAATAAATGGAAATGATATTACACAAATAAATAAAAAATACATCAAATAACATTTTAACTACTTTAGTCAGATAGGAAACTAATGCAATTATTTTAAATACGAAAAGTTTTTAATTTAGAGTTCTTATTGTTTCAAGTGAATATAAAGTTCTTACGATTTTTAAAACGTCCAACTTTATCCGTTGCTTGCCATGAACGTGAATTCCCACGCCGTCCTAAAATTGGTATTCTGTTGGCCGATTTATTTATCCATCCGGAGGTTTTTTTTTCTTTAACTGGTCCTCAATGTAGAAAAACGATAGTTCATTTCTTTTTCTTTCTTAGCAAAGCTAAAGGGATTGAACGTGCGTCCTTCAATCTCTTCTCCCGCACCTCCGCACTAACATCTATCTGTCACATCATAATAATCATAATCTCACTAATCACTAACTAATAATTTCCAAACTTGTCCTTTTTATATTAATGTGAAGGATTGAATTTACATTACGTCACCGATGCGATGGTCCTTTCGCTGCGGTCCGATTCCATAGGGATTTCTTCTTATTTGCTAACAGTTTCTATTGTTTTCCTATCTGACCGTGTTTTTACATTTAAATGCCCAAGGCTGGTTTACATTTAACTAATTAACAATCATTTCCATTTCTGATTAATTACCCTGTTTTCCAAATCAAAAATATATTTAAAGATAAATTTAAAGATATAATTTTATCTCCAAATCTTTTTAAAATTTAGTTTTAAAATACTTTTTCTTTAATAAAGTTTTATTTTAATAATTTTTCATTATCTGTGCGATTTAACATGTACGAGTTTAAGATGATATTTAATTTCAATTTTTAATTCTAAAAGAAAATTTTTAAATGCGAACTTTTTAATTTACTTTCATGTTTAATAAATAAAAAACAACAACAATGTAACGAACATCTGTGCTCGTTACAATATAGAAGCTGACTTAATGTGTCAGACTAAGTAACTATGGAAATGAGTTAGCTAGGGTTTAAAACAATAGGTTTTTTTAAATTTCAGGCTATTAAATTGAATAATATGAAGAAATAAAGTTATCTCCTAGATGTATAAGTAAGATAAAAGTAAAATATAGATTCTGGCCTAAGAATGTGAATATTAAAGCATCATATCATATCATATCCAGTGATTATTCATGCTTATAATAGATGACTTTTAACTAGGATAAATAATTTTTTTTGGAAACATATGAGTAAGGACTAAGTTCATGTGATATTATTTTTGATAATTAAAATAAACCATCTTACCTGAGTCTGGATTCCAGAGCTTGCAAGTTTTATCCATCGAAGATGTAGCAATTAATGAACCATCCCAATTAAACTTAACGCTACTTATTTCACTACTATGGCCAAGCAAAGTATGAATTTTTCTGCAATGTAAAAGAAAAAAAATCCAATATGTATGTTTTATGCAAATTGAGTTCTCCATCATAAAGACTTGTTTCCATAATTAGCAAAAAGATCTTTAGACAAGCAATAAGAACTTATTACTGTATGTAGATATTTGCTATATTATAAAAAAAAATATTTTAAGATCTTGATGGATTTATATTATAAACATTACTTACATCATTAAAAAGTATGTCATGTAACACTTGTGAAGCAGTAGAAACTTCATAGATTAGTACCACTTAATTCAAGCCATAATAATTAATTAATGCTAGAAAGTTTGTGCAGCAAAATTCCTTGGGGTCTACTCATCCAATATCCCCATACTAGTTTATAGCTTGTGGCCTTCATTAGTAGATCCAAAGATACCCACACAGGCAAAACTCTCCACATAGTTCTGCCACTCAGGGCAAGTGAGAACAATCAATAGATGCAAGAAGGATTGTGCATAAAATTCTATCTAGTGACTACTCATCCAATATCTCCAGATTAGTTTCTAGCTTGTAGCTTTCATCAATGAAGAGCTTGGGATTAAAGAGCAATCCACTTCTGACCCAAAGCTCCTCATGATGAAAGTCACAATCTGGGGATATTGGATGAGTAGGTACTAGATAGGGATTTAAAGCACAAACCTTCTTGCATCAATTGATTACTCTGGATTACACTACTGTGTGGATATCTCTGTGTTAACTGCCAGAGTAAGTGTAAAGAATGTGATCATATGATGTTTAGTAGATCCAAATATCTAGATGCAGTGTTCTCAGATCCAAGGTTTCTTCCTGATGAAACACAAGATAGAAATTTGTCTAGAAACATTGGATGAATGCACAAACCTTCTAGCATTTAATGATTACTATGGCTCACACTAGGTGGCACTACAATATAGAGAGGATTGCGACTGTTTTAACAGAGTGTGCACACAAGAAATAATAATTGTCTGATGTTTTATTGCTGTAACACTTTTCCTATTAAGTGCTTAGTTCATCTGATTTCTTTTTTCTTTTTTAATAACAGAAAATGAAAATCTGCTGACATTACATTAACTTTTTGACTTATTTGTATACTACATCTATTGTAAATTCATTTATGGAAGATTAATCTATCAATGGACACTCTAAATCCCAGATCATTTTCAGGTGTTTGATTTTATTGCTGGAAGCTAGTTATATAAGTTCATTAGCTCAGGTTTGAATTCTCAGATTTCACTGATGAAATCAAAAGCCAGAATTTGATTGGTAATATAGAATATTGCAACACTACAACATTTGATGTCCAATGATCACTCACACTTATGATATATGGCTCTGAATAAGCAACTGGGACCTGGTTTTGAAATTATCAGAATTAAGGGAATCTACATAGGCTTGAGTAATTATTGGAGACCAGATGCTATAGTGCAATAAATTTCGTCTTCAGACTGACCTGGTTCTGCTTCTGTTTTATTAGTGAAAATTAGGATTCAAATTAGGAACTAATGTACTTATACCTCTATAAAATATCATCTACTTTTTTATATTATTCAAGTTAGACCTATGTGTGCATTAGTTACAACCTTGATTCCTAGCTTTTATGCACAAGAAAAAGCCAGAAACTAGTCATTCTAGAGTGGTACCTTAGCCCTCTACTATCTTGAGCCCCCACTGATGGGAAAAGCTTGCAATAAATAGTTCTAATATCAGGTTAAGACAATTGCTCTTTGAATTTTGAGAAGGCTTATCATTTAAAATTTCAAGACTATATAACAATTTGTAGTTATTACTAGAGATTATATGCAGTGAAACCCTAGCTATACATTGTTAAAATAGTTTTTGTGAAAGTTTGGCTAACACAACTTCAAATGATAATCTATAGTTATTGCTTGGTTATTTAACCTTATTGCCTAAACCATCTGTTCCTAAACATGTATAGTTTAAAAATACATATGAGGGAAGACCCAAAAATAACAGGGATAATTCTCTGGTTTGTGCTCCTGTTATAGTATACACTTTGTCTATTACATACTTCTTTCAGGAACTCTTCTCCATCAATCTGCCAAATAATATTGCTGGGTAAAATTGTGGGGCCATCTAACACATTTTTTTGGAAAATGCATTTTGCATATTTTTCAAATTTTTTTATAATAACTGGAAATGTTTAAAAAATGTGAAATTCTGTTTTTATTTAGAGAAAATTGCAATAAAAAAAGTTGTAAGCTTGAAACAGATCATAAAGAAGCTGATGTAAAAACACAAGTTTATGAGTGATTTAATTAAAATGTTAAATTCCAAAGTCAAAGTGATGCTGATTTTTTTTTATGCAAATGAAATTTTTTTCTCAAATTTAGTTCATAAATGTTAGGCATTTTATTTGGAAGTTCTGAACCATTTTACATGATGCGGTAAAACATAAACATCCCATTTTGTGGCAAAGAAAATGGTGCAAGCTTCACTCCAACAAAGTGTCACCACTTAAAGTCTTAAGTGTGAAATATTTTAAGTTAAATTTCAGTTCATATAATTTTTTTTAATCTCTTGAATAACAAACGGCATCAAATTTTTTGTGTGGACTTAAAATTGGGGGCAAAAATAATGGAGGTGTTAAAACGCATCAATCTGCAAGTGTTTCAGAACTACCTCAAAAAGTGATGAACAGGTGTAAACCAGTGCATCACATTAAATTGACTATACTTTTTAAAGCAATTAATTTTGCAACAGCTAAAAATAAATATACAATTTTTAAATTGTTATTTTTGGTGTTCCCCCTTGTACATAAATATGTTATAAAAAATGTCTTTTATTTAATATGAGGATCAATGCAGTAAAAACAACAAAAAAATTTTCATATGACTACAATTTGACAATTTGGATTGGTATATTCAAATAAAAATGGATACATCCATAAATTAATTAATTAATTTAATCACTTTTAACTTAGGAGCATCTATAAACTAATTCAGTTAATCACTTTAATATATTTATTGAATCTATTAATTTATGTATGTATCCACTTTTATTTCAACATACCAATCCAAATTATAGTCAAAGGCCAAAAAATATTTTTGGTGCACCACTCCACAAATTAAATGAAAATATTTAAAAAAATATTTGTATATTATTTTATGTTTTAGTTATTTCATATTTTTCAAGAGAATTTTTGTAACTATTCATATTCAAATTTCAAAAGAAAGAATGAAAACAATGTCATGGATATTTTGTTCATTAAAAATCATTTCTAAGACTTTTTGTTCATGATAGCAACATCAAAAAAGATAAGCTTTAGCTAATCAATCAAGAGCAATTAAGATTTCATCCTTCATTCCTTTAGTTAACTCTAAGACACATTTAAAAATATATATACCATCTAATTCACATCAGCAGAAACTAATTAAAAATATCATGAATTTTGAAATTGACCCACCACCACTACTAAACCGGGCCATTGACTGAACAACCCTGAAATATTCTATAGTCATATTGCATTACTATTAGTGTCTAACCCATGTACAACATTTTAAACTAATTCAATTGATAAAAGCATGTTAAAAATTGATTACAAGATTTGACCTAGCAAACAAATAAACATAATTTCTAAGTTAAATAAAAGCATTTAATAACATTTTATAGAAACTACTTAATTTTTAGAATTTTTAAATATTTTTACATTTAAAACATCACATGATTACCATTTCTTACAACTTATACAAGCTGTTAAAATGGTAGCAAACTCTCCATAGAGTATTCCATAGCCAGTGCAATCTATTGGTAATAAATAAATGCTAGAAGGTTTGTGCATAAAATCTCATGTTTATTTATCCAATATTCTCAGATTAGTTTCTAGCTAATAGCTTTCATTAATGAGGAACCTTGAATTTGAGACCACTTGTACCTAGATCTTAGGACCAAATGTGATTCTCTAGCAGTCATCTTTTATCTTTTTCATTGATTATAAAGCTATGAGTCCAAATTGAAAACACAGTAATAATTTCAATATAAATTCATTCTCTTATGTAGTCATACCCATCTGAATCCAGTTGAGTATCTATACATTTTGGTGTATTTGATTTTTTAATAATCATAGTCATCATAATTCCATAGGCAGGATTGGTATTAAGCCAATAAACCTGATACAACTACTATTGTTTTGCTTATACAAACTGTTAAAAAAGAATAAAATTCTCTATACAGTAGTGCTACCAAATACAAGCCATAGTAATCAATTATTATGTTCTCATCTTGGACACATAGCTTTATAGTTAATTAAATAGATAAAAGATTTCTGGAGGTAAGCATTAGATCCTAAGAACTAATTGCAGTGCTCATAGTTCCAAGGCTCCTCACTGCTGCAAGTCACAATTCAGAAACTAGTCTGGTGATATTGATGAGTAGGTACTAAATAAGGATTTTATGCACAAACTTTCTAGCTTGCATTGATTACTAAGGCTTGCACTGGGTGGCACTACTGTGTGGAGAATTGGCTATTATTTTATATTTATATGTGAATAACTATTTTATTTTAGGAGTTAGTAAAATTTATTTGCATAAAAATATCTAACATCATACATTACATAATCCCGTATGTTGTTTTAAGCAATCACTGAGTAACAAAGCCTGATGCTCAGGGTCCAAAATCATGATTTAATTATGATACTTTTAATGCTTAAATGTTTTCTGAAGCAATAAATCCATTTTTTTAATTTTATTATTTTAAATTACATAGTGATACGACAAGAACAACTCTTTACATCAGTGCCATCTATAATAGATTTGAGTGCATTTTTAATCCTTATAACGAGATTGGTTTCCAGCTTTTTCTTTTATAGGTGAGAACTTGAGATTTAAATCTGAAAGTAATTATATCATGTATTTATAAGTCACTTTAGCTCTATTTTAATATTCAAGCTGAAAGCTGAAAATTCAAAGCGCTTTGAGATTTTGAACTCAATTGATTCTGTTAGATGCACTTACTGTATATTTTCAGATTTGAACCTCAATTCTCATTTGTAAAAGAAAATGTTAGAAATTCGTAAGTGGATAGGAATTCAGATGCACTGCCATCTCATGGTACTAAAACAAAATGGTACTTTTGTTTCATCACAGTAGCTAAATTAAGAAATAAAAAGATGGGTTATTAAATTATATAAATAGAAAAATAGTCTTAGAAATCATGTATGTGAAATGGCACCTCCCCAATCCTCCAACTGTTATCCAGATTGCTTCATACTACTATCATACTTGTTATTTTCAATCATTGCTGCAAACGAGATTAACTTGGGATTTTATCTTTTAAGTAACAATAGACAGATTTGCATTTTTTGATCATCAATAGATGATTGATTACGGATGTTTTTTTTTAAAACAAATAGTTTGATTTTGACTTTAAAAAAATTCAAGATTAAATCTAATCTGGACTTAAATATTAAATAAATCATTCATAGCAGTCAGAAATACCAATGACCATTCCACAAGGTGTAAGGACATTTAACACTATTGAAAGCTCATAGCTTCGATAATAATTTTCATGCAATTATAGCTTTTCATATGAAAGTGGGTCAATACATATATTTTTAATTTAAACTACTTTAAATATTTGATGGTAAGAGGAATGGTTTTCTGCCAAAAAAAAATCATTACTCACAGGCTAGTCATCTATTGCAAGTTTGAAGGATCACTGGCTAATATTCTCACATTCAAACCAGTTTCTACGTTTTTGGCTTCTTCAATGAGAATTACATTTAAAACCGAGAGTAATGTATATATATATAATAGCCGCTATATTCATTTTTAATATTTATTAGAATAACCTGAAATTTAATAAAACTCAAGGTTTTAAACCCAAGCTAATTTACTCGTATAGTTACATAGATCTCATATCAATCAGTTTCTATATAATTTTAAAAAATAGTTTTATGATAACTGTATGTCTCCTCTATTTTTTTGGCTAAAATGTTAATAGTAGCAAGAATATCATGTGGTCACATGCTTGCAGTTGAAATGAAACAGATTTTTGAACTAAATAGAAATGACCTGCTGCCATATCTATGCAAGCAAAGTTAGATTGAGTTCAAAACCAAAGGCTTTAATTGAATTTCTGAATTTTAGCTTGATTTGCATAAAGAAGTAAAAAGTTATTATTAGATGCTTAATTGCATTAATTTTAGCTATAAATTCTATTTCTCAGTTATAAGGACAAAGACCAGAAATCCATCTGGTAATGGAGATATTATAGCATTATGCTCTCTGATGCCCATTGGTTACAGTAAACAACTTTGCAATAGGATAAAGAGATCTGTTCTTAGAAGCATGTAAGTGTAAAAAGGTCATGTGATATTATTTTTAAGTCATCATCATCATCTCTGTCCAATGGACAGGTCCAGAGAGGAATCATAACACTAAGTCATATATTTTGCCATATTGTGCTCTTCATTATCCAACTTTTAAATTCCACATAACTCTTTCCAGCTCTTATATGAACAAGCAAAGTCAATCTTTTCCATCTTTTCCTTTTGTTGCCATTCACCTTTCACTCCAAATCATCATTCATTAAACTATATTTTCTTTTTAATATATGTCCAGTCCAGTTTCTCTCTCTTTTTCTAATTCCTCAAATAATCTTCTTTATTTACTTACTCTTTTCAAAAGTTCTTCACTTGTTATTTTATTCATACAACTGATTTTTTCCCATCCTTCTACCACTTTTCAAAAAACTTCCAAATTGCTACTAATATTATGTCTGTGTCCATGTTTCACAATATTGCAATTTATTAAGGAAGTTTTGTGCTCTTTCAGTCTTGCCTTCTTCATATACTAGATTCATTTATTTATTATTTATCACCTGAGATAGCTAGATAGATTGAATTAGCTACCTGACAAAAAATTTAAACCTGTTTGGTTGTAATTGGCTAACTGAAAAAATATGGAATCCCATCATGATTTGTAACATTTGTATAAATGCCTCAGTTTTAAATGGATCTTTGCAGGTCAAATACTTCAACTTTCTGCATAATGAAAAATCTTGGAAAAGTAGATATTAAAATAGCAATGGCTATCTAGTGAAAGATTTAATAATTTTTTAATTCTTAATTTATTCTTTATCTAAATTGAGTTAAACCTCCTTTAAATTAGTTAAACCTCCTTTTACCAAACAGAAAAAAATAACAAAGTCTGAGAAGGTAAACATAGCAGTAATGTTACGAATTCAAAGTTAAAGATTCTAGAATTGATTTGAGCTTAGTCCAACTAAATGGAGGTGTTAAATGGCGAATCTACTTCCCGATCACTTGAATGTTACATGATTTCAAGTCAATTAACTATACAAGTACATTATATATTAGTTAACATTAGTAAATTTATTCACCAGTACAATACTTATCCATTCTAACATCATGGTAAAATAAATGAGCCGATTAAAAGAACATTGTGAAAGCCATAAAATAATTGTCCCAGAAAAGATCATTGGTTGGTTATTTTGCCTAATTTTAAAGTTTGGACATGTAAGTTCGTGAAAGATTGATAAGCAGGATTGATTAGATTTTGTTAAAGAATAATATTTACCAATATAGCATTATGATTGTTTGGCTTATTATATAAATACACACTAGAACCTAATGAAAGGGTGACTGATTTTCTCTCTGAGTTGTCTGCAGTGCTATTTCTGAATCAACACATTTGTTGTAGTAAAATAGTTTAATTATTTATGACAAAAAATTAAAAATTTTAGCATATATGTTCTGAATTATAATATAAATATGACAGTTTGTTATGACATGAATTACAACATAAAATATAACAGTATGTTTAGTATCATTGTAAATAGTTTTCAATGCTCTCTTGCCATCACAAAATTAGACAATCACTAGAACATATTCACAGAATTAATGTCTTCATTGCCACACACAGTTTAAATCATGTCAAACATTATGCTAGCAGATTTTCCACATTTAAAACAGATATAACAATAGTGTGTTAGTGATCTCTCTTGGGTAAAGAATAGTTAATCTATATCAACATGTAACACATGCATTGATTCAGAGGGTGCTGGAGGCAGCCCGGAAAAGAGAACTATCAGCTTTCCACTAAAACAGACTATTTTAATATATAAATTTTTTTCTACAGTACAGGCTTTTTCATATCTGCACTACAATATGTAATATATAGGGCGTTTGAATTCAGACTTTCACATGACCCTCAACTATCCAGGCTTTGTCATACTGCTGATACACTTGATCACACATATGTCAAAAAGATAAATAATCACCAATATGTGAACTTTGTGCTAAACCAGCACTCATTAGTTGATCCAGATTATCATCTCTACACATATATACAATCAATGCTCAGTTTATATTAAGATAGCCAATCTTTATACTTTAATGGTTAGGTTTCAATCCACTCCATCCCACAACTCTTCAGCCACCCATTTCATTGAAAATCTGATGATGGAATGCTCAAAGCCCACATTGGTGTCAACCTTCTCATCCTACCCATGTTGACCATAGGCCACTCTGACTACTCATGTACAGGACATAATTCATTTACATACATATATGAGGGATGGGTAGACCTTACAACACTATATTTTAATGTATGAATTTTTTTCTAGCTGAGCATTAATTGTATATACGAGTGGAGATGATAATCTGGATCACCTGATGAGTGCTGGTTTAGCACGAAATACGTTTATTGGTGATTATTTATCTTTTCGACATGTGTGCGAGTGTGGATAGTTGAGGGTCGTGTGAAAGTCTGAATTAAAGCACTCATATATATTATTGAATAACAATAAGGTGTCACCTAATTAAAAACCTTTTTTTTTATCAACTACAAAATTTAATCTTCTTTAAAGGATTGAAATTTAAAATTGGATATCGGATATATGTATATTTACTCACAGAGAGCGTTGTTGAAAAAACGTCTGGGAAGTGATTTGAACATTTATATATATATATATGTATACGTACTTACCTTTAATAATTAATGAGATTAAGAACGGTTAAAATCTCTTGACTGATACTTATAAAACAATTTTCTAACTCAAAACATGAAAAAGGCATTTATTATATAATTAAATAGTTATTAAAGACCAAACTATGTATATACCCACACACGCACATACTAGATTTTAATGTTAAAATAAACAGCTTTCATTACGAAATAATGATGGGTTTTTACTCCTCTTCTTACTTTCAAAACAAAATATATTTTTCAATATTAAATGATCTAAAGCCATTTATGATACTCAATTAAAATTATGGATTTTTCGAAAGCAAATTTGAATGCAAATAAACTATACCATCTCCTTGACAAAATGCTGAAAAAATAATAATGGAGATGTTCTTCAGTTATTAATTAAATTAAGCAAAGCAACTAATTAGAAATGGTTTTACACGACGCTCGTGGCAGAAACATCTTTAAGAAATTACAAGTATTATGTTAAATCTAATTTGCATATTAGGCACTTGAAATGCGACATTTTGAAACAATAAATATTATTATTTATTTTAAATATTAATTAATAAAATATACACGCAAATATCTTTCCATTAAGGTAATGTATAAAAAGTTACAATCTTTTAAAATTACGTATTTAAATTATTTAATATTGAACTACAAGTATAGTATATATATACTTAAGCTATATGTAATTAAAAGGGATTTGAACCCAAACTTTCAAGCTCCTGCAGTCATCCACTTTATCCAATATAACTGATACACATGACCACATGCATGTGCAAAAGCTAAATGATCTCCAATGTACGTGGCATCCCATCATCAGATTTTCAGTAATATGGGTGATTGAAGAGTTGGAGAAGATTGAAGTCTGTCCATTAAAATATGTAAATTTGCTATCTTAATGTAAATCGAGCACTGATTATATATATATATGGGGATGATGATCCAGATCAACTGATGAGTGCTGGTTCAGCACGAAATACATATAGTGGAGATCATTTATCTTTTTCATGTATGTCGTTATGTGTGTGGTTATATTGGATAGAGTAGATGACTGCAGAGAACTTGAAAGTCTGGGTTTAAATTTCCTTTAATTAAATTATTTAAGTAAAAAACAAAAACATATTTTTTGCTTTGCTAAATAATTAAATACAGGCAATCCAAAAAAATTAATGTAACGTATTATCAACTGCCATTAATTATAGACTATGAATAAAGAATGTTAATATTAAACTTAAGTAAAAAAGTTTAGTACAACATGGAGCAATAAGGTAAACCAGATGTCATCATCATCAGGAGCAGTAGATATAGATAAAATAGCACAACCATTCCAACTCCAAAAAAAAAAACAATAGGATAAAATGGTGTGATTAGTAATAATAGACGTGATAGGTTTTTAAATCACATCACAAATCAAACCATAAATCAGATATATGATCATATTCAAATTTTCAAATGTTTGTTCATTTGTCTGTCTGTTAATGAAGTGGTTTTTTGGGGAAGTTCACCATAAATATAGCTTTCTAAAATTATTAATTGTTATTGCTTTATTTATATTATAATTACACATTTCTTTTTAAATTAGTAAATTTAAATATTCCATTTGTTAGATGTTTCTCATTTGTTTATTACATTTCTATGGTGGGCAATAAACTACACTTTTTTAATCATTCCTTTTCTGTCTTCGTGCTACACACACACTAGTTGTCTATCTGTGGGTCATAGCTATGACCAAATTGTTTTTCCATGATTCCAAAAAACAGACTTATATTCCATGTTGATTTTAGGACACCTATATAAGTATTTAAGAGAGCTATTATTAGGGTGAACTTCATTGAAAGTGTATTTAGCATTAGGTTATAAAAAAGGAGCACCTTAGTCACACAGACAGACATTCAATGGTTGCAAATTTGCATAACAAATACAAATGAAGTGAAAAAATTAATATTATATATAAGATTATATATAGAACAGGTTAGTCTGTTATTTTTTGCAGTTGTCTTTTAACTTCTCTTGCTACAAATATTCTGTCTGAAAGATTTCAGCATTACTTTTGACTTTAAACGTCCATTCTATTATCATTACAACTAAATATTCTAATGAGAGAAATTACCTATTTAATGGAATGATGGAAAGGTAAACCCCAGAGCTTAAAGTCTATGGATCATTATTCTAGGTATTTACTGCCACTACCATTCAATTATTATTATTACAATTATTATTCCATTACTAGCACCAGACATATCAGCCTATTAAAGGACCATTATTTTTTTAATTGGTTGCTTTAACAATTTTTTTTAAAGATTTAATGTAAATTGAACAAACGATTTTAATATTATATATAAGAAATTTATAATTGGAAAAAAATGTGTGGAGCAACCTGACCTGTTTGGTACACTTCTGAAATGTATCCAGCAAGGTTTTAATAAAGCTAAATTAATGCTTTAATTTTTAAATATACCTGTTATATGTGATATATGAATTTGACAGCATTTTTTATTGGTTGCTTTAACAATTTTTTCTTTGCTTTGCGGAATTACTTGCTTTAAATAAAATTCTCATAATCAAATTAAACCTCTTAAATATAGGGAAAGAATTACTTCTTTTGCAAAAATGCTTCATTGTGGTTTATTAACGGTTGAGTAAATAATTATTATTTTCTTTAAAAAATACATTCTCTAAAAAAGAAATGTTTAACTTGAATATGCATTATGAGCAAATGTTTAGAGATTTTATGAAGGGAGCTTAAAGTCTGTGTTCAAATACTCTATATTATATCTAGACTCCATTTATATAAAATATACTTGTATTTATATTATTATCATTATTATTGATTTCAAAATGAATGTAGCTTTCAGAGTTACAGATATGATTTATAGATATGGAAAAAATATTTAATAAATTAACAAAACTTAAATTTTTTTATGTCTTTGGTACTCCCTATCTTAGAGTATCGATCAGTCCTTTGGGATTCTCATTCTAAGGCAGATACCATCAAAATACAACCTGTTTTTGACAAAATTTTAAAATTCAATAATCAAATAGTGATCAGTAGTCAAGCATTGGTGGTCAAGAGGTCAGCGATGGCTGCTTTACAAGCAGTTGTCCTGGGTTAGTGGGTTCGCTTCCTGGCTGATGCTATGACACATGAGAAAAAAAAATAGCGATCAGTAAATATGTTAATATTAAGACAACAAACAAAACATCTTAAATTTTGGCATAAAATTATCTTCCATAACATTTATATGTCTAAGTTACACATTAAAAAAAGTGTATTATAGCAATCTTACTCAATATTAAAATTCTCTTTATTTTGTTTACCCAGAATTTGTAACAAAGGCTTTGCAAATAAATATATTTTAAATCTAGCTTTCAGCCAATTCACTAGAAAAATCTTAAAAAAATATTATCTTTAGTTCTATTGGGTGGACCAGTTTTTTACTTATTTATTTTCTTCTTTTTCTACTTTGTTTAAATTATTTTACATTTTTTTTATGCTAATCAATACTTGTATATATTAATTCACAGGGCATCTATAATTAACGATTTGAATTATTATTATTATTATTATTATTATTATTATTATTATTATTATTATTATTATTATTATTATTATTATTATTATTATTATTATTATTATTATTATTATTATTATTATTATTATTATTATTATTATTATTATTATTATTATTATTATTATTATTATTATTATTATTATTATTATTATTATTATTATTATTATTATTATTATTATTATTATTATTATTATTATTATTATTATTATTATTATTATTATTATTATTATTATTATTATTATTATTAAACCAGGCAAAACTCACTATATATATTGCCACTCACAGCAAGCTAGAGTAATCAATGGATGCCAGAAAGCTTGTGCATAAAATATCCATCTAGTGTTGACTCATGCAATATTTTCAGACTAGTTTCTGGCTTATGGCCTCTGTCAGTGAGGAGCCTTGGATCTGAGAGCACTGCACCTAATTCTTAGGATCTAATGTGACCATGCAACAACCACCTTTCATCTCCATTTAATTACAAAACTATGAGTCTAAAACTGAAAACATCTTAATGTTTTTAATCCAAGCCCCATATAACTATATAAGCTAATGGGCTTAGATTGAAAACATTAAGGTGTTTTCAGTTTAAGTCTCATAGTTCTGTAGTTAAATAAAGATAAAAGGTGGTTGCTGGAGGGTTGCATTAGATCCTAAGATCTAGATGCAGTGCTCTCAGATCCAAGGCTCTTCACTGATGAAGGCCATAAGCCAGAAACTAGTCTGGAAATATTGGATGAGTAAGCACTAGATAGGGATTTTATGCACAAGCCTTCTGGCATCCATCGATTACTCTAGCTTGCTGTATGTGGCCATATATATATAGTGAGTTTTGCCTGTTTTAGCAACAGTTGTACACAAGCATAAGAGGAGGTGGTCATGTGATTTTTATTATTATTATTGTTGTTGTTATTATTATTATTATCACCATCATCTACCTGTATTTGGGTTGTATATATCAAACAGTGTAAAAGATGTAAATAGATCATATCAACTTATTTTTTATTATTATTATTATTATTCAATATGTACATTAAATAAATAATTCAATTGAATTGTTGATGTTATTATTGTTATTATTACTATTATTATTATAATAAATAATTATCAGCATGCCATGTAAAATCTTTTGATATTGATGATTTCTGATTATATCACCTAAGCAACCTAAGCAGTTACAACTTGATGCTATCTACTTTGATATATCACAGGTATTTGACAGAGTATCTTATAATAGGCTAATTTATAAATTTAAGATGCTCATTATAAGATTGATAATAATCGTATTATATATACAAAAGTTGTTACTTATTTAGGGACAGTTTACTCTTGATGCACATTTTAAATACCAGACTCTCTTATACCTGGAACCTAATTGTAAATATAGGGAATTTGAACTCAGACTTTCAAGCCCTTTACTATCCACACTATCTTATACTACTGATACACATGACCACACACATGAAGAAAAAATAAATAATCAACAAAATACATATTTTGTGCTAATGCAGCAATCATCACTTGGTCCAGATTACCATCTTCAATACATATATACAATCAGTGTTCAGTTTATATTAAGATAGCAATACTTTACAACTTTAATAGACAGGTTTCAACTTGCTCCAACCTTAAACTCTTCAGCCATCTGATAATAGAATTTCCAAATCCCATGCTTATTCCAATGTTGTTGTCATGTCCATGTTGACCTTAAGTCACTCTGACCTGTGACATATCTGGACCAACTGATGAGTGCTGTTTTAGCATGAATTACATATATTGGTCATTATTTATCTTTTCTGCATGAGAGTGGTCATGTGTATCAGTAGTATGAGATAGTGTTGATAGTGAAGAGGCTTAAAAGTCTGAGTTCAAATCCCCTATATTTTAATGCACATATAAAATATATTATAAATAAAGCTTACAAACGAATGGGATATATTTTGAGATATGGAAGAGGAGAATATATGGAAGAGGTCTGTCCGCTCATGTTAAATACGTTATTCTGTTCTCTTATTGTTCTATTATTAGAATATAGTTCTATCATATAGAATCAAGGTTTAGAATTCATAATGTGAAAAAAATATTTATTAGATTAATTAAGGCAGAAAATTTAAATGTAGGAACAATATTAACTTACAGAAGAATCTTAAAGACACGATAATGCTAAAAAAACCTAGATAATGGACAAATTGATATTAATGGATGTATAACATAAAACTAATAATTCCTACTCATTTGTTATGAAAAATGCATACTTTAATATTAAAAAAGTAGCAATTCATTTTTTAAACAAATCTTCCATTAACAAGTGGCAATAAATCCTATGATGAAAAATGTATTAATATGCACATTTTTTGCAATTGTTTTATTACTAATATTAAAAAATAATTAATTACAAAAATATAATTAATTTGTAAGTGAAATACTTTACTATGCTATGTATGTAATGTGTTTTTATTTATTTTTATATTAATTTTATTTTCATATTAATTATGTAAGTATGAATACTTACCTGTATATTTCTGTTAAAGGAGAAATGTTAAAATGCACATAATAAATATTAAATTATTATTATTGATAAATATTTCTTTTTTATAATATATTCATAAGTAAATTAATCTTCACATATACGCTGTTTAATATAAACTCACACGCACTTATCAGCAAGCAAAGATTTTTAAAGAATAAATGAATCTAGATATAAGCCAACCTTTGCTTACCATGCATTATTCAGGGCTTGAGTCTATTATATGCTTGATTTTTTAAATACCTTTATTATAAATTAGTGATACTGAGAATTAATTAAAACCCCAAAAGTTAAAAACTCTAAATATAGTGACCAGATATTTACCTATTTGAAATTAAAAATACACAGGATTCACATTAATAAAATATATCAACCACTGGTATATATAAATGTCGGCAAACACATACAACGAACCTCATAGTTAATTCTTGTCGAATCTTATGGATGCAGTGGTAAAAATGATGAAGTACTTAATAAAGCCACTGGCGATTCTATTTACTGGTTGGAATCTCTTCAGATCTCTTTATTATCTTTTAAATCAATATGCTAATACTGAAGAAATAAAAAAAAATCATTGCCAAAAGAAGTTTTATGCATTAAAAAAATGTTGATGTACACCTTTTTTTGTTTTTTTATTTATTTATGATAAAATCACTATCATATATATATCTTATTTTCAACCATTTCCTACCCATTGCAGGATGAAGGTCTCTCCAAGTTCAATCCATTTTCTCCAATCTCTAGCTTCTCTTCTCCATATTACTCGAGAACACTCTCTTATTTTATCCACCCATCTCACATGGGGTCTTCTTCTAGGTCTTTTACAACCTCTTGTAATCCAGTTTAAGATTTCACCTTATTTAAGTAGATAAATAATCACACAATTTATTAGGTAGTTGCAGTTAATATAAACTGTTTTTCTTCAGAATAGCTGATCATACAACTTTGATGAAAAAATAATTGCTATCTGTAATTTCTGTCTAAATTGAATAAGTACTGTTATAACTACATTAAAATATTCTTGCAGTAATGGTCAAATGAGAAAAGAATTATGAAAATTTTGTTCAACATTTTTACAGGATGCCTAAGGTGCTGTAAATAGGAGGCTAATCATTGCTTACAGCTGTATATCGATTGCAATGGAATGTGTACCTTTAAATTAAGTGTTAACCCTTGTCACAGTTAAACTACCCAACCTGATTCATATATAAAAGTTCTCAAATTTTTAAAAGTTATTTTTTCATATGTCAAAGTGTTGACCAGGAAGCAAACCTGGGCCAGGTGCTTGGAAGACAGCTATGCTAACCGCTAGGCCATCAACACTTGACAAAGTTATTTTTATGTGATTATGTCATATTTATAAAAGAAAACATTATGCACTGTTACTTGTTTATAAAGACATGCATGAGCTGTGCAAAGCATAGCATACTAATCACATAACATGTTTGATTACATTCATTCAGATAGAGATAGGTATAAGTTATTTGATTACCAAATAAAAAAAAATTTTTCATCATCTTTACTAATTACCACTATGCTTCAGTAAACAGTATAATAAGTTTCTCTGAGAATAAATGAGATGAAAGTTACAAAATAAGCATTTTATATTTTGTTACATTTTACCTTGCCTTCAAATAATGGACTAACCCAGATTCTATCATATCTTGATTGAATTGAGCATTCATTATCATAGATCAATGTATATATAGATAGACAACATACATCCAATGTCAAGAATGGGACAATAGGCAATGAGCATTGGAAATGATGCTCACTGAGTCCAATTGCTCTCATTGTGGATGAGGATTTGGCCTTAAATAGTTAATCCATTCGGTGGTAAGATCAGACAACAACTGTCAAAGCTGAATGACAGTATACACATTGTCCACTATATGCTGAGTAGTGAAGAAATGTACATGTTAGAACTGGAAGCTGGTAGACACAAACCAGATAGAAGACAAATTATCATGGTGTAGCTGCAAGTGGTAGGTAAACTTATAAAGCAATCGTAAATCCCCTCTTTCTATACTTGCATGACAACTATTGCTATACCAAGCTAACAATATTAGGTCATGATATAACATTATATATAGTATAAATACGGAATTGTATAGTTGTTTCATTAATAAATATTTTTAAACGTAGTTAGTTGTACATAGTTTGTCCTTATGCATATTCCGCAGTAAACATAACAATATTATTTTTTCAAAATCGAATAAAGTTATTATTCTTTTAACTTTTGAGTTAAATCCAGGTTGATTTCATTTCATTTCAACAAAAATTTTATTAATAATAAATAGTGATTACATCCTATTAAATGATAAATAAAAGAATAAATTGTACAATAATATGATTATATAAAGTTCTGTTTGCCATATGGCTAGATTATGTTAGAGCACAATTGTTATACACTTATGTGGTTAGGTATAATGAAGAGTTTGTGTAGAATATGAGAAACTAAGAATTTGTTTAGATGGTATTAGCAAAACCGAGATTTTAACCTATTTTTATCTTTATTGAAAGTTTTCTGATATGATTAAGTGACAATTAATAAAATTTTACAGGTAAAAGCGTATACATATGTGATTTAACTTTACCTACATCATGCAACATTTCAGATAAGTGGAGAAATTTTTCCCTTGACATTATCAATGTTATCATTTTAAATCTTGATAGATTTATCGCAGGATGATGGCCTTTCCAAATTTAATCCAGTTCTTCAGTTCATATCTTCATATCAATTCAGCAGATTTTCTTATCTTTCTATCTCACAAAGAATCTATTTTTAGATCATTTAAAGCACCTTGGGATCCAGGTTAAAACATTAACTACCCACCTACTGTCATTTCTTTTATCAACATATTCTGTTCAATTCCATTTCAACGTCATAATTCTTAGAATGTATCAATAATATTTTATTGTTCTTTCACATTTCCCCCTCTTGCCTTTATTACAACTAACATTTATTTCTGGTTGCTTTATTGTGTAGGGTTTGAAGTCGCTATATTGCATACGTTAGAACTGATAAAACCTATTAAAACATCATTCCTTTTCAAAGTTTAGCTCTTGTTCCTATAATATTTATGTTATTTCTATTAAAAGCATTCTATTCAAGATTAATTTTATTATCAATTTTATATTACAGCTCAATCTGTACTAATAATCTAACTAAAGAATACTTTTAATTATATTGAATCTCTAAAATATGTGCACTAATTTTTTAATCATCCTTTTAAATGGGATTGAAATGTAAAATAAGTATTTTGTTTTGTAAAATAAAAGGAAAAAAGGCAAAATTGTACATTATTATAAAAAATAAAAAAATCTAAATTTCTTAAGTGTCTAAACAAACTTAGCTTTCATCATTTTGATTTCTAAGGTCTTTAATGGTGAGTTATTATTTTCTTAATGAAGCCTGCATTACCATTAAATTCCATTTGTGGATGCTTTTAGAGAACTGTTAAGACCTTCAGACCTCAGCCTTGAGTGAAATAAGAAATAGAAAAATGCAAATCATAAGAGAATACGAGCTCAATTTATCTATGCAAACTCATAATTGTAAATTTCATTTAAATGAATAGTGAGAACAGAGAATTGGGGACAGTATTAAAAAAACTGGAGTAAGCTTGTTATATTATCAAAGAGGAAATGGAAGCCCTCGGAAGACTTCCTGATGGAAGAGAGTTTTGAAATAACCTTTGCTTTACGTAGTACTTTCTAATGGCGGATCAGAAAATAACTTTGATTTCATAAATATATATACACAGTACATTATTAGCTTTTTTACGTTAAGAAAAGTATTAAAATTAAATGATAAAAGTGTATAAATTATTGACGACAAAAAATATTATAAAATAAATGCATAATTTAAAATCACGAGAGAATTTTTTTATATTTTATATATTAATATCTTTTTATTTATATATATTTTCAAACTTATCTTTAAAAAATAAATGAAAATTGGAATCAACTAATATTGTTGTTTCGGATGCTTAATTTTTCATCATCTATTCACTCTTTCTCTCTCTCTCTACCTACATATATAGTCATCATCATCAACAATATCAACCATAAACGAACATGGCCATTCCACTTCCAAGAAAAAAAAGATAAAAAGGTAAAACAACAACAACAACAAGATAGTAATAATGGTAATAGTAATACCCTAGAGATAATTCCAAACCATATCTAGATGGTAAATTGATAAATAATAGGAATCGTATCCAAATAAGCATTTTTAAATATTGGATGTTAATATGTATGTATGATATTAAAGATTTTAAGACTTCTCATTCGATAATTTAATATACAAAATTAACAAAGCGTATGACACACTTGAATGAGAAGCTATAAAGATACACAGAAATTATTACACGCTAAGCGCTTTCGTATTCATAGCGGTACTGTGAGCTGCAGAATGAGGAAATAGGGCAAGAAAACAAAACAGTATGCAAAGCGTATGCAAATAAACTAGATAGTCCAACGTTTGGAGATGTCAAAGCAGGTATCTCGTCTATTAATGGAGTTATTATTGTCATTAATAAAATATGTTTCTCTGATTTTCCGCTTGATGTCATTTTTCTTAATACAGACTATTTTAGGGCTGGAGGGTTCAAACACATGTCCTGTCTTCTTGGAATGCTCTAAAAATGTTGATGAATTATCATTGTTTTTCATAGCACTAATCGTCTAATCAATAACTCTAAGGACAAAATTGAACCTTCTCAGACTCCCCATGTCGTTTACAGCATATCATGCCCACAACCTGGTTGCCGGGCCATTTATTTTGGAGAAACCAAAGCAGGCATAATCAATAGGACAGCACAACACAGATATACATATAATAGAGCTATGAAAAACAATGATAATTCATCAACATTTTTAGAGCATTCCAAGAAGACAGGACATGTGTTTGAACCCTCCAGCCCTAACGTAGTCTGTATTGAGAAAAATGACATCAAGCGGAAAATCAGAAAAGCATATTTTATTAATGACAATAATAACTCCATCAATAGACAAGATACCTGCTTTGACATCTCCAAACATGGGACTATCTAGTTCATTTGCATACGCTTTGCATACTGTTTTGTTTCCTTGCCTTATTTCCTCTTTCTGCAGCTCATAGTACCACTATGAATATGAGGCAAAAGGTCTCGAAAATGCTTAGCGTGTAATAATTTCTGTGTATCTTTATAGCTTCTCATTCAAGTGTGTCATATGCTTTGTTAATTATGTATGTATGACTATATATGTATAAGCATATTGAACATATATATGCCATATAAACAAACATATATTTGTTTATTGATAATTTTTATTAGTCATTCATTAGAATAGAGATTAACCACTTAATGAATAATATTTCTGTAATATAATTTTCACTACACCACTCTCACACAAGGTGGAGAGGTGTATTTCATGGAACAAACACATCCGAATACATTACTAGAATACATTACAAGTAGATTTTAAAGAATCATGTTTGTTTTTTAAAATGACTCTTTGAAATCTGCTTATAATATATCCTAATAATCTATTTGGACGTGTTTGTTAGATATTGTTCCACAAAATAGATTTATATTTCTAGTGTTACATTTGCATAATAAAAAATATTATATGTACTTAATTTATATATATTAAAATATTTTATTGACTAATATCTTTTCCAGTCTTGAAATAAAAAACTTTAAATATGGAAATTGTGGGTATGGAAAGAGAAACATTGTATATAAAATTATGCACTTACATTAAGATATAAAAAGCGTTCATTCTATTATTATTATTTGCTTTTTGTTTTATTCCAAATTACTTTTCTTCTAGAAGGATTGCACATGTTAATTCTAGCGAAGGTAGTAGTTATGAAACTTTAATTACTATAAAAATATAATATTAATATCATTTACATTTTTATTACTTTTACAATGCTTTTTACAACCCACTGACGGTTTCTGATTACCCCAGCAATCTTCTTCAGAATTATAACAAACTTAATGCAAATACATAAATACAAATATACATGTATATGTTAAACATAATATACATGAACATAAATGTTTATGTATGTTTGTATTTATGTATTTGCATTATGTTTGTTATAGTTCTGAAGAAGATTGCTGGGGCAATCAAAACTGTCAATGGGTTGTACAAAGCAATGTAAAAGTAATAAAGAATGTAAGTGATATTAATATTGTATGAATTTGGTAATGCAATAAAAAAGATAAAGTTATAATATTTCATAAAGAAAATAAAGAATACTACAAAAATATTTAGTGAATCCAATATCTTTTTTAATGTATAGCAAATCCAATGCAAAATGTCAATTCATGTTTATTTATACTTTCTATAACTTTTCTTAATATTTGGGTATAATCTTCTATGCTATAATTACTTTTAAATTCTATTTTTTTTTTGGATTAGAATGAGCAAAATGAACTCTAAGAATGTGGAACAATCTTAGTAATTATTGTATAAAAAACTGATAAAACTGAAATAGGTTTATAATTTTCATTATCCATACCATCTTTTTTGCATATCAATTTTACTATTGCTTTATACTAATTATGCTAATTTAAATTATCCTAATCTCTTGTATATTAAAGTAATCATACTTTTATTCATAAACTTACAGCAATTATGTTTTAATTATGAAATTATTAAACCTTTCATCTTATAATATAGATGGAAGACATAGACCAATTTACATTTTTCTAACATCTTTCACTAATTCTTCAAGAAATTAAAAAATGAAGATGATTTTTTAAACTAGTAATTTAATAAATAAATTTAATATTCTAGTTATTTATTATTATTAGGACCAGCCATTTTCAAATGTGTGAAGCCATTTTTAATACTTAGAGCTACATTAGGACTACAAACTACAGTCTGT